>JARHVA010000362.1:1045000-1645000 GCA_037957365.1 Torreya grandis
GGGTCGCTTTAATTTGGATCTTTCTGATCAGTGCTTTCCATTTTTCTTGTAAAACAAGTGGTTCTTTTCCATTTGTAAACTTGACGTCCACATAGGAAATCCTCATCCCTGCTGGCTTCTCTGCGGCCTTCCTTTTCTTCTACGCGGCCTGCTCCTCTGCCTGCTAGTTGGGTCCATGCCAGTTATTTGATTGTTGACGGGCCTTCTCGTGTCCTTCATGGACTGCCTTGGACGGTCTATGGCTTTGTATATTTTTCCCGTGGACTTTGTTTGAGTTATTTCCCTGCAAACAAAAAGTCTGTGGGAATGTTCCCAGGCTTGTTTGCTTTATTTGTTACGGGTTTTTGTATCAAGCTATGGGATTTTAGCCTTGAAATGTGCCTGGCTTTGATTGACTTGAACCTTTGACATTGAACCAAAGCTGTTGAACCAAAATTTGGTTCAATGGTTCAAGGTTCAAAGGAGCGCATTGATGAACTAAAAGCCAAGCCCAAATCTGTTGAACTTTCTATTAAACCTTTTCATTGAACTTCATGATTGAACCAATTGCATTGAACCAAGGGTGGCTGAACCACTGAACCAGGGCATGGAATGAACTCTCTGAACTCATTGAACCCAAAAATGACTGGCATTTGAATAGTAGGTGAAGAAGGTGACCAAAATTTTGCCTATGGGCAAAATAGGTCAACAGTTGGTGACTCACAAGGAAAGCATGCCTGCCATGCTTAGAACCTAGTTGCCTTACAAATCCATTGGGCATGGAGTCAATTGTAGCTTTGAAAGAATTATCAACAACCTAAATTATTCAAGAATCAAACATGAAGCTTTTATCCCCAAGCAAAGGGAAACACACAAGGCTAAAAATGCTACCTGTGCAAACTGCACTTAGGGAAAGCAGGAGAAGAAACTAAAAGCAAACTACTATATACAGCTAACCAAGAAAATTTGCCTCCCTCTTGGATCAAAGGGAAATTTTCTTAAGTCCCCTTCCTAGAAAGAAGACTTATGGTGGCAGGCAAGTAGCTGAATGAAAAGGAGAGCTGGTGACCTGCTCCTCTTGCCTGTCACTTGCATTGGCTAGAGTCCAAGTGGATCAAATTCAAACATTCCTCCGACATACATGTACTCTTCTTGTCCTAAGAGGCCTATTTAATTTTGGTCCTTTAAATTAGTTCTCTTTACCAATAAATCAGTGGTTGTTGGCTCATCGCCATAAGCCCCTTGACCTGCACAATTCATCTGCCATGTATCATGGTCTGATTTATTTCCTTCTACCTCACTAAAAAATCTGTCAGACTCATCCTCTGCTTCCTCTTGGCATTCTTGAAGAAGGGTGAATGTGGTGATCTCTAAAATGTACTCAAAAAATGACTGCTCGTCCCACAAAACTTCACTTCTTTGTTTAAAACTTTCTTCTTCAAGGCATTCCTCTAGGAAGACAGACCTCTCCTTTCCCTCCTCAAAAATTAGGACCTCTAGATGTTCAAAAATATCCTCCTAATTTTCCTCTAACTCAAGTTCTTCAATGTAGTCAACCTCATCATCGAAATAGCAAGGAAGTTCATCGAATAAGGGGGAAGAGATCTCACCATGCATTTGTTCCTCTTCAAATTACTGGAACATCTGCATATATGCAAGACCTGCATCTTCTCCATTGCTGATGGGGTCTTCACAAGGAGCATCAATGATGATTTCTTCTTCATTGTCGCTCATGGCAGCTTCTTGAAAGACTGTAGATTGGATCTTCTGCTCCTCACTTGCCTCCTGCAGAACAGGTTCCTCCTCAAGAAGGGGTGAAGTGGAGAAAACATGTAGAAGTGGAGGCAGTCCTTGAGCTAGAATCAAATGATTCTCCTCCTTCCACTTGGTCAGCACTTCATCAGTATCAGGTGTGGCCTGATATTTCTCTTGGAAATGTGTAGATGGGGTGTGTTCAGACATGGAATGTGCCATTTGGTCTGAACTGTCCATCACACATTGGTTGAGGAAATTTTCTTTGGATTCCAACTCTGTAATTCTCCTGGCTAGATCTTCTTGGAAAAGATTTTCCTGGAGGCTACCAGTATCATCATAAGTAGGCATAGCTTCAGCTTCTTCAAGGTTTTGAGAAAAACCTTGCCTTTCTTCTTCTTTTCTGCCCCATGATTTTACTATTTCTCCCTAGTTTAGGATCTCTGAATTATAATGATGCCCTTGTGAACAGGCAGCAACTTTGTTATCTCCAAGGTCCTGAGGCTCCTCCACAAGGTCCAAAAGTTTTGACTCTCTTCCAAGAAGTAGCTTCATCTTAGCCTCTAAATCTTCAATTTGTTTGGCTAGGTTGTCCTGAAAGAGTCTTTCTTAGAGGTCACCAGCATGATCCTCTTCAAAGCTCAGAGCTGGTTCATGGCATTCCCTCCTCCAACTCAGAATCTGCACATTATGCTGAAGGACTTGGGGAGGTTGGGAAATTCAAGGAAGAGACTATTGGTGTGTTGGAGGAGTCTTTAGAAGAGGGACGTGCTAGCTAGTGGTATTTTCCCTAATGGGAGATTCACAATATAAAGTATTGGGAAGATTGATCTCCATGGGGGTTTGCTCTGATTCCCTTTGATATTGGAAAGCTAGGCGCATGGGATTGAGAGCAGATGCATTTGGTAAACTGGAGTGACCAAGTGCAATGTGATAGAAAATATTTGGTGCAAAAGAGGGGTCTTCTTTCAGAATATGAGGGGGCGTACAAGGCTGGCTACCTTGAAAAGATGGATTTCTCCATTTTGTTACCTCCTCCTTCATGGATTGTGAAGCATGTGCTTGCCTAAATAAACACTCCTCTTTATACATCAGCTCCTACTGATATTTGTACTGCTCCTCCTCTCTGTTGATCTCCATTATCTGCCTCTCAAATTCCATCGCCATTTCCCTTATCGTTACAGGGTAACTAGGAGAGCTACTTGAGGGGATGCCATAAAGAGGCTGAGTCTGATCATGGTAATATGAAGGAATATAAGGCCCATGATTTTGGGCAAAGGGATTATACATAAAGAAAGTAGATTTTTGATGTCACCATGCTGCTTAACTAGTAGATTTAACTCAGAATTGCCATTGGTGTTTGATGTAAAGCCTCTAAAGGCTGGTCAATTGAAGAATACACCAAAAAGTCTTCAATTCTTTGGACAAAACCTGTCCTAGTTGGTCCCACCGAGTGTGCCAAAACTATTGACATAGGAGATTGCACCTGGTGGCAGGAAAACAGGTTTCTGCCCTCTCCTTGTAACATGGAAACTCTCCTCTCACCTGTGGGACCAATGAAGCTGGAGGAGAGAGTCTCTAGATAAGGGCTAGCTCCCTTTGATGCATTGTGTTGTTTCCAGCAAAAGCTAACATACATATATATAGATATATAGATATAATAAAGGGGGTGAAAAGGGAGAAAGAGAATGTAGGAAAATAAACCTACTCTAAAGAGGTGATGCACCAAAATAAAGGTTAACCTTCACACATCCACTCTCAGAATCAGACAAATACATACATACTCTACACACTTGGCAGAAGGATCAGGCTGCTAAAATTGGTAGGGAGGCTTTCATGAAAACACAAGAGGCAAAAAATCACTGAGGTGCTATGGAATGCACACTGTAAGTAACTCTTATCTGTTCTAGTCTTCTCAAATGTCAACGCTTCTCCTTTCAGCTACAACAATAGCACCTTATAGATAGCAGGTCTGATGGTGTTGAACCTGTGAGAGCATCAAAAGACAATGACTGGACACAAGCAAACATTCAATGCATACACAAAAATTTCTATCCAAATGGAGGTAAAAACTGTATTTGTATTGATCCAGGTGAAATTTTTGCAGAGCTGCGCTCTTTACAAAATGCGGAAGATCCCTCTTTCTCAAAAATGAGAAGTTACAATATATAGAAGAAAAGAAAGAAATTTGGCGCTTCTTTTGGCAAGTTGCAAGTCGTGTCCCATTGGAAAGAGGAAAACACTATTGTGTTGTCATCATTCTAGAAGAAGCCTGCTGGGACCATGATGTATAATTGCCAAATTTGACTTTGGCATTTGAGCTTTAATGTGGAAGCATGGGTTGTGCCTCTTTTCTACCAATAGATGAAATTTGTCCCTTTTTTTTAAATGCACGGACCCTGCTATATGTCATTTGTGCCATGTCATTCTCCTTCTCTGTCACTTTGCTAATTTGTCTTCTTCTGCATCCTTGTCTTTTCTGGCCGCTTGGCCCCTATGGGTGAACTCCTTAGTGGGTCACTTCAATTTGGCTCTTTCTAATTAGCACTTTCCATTTTGCTTGTAAAAAAAATGGTTATTTTCCATTTGTAAACTTGACATCCACGTAGGACGTCCTCATCCCTGTTGGCTTCTCTGCGGCCTTCCTTTTCTTCTACGTGGCTTGCTCCTTTGCCTGCTAGTCGGGTCCATGCCAGTTGTTTGATTGTTGACGGGCCTTCTCATGTCCTTTGTGGACTACCTTGGATGGTCTATGGCTTTGTATATTTTGCCCATGGACTTTGTTTGGGTTATTTCCCCACAGATAAAAAATCTGCGAGAATGTTCCCGGGCTTGTTTGATTTATTTGTTGCGGGCTTTTGTATCAAACCGCGGTCTTTTGGCCTTGAAATGTGCTTGGCTTTGATTGAATTGAACCTTTGACATTGAACCAAAGCCATTGAACCAAAATTTGGTTCAACGGTTCAAGGTTCAAAGGAGCGTGCCGATGAACCAAAAGCCAAGCCCGAATCTGCTAAACTTTTTGTTGAACCTTTTCGTTGAACTTCATGATTGAACCAATTGTATTGAACCAAGGGTGGCTGAACCACTGAACTAGGGCATGGAATGAACTCTCTAAACTCATTGAACCCAAAAATGATTGGCATTTGAACAGCAAGTGAAGAAGGTGACCAAAATTTTGCCTGTGGGCAAAATAGGTCAACAATATCTTGCACTTGTGTCTCCTCACATTGACAATGTCTCCATATTTGATGAGTTCATGGTGGCCACTACAACTTTTGATGTAGTGCATGTTATGCTCCCTCCTCCCCTAAATCCATGTCCATTATATCATCTCCTCCTAAATCCACTACCTTATGTTGCCATGCTTGACTAGCCCATGGTATAGCCCACCAAGGCCTAATCATTGGTATCTCAATAGGTACCCATCTGCCTCCTCTCCCTCTCATCTCTATAACATGTCATGCCCAATAAGTAAGCACTATGAGGGTAACTATTGGATGAATAAGTCCTAAATAACTGGGTATATGAGCTATTATATGAGGCTCTACCCATCAGGTGTAGTGGCATGTGATATGCACATGTGCCAAACCTATAGCAATGGTAGCATAACTTAGCCATATGGCAGTTATGTGAGTATATGACTACCACACTATCACCTTTGTGTGATAGTATGTAATGTTAGAACATGAGGCATGACCTATACTACATGGTTTAACATCCATTAAAAAACCTAAAGTAACCTATCATCAAATGCATGGGGTAACCCAATTGGCCAATACATAGGGAACCTCTCATATATCCATGTCCTTAGCATAATCATAAGTCCCGTCATCTTCTATCCCCAAGATAACATCCCATACATATCATGTATGAACTAAACCCAAATCACATAACTGAAATCATATAGTGCTCCTTGGTCCAAAATAAATTGGCACAAGGTTATCATATATAGCAGCACCTTACCCTATAACTTATAATATAGCACTTATGTTGTCACAAGTCTTATCATAACCTTTTAGATGTCCAAAATGGGTGCAAGATAAACATTAAGAAATTTCATGCATAACCCAAGATAGATCCTATCTAAGCATGTAGCCCACTAAAATAAGGCTCATCTATCATCCTCTGCCTTTGGTGTATCATAAATCATTGACATCTTATCCATCAGAAGTCCAAAAAACACATAGACATCCTCCAAAGTGATAGCCACCTCTATGGTGTCTCCCTCCACCTCCCATAGGAAAGTGTTGGTAACCATTCCTATCCTTATAATAACATGACAATAAGATCAACAATTAGAGGGATCTATCTCATCTCCATAATACCTTTGAATCCCAAGGAAACCAGTTGATCCCTTTCCACCTCTGGCAACTGCTCTAATAGGCATGGTAGCTAAGATGCTTCCACTAGGTACCAAAATCTCTGGCATATTTATAAAATATAAAACAATAGAGGATGTATCATATCTCTATATCATAATATTTAAAATGCATTCTTCAATATTTAAAAAAAATTACAAATTAACTAATTCATCAGCTTGTATTATTTAGTTTCCTAGTTTTCTTATTTTTCTATATAATTGGCCTATTTGATATTGAATCAAGCGTATCACAATCTTGTCATACTACATTATCCCACTGGTACATATTTGGCCCTTTAATTTCATGTTGTATTAACCTATTTGATACTAAATTAGCTCTTTTCCATCTATAGTATACTACGTTGACCCTCTAATACATAATTAGCCCCATTTAACAAACTATATCAGCCATATATTACCAACTACATTAGCCAAAGGGTAATATGTTGACCATATTCCTATTTCAAACTATATTAGCCTAATGCTACATAGTTAACCATCTTCAGTGATACTATATTATCCCACTACTATGCAGCCGACCCCCTATTTTTCTCTCACCTTATGAAATTAGTTGATAAGGTCGACTATATTCTTTGTTTATGATGAATTTTTAACCATTTACCATAAATGCCTTAGGTATTTATTGGTATGATCTTTTCCTACCCAATGCCTCATTCTACCCCTAGTCTACCTAAAAAATTCTTAGTTTCACTTTAGGTGTCTGTATTTTATCTATCATTTAATTTTTCTATATTTAACTTAATTTCAAATAAAATTCCTCAAAAATTTGAAATTCATGTTTTCCTACTTATACTGCACCTATTGTGGTTGTTATGTGTCCTCCATGTCGTAGCTGTCATCTCCTCATAATGGTCACTCTCTAGGCTCAAACTAGGTCTCTCAAAGTAATATTTTATCAAAATAGTAAAATAACAAATGAATTGTTTTTCACCCTATTCATATTTACTATTCAAAATTATTTATCTAGCAAATATTTACAATTAGGTTCCATTTTTAAACCATATCTTTTTCTCTACTAGCTCTTTTTTAGAAATGTGAGATGTTCTAAAATCCTAACATTGTAGAGAATCATTTCACATATTACATGTATATTTTTCAAAAAAAATGATTTTTTGCTCTTTTTCACTAATTTTTATAGGTTTTCCTAATGTTCCCTGCATTGGACACCTTCACATTTATTTCACTTCATTCCTTATTTACATAACTAAGGTTAGTAAAGGTATATGTTTATCAATTTTGTCCTTTCATTTATCTTATTCACTTCTTACTATAATTTATTTAGCTTCAACGTTATTTGTTGCTATGTTATTTTTCTGAAGCACCATCCCCTATTGCACCTATGTGACACATGATGAGCTTCAAGTGGAGATTATTTATACACATAATATTTTTAAACTTTAGTAATTAGTGATGATTTCTCTCTTGTAGGAACCCATCCAGTCTCAATCTCTCTAAGTGCATGCCTTAAAGGGTGCATTGGGAAATGGGTGGGAAGACCATTAGTACATCATAGGATTTTTATCCCCTGTACCACCACTTTCTATCTACACAACCATATCTTAAACATTTCCCTAAGATTCTACAACTTTTACATTTTACCAAATAATGTTAGCCTAGGCCAACCTTGTATTCAATTGATATTTGCACATTATAGGTCTAGGTCTGCTTTGGTCAACCTAGATCAAGACCTAACTTGTTTTTATCAAATAATGATACAAAGTCATATTGGGTTGACCCCATCATCTAAACTATCAAAAAGGATTATGGTTAGATTCAGCTAAATATACACATCCATTTATACCATTTATTAAAGAGAATAAGAATATTATATTATGCATCTACTTATCCACTATTTTACTTAAGGAACATTGCTTAGGGTTTCAATACTTTCTTTGGAGATACAAATCTTGTCTTGTGGAAAAGTCTTTTGGATGCATAGAGAAGTTGTGTGGCCTAGAGTTGACTTATCCTTGTTATCCTTACATACCACAACAACTTCTTGCAAATTACCTTGGCCAAGGGAGAGATTAAGGATTGGTGGGTTCATCTCTAAATGTAAATATTACTAACTTTGTTCCTCCTTTATTAAAGTAGATAGATTAGCATTTTTACTTCTCTCCCATACATTATGATTTCCTATAATTTGACTCGAATATAGATCTTCTTTGCATGTTTAAATTTTATGTTTATTACCCCCATTTTGTGCCAAAAGCTTTGGTGAGCACTAGATTAGATTTTACTTTAATTTGCATATGCTTAGTGAATATAAAAACTTTGGACCGAGCTAGGGTTATTACATGGTGCTTCTTGACTAGAGGCTTTGTAAAACTCTCTATTGGTATTATTATGGTAAGATATCCCTTGGTTAGGTCTAGTAGATCCATCCTGGTCATGACCCTAAATATCTAATGTATTGACAAATATAAGTGTTAGTAGGATTTATCTTCTTCGAACTAGGATTGATTAATAGGTTAGCTGAATTTTCCTTTGTTTACACATTCCATCAATAACCTTCATCTCATATTCAATTAAGATATATTTTTATATTCCTTTTCCAAACATGGGACCCTCACAAACCACCATCTCAGCTTCCACATCTAATTTTTTGTAATTTCCTTATCTTCCTCTAACAAAGTATTTTATTCTTACTCGCTCAATGTTTCATCCAAATTTGCATCATGTGAATTCAATTAAAACTCGGTCACCTCTACCTTCATGACTTATAAAATAAATACTTTTTTTACTCCTTACACTAATGCTTCTTCGATGAATTTCAATGTTATCTTATTTAAATGAGCATTCCTTTTCATTTTTGTAACACATGTTATGATCCATGTTCTCTTTCTTTCTTTATACTCACTTGTAGTAGAAATATATATTTCCATGTTGTTTATCATAACATGTAAAATTTAAAACTCCATCATCTTCTCAAACTATGATGTAGGTTTCATAGATCCACCCTTCCTCTTCCTCTTTGCTTCAACTTCCACTTGGGATTGAATTTATCTCACTACAAATTTAAACTCAACAATTTGGGTGGAAAAATTATCATCCATCTCTCTAAAAATTTAGTCACTCACACCTCTAACCCACTATTGAAAACTTTCTATTAAAATTATACATAAGTCACACACCTCTATGTACCTCTCTCTCAACTCACTATCCTTTACCCACCTATGGAGAACATTCAGTGCACCATTTAACCACTATTCACTCAATGGGTTTGTATCCTTAGTTATCTACCCATTTTTTTACCCTATTTTTGATAAAAATAATAAAAAATCTATTCTATTAGGTGTAAAACTTTAAAGATATCAAAATTTTAAAGATGTAAAACAATTAACAATTATGATTTTTGAAATTGATAAATATTCAAAACTACTATTTTTGGAAAACAATAAGAATAAATGTAGTTAAATCAAATCGATATTTTTATTACTATTTAAGATATTTCAAAGTGGTGATCAACAAAATATATGAATTGAATGCTCAGAATTAGGAACATAATCTTAAACTATTTCTAGATAGGTATATACTCTATTTACAAAAATATAGGCTAACTATGTTTGTTGAATATAGATTTGTCCCAATTAACTATGACTAGTGATTGATAAATAAAGACCCAAATGTATAGTTTTGATATTGTAAGAATACAGGCATAATGTGAGAATATTATTGGATAAGACTGCACTCCCATGGACAACAATTCAAACCACTCATATCCTTTGATTGTGGACTGGTCTATGTTAATCCTGATAAAAATTTCATTGATTATCCACCTATATTTAATTTAATTAGGGGTTTTGACATAATTTTAGATATAGTATACCATGCAGAGATGCTTTTTGATGGAGGTTTTCACTATTATGTGGTTTTAACCTACATGGTTTTATTTAGCTTGTTTATGTTTATTCTATGTCACTAGTGAAAGATAATCCCACATGCATGAGGATGTTGGGACATGTCTATCTTTCACCTATATATGTACCTTCCCTTTACTTTTATGACTAATGAGAGAAAGAGTAAATATTGAATGCTTTTTTATACAACCTTTCTTTTGTGATGTAAGCTTCTTTCATTTGAAGGTTATGAGATTTCACTCCATACAAGTTATCTATGCATGATTCAGTGCTCAATTAATCATGGTGTAATATGACATGGTATCAGAGCATTTATAATAGTTTTTTTCTATTC
The DNA here is from genome assembly GCA_037957365.1 of Torreya grandis. Lineage (NCBI taxonomy): Eukaryota > Viridiplantae > Streptophyta > Pinopsida > Cupressales > Taxaceae > Torreya > Torreya grandis. The sequence goes on from JARHVA010000362.1 coordinate 1,055,310, forward strand.
AAAACTTGGTGAGATCTTTATATTGCATTCCTAATATTTTCTAAAAATTTCATTGATTTCAATTTTCAAAGGTTTGGTGGAGTTTCTAGAAACTCATGCAAATCTGACCTCTGGAATCTCTAGATAAAAAGGGATAGTGTCATTGTATTCATAGGGTGCCAAAACCTTAGTATTGGTTGTAAACATGACTTAGATTCATGATAGCCATTTTTAATTATTTTTGGAGGGTTTCAAGTATTTTTCTTGGTTTTCAAGCATATCCATACCACCAAAGTCTTCAAATAGAAAAAAAATTATAGGTTTTATAAAATAGTAAGTCATTTCCATTTTTATAGAAGGTCATATCAATTTTCCAAGATCTAGATTCTTCTTATAGGTTTTTCCACCACTTGGGTCATTTCAGCAAAATCTAAACACTTAGATTTTTTTGCTACCTTTGCCTGCTACCCTCTAATCATGTTAATATGACTACCCCTATCACGTTCACCTCCACACATCCATGTCTAAGTGAGCTAACTGGCCATCTTTCTTCCATGCATTTGGTTCACCATGCACGCCTACACACTTCTACGAGTCTATATCTAAGTGAGCCAACCAGTCATTCATGTGAATGACCTTATTACACGTGCCTACACATATGAAAGTCCACATTTGATTGAGATAATTGAGTTTCTTCACTCTATGGCATCCATTCAACAACATCCAACAAGTTGTCAAATTCAAGCCTCTAAATCATGACACTATTCATTTGACTTAGAAAAGGGCTTATCCCCCTAGTCATATGGTTTGGTCACATGGAAGGGGCTTAAATATTTATTACTAATGGATATTAACTCTATTACCCAACCAAATCTCTAATCAACCCAAAAAAATTCAAATTTATGTTGGGGGTCTCCAAACATTTTCAAAATCATGTTAGGTGAATTTTTTTATGCGAGCTTAGATTTTCAAATGGCCATAACTTTTGCTTGGTAACTTTTTTTAGTTTCACCTTCTTCAAAAGTGCCTATTTTTTCATGTTCTTCACATTGGTGAACTCTTTGGGCCTTATACAAATACTTATTCTTCAAAAATTATACCTATTAGATGCATTATCAATAGAGCTCAATGTCCCTCCAGTTCTTTCATACATACACATAATTTTCTCAAGATGCATTCTTGGTTGTAATATGGGGGGAATTTGCTAATAATTTTGAAGGGGTATTATGTGGTGTTGTGTGTTCTTTAGTATCTCTTCTATACTTTCTCATTTTTTGTATTATATTGATTTATACACTTACCACTCATCTAGATGCATTCTTGGTGGTGTCTAATGTCCTCTTCATGAGCATGCATTATTTTTGTAACTAGGGGTATTATAGTTATTTTGTGTAGTTTTATACTTGTTTGGTTTTTTATCTTAGTCATGTTGACTTCACTTGAGAAATAACTACATAGGAAAGTTTATTTTACACCAATGGTTATTCTTAGAAAAATTAAATATGCTTTTTGGCATACTTACATGGAAACTTGTTCATAAAGAAGGGGTAGAATCATATTCCATTCCTATATGGATAGATTCTAGCTCCCACTAATTATGACAAGTAAATTAAGTGGGATAACACTTGTGACAAGGTTTGTGGTACCTTGATGGTTCACATTTCATAGGATTTACATCACCATGTTAGTGCACCATGTGTCCTAATACTATTTAGAGCATCTTTCAGTCTCTTTTTAGAGATCCCACTGAGATTTATATCACTCGTATTCCTCCTCTTCCTATAATATCTTTGGATACTATTTTACACTTATTTCCTATGATGACACATGAATAGTGGATAGTACGTTTCCTTCTATCAAGCCACCACTACAAGATTAAATTATATCATATCTTAGTTATCCCATTGTAAATTATATTTCCATCACATATTGGTACTTTGGAGGACTCTAATATTTCTAGTGAGAGTACACCTTGTGAGAGGGTAGATGACTCTTCTCTTCCTATAGATATTTAGTCTATAAATCTATGTGATTCATTTATAGTATATTTTTTAGTTTCAATGGTTATTTATCCATGCTTTACACTTCACAAGGGCATTCTTTTGGTGAATGATCCATGGCACTATTCTTCATTGGACTCACCTATACTTGATGACACTTCTGAGCCTAAGCGCATCTCTGAGATTGATGATTCTTCTTCTAGCATAGATGACTATTGTAGTGATGGGGACACACCTATCCCATCCCCTTGTCACATTATAAATATTGAGTGGTTATATCTTGATCCACCTACATTTGGTCCACTTATAACATTATAAGGTGCAAGTATATTAATCCAAGACTCATCAGACATCAGAAAATCTGTTCCATAGGTACAAGGCATTTTATAATATATTTTAGCCTCCACTTATATTTCACCATCATTGAATAAAGTATTTGGCCCTCTTACTATGCATGAAGGACACAGTTCCTTATATAATAATCACACCTCGTTTGGAGGTCCATTAGGTACTTGGTGGACACATTCATTATTCTAGGGTGTTACACTCTTCACTATACCTACTTTACAAGTTTAGTTCAATGGAATTACATTTAGCTCTTGTGCATGATATTTCCATACCTATGCCACACTTTGTTTTTGGACTCTCCTCAAAGTTCTTCATATTGCTTCCTTCATATTCCATTATGGAATGGGCAGGCTTCTAGTACACCATTTGTATTCTTCCTTTGGCAAAGGGAAGAAACATTTTTCTATGTGGATGGAGCTTATTTAGTCTTTAAGTATAGAATCTCATCAATGACATTGGTCATTCTATGAGCTATATTATAGGTATATTCAACATAGTTTATGGGGACTTCTTAGTTATCCTCTTGATGTGATCTATTTTATCTCACTTGTGGATGTATTTTTGGTTGTGTCTGATGTCCATAGAGCATGCATTATTTCTCACTTTGATCTCTTTTAGGGGAGGAGTTTTGTTCCCATAATTTTTCTCCTTTTCTTTGATTTATGGGAGTTGAATTATGTTTTGTAACCTCATTAGGCCTCATTGTTGAGACCCAATTCTTCTATCCACCTAAGTTATGCTTAAGGGGGGTGTTGGTTTAGGATTTTTCCCACTATGTGGTTTTAACCTACACAGCTTTATTTAATTTTCTTAGGTTTATGTTGAATAATTTGACCCCAAGTCAAATTAGGTCAACCCTCTATATATTTCAAACTTATTATAGGGTCCCCTAGGTTAAAAATATGTACCATGGTCTTAATGAGGTCAAACATTATGTTTTCATCCTTGTCACATTTGTATAGTTTATCCTAAGTCATTCTAAGGTCACCTTTTGAGTCATTTAATGAAATTGTATAGTTTTCATGGGAAGAAAAGTGTTTCAAGAGGATATTAAATGTCCCACATATTACAATATGTTAGAGAAACTATTATGAAACTGACAATTTATAGGTACAACATCCATTCAAGAAGATTAGGTAGTTTTAGGTAGTTTTACAACTTGTAAAATAGTTATGGAACATGGGAAGAATTAAAAAGTGTCTCTTAAAATATCCACAACTCATTTCCATGCTTATCCAGCTTTGACAAACCAAAAATTGAGTAAAACAATTTCTCCTTTCCCATTGCTCTCTTCAACAAGGTCAAATAGGTCAATAGTTTCCACTTGGTATGGATAGGAAGATGTGAGTTAGATAAAATTATTTTGGTGGGTGATATTACTCTCTATATACTAAAACTTCATGTAAATAGTCATAGGTTTGGTTATTTTTGCTTCATGAACCATTGCTAAGAAGGTCAACTTCTCAAAACTACTTTCACATCCTCATCACCTCATTTTTCCTTCTCTATTTAGATTAATTTGAGTAAACCAAGTGGTTTATATGATATAAAAGATTATGATCATCCTTATCATATGAATATCATTCCATTTTTCATGTGTATAGGTTCAAAAATGAGCAAGACTATCTAATTTTGTCCATAGAAGAATCCATTGAAGTTTGTAAACATGGTTTTCACAATTACAAAGTTGTCTTTCTATTTTTGTCTTCAAAAAAAATTAGATTTTTTTGTCTTAAATATATCATAATAATGATGATAAATTGTTATTTTTGAGTGTTATTCTCAAGAGTGGTGTTGATGGAGTAAAACACAGTCAGAATTACACACAGTTTGATTTCCTTGTGACTATCACCTATAGTTAGGTGGAAAGAAGCCTTGACAAGTCATGTTGATGACATAGGAGGTTTTAATATTGTGAAGATAATATCATGGTTAAAAAATAATATTTAGATATTCAAAGAGGTTAGAGATTGGTTGTAAAGACCAATTCCACATACATAGTCTTATATCATTAACACCAACATGTAGTCTCCAACAGTGGCTTGAGTTCAATCCAAAGGAGGCAAAGAGTGTTGAGATGAATATTTTTGAACTCATTGAGACCTTAAATCAGTTATAATATCATTAATATTATCAATTTGATAATGGTGATGCCATTATATGCAATCAATTTTAGGTCTAGATCCATAGGTTCAAAAATTTGCAATTAGGAGAGTTTACTTTAATCTCTTTGAAAAGGGATTCTACCTCAAAAATTCATATCTTGGTGGAGTGACTTGAGGTATGGATATAATTAATGGTTTCAATCGTATATTCCAATCCTATTATATTTTAGAGATTTATAACAAGTTGGTCATTTTGACCTAATTCTATGGCAGGGGTACCCAAAATGCAAGAGAAAGCTCAAGAGGCCATTTTCAAATGCTCATATATATATGGACACATTGCATGGTACCTTAAGGATATGGGGGTATTTGATTAGGGTAATGAATTCCAAATTTGTGGAATTAGTTTTAAGGTTGGACATCTAGACTTTATGAACTATCACGAAGAAGCAAAACCTTCTAAAACCTTCCTAAAACCCTATTTAGAACCTGATGGAGAAAATATCATTTAAGGTGCATCTAGAAAAGGTAAAATGGCCATGATAATGTTTGAAACATGTATAACACTCTCCCAGGATCCATGACATCAACTTTTATGGTACCATTACTTATACAAATAGGGTAAAATCTAGGTTTATTGCAGGTTCTATTGTGTTTTATAGGTACAAAGGAGAATTGATGGATGAAGGCAATATAAGGAGGTTAATAGGGAATTATTATAACTCCATATACTCATCTCTCACCATAGATAAGCATATAAATACATCTGCTACATAGTTCACTATAGGCAATCTTAGACAGATAATGAAAATGAGAAGTGACTTCCTAGTGAGAAGATGAAAGGTTAGTTTTCATATATTTTAAAGGTATAACTCGTGAAGTATAAGAAAAGGAGACTTTTAACAGGTTTCCTAACACCCCTTCCATGGATTTCCTTGAGAAACTACAAGTCACCTTGATGATAAATGTGAAGATCTAGGCCTAGAAGGCATGTAAGTGACTGTAAATAGTGAATACAAGTTCCAAGAGAAAGGCTATTAGTTAGAAAGGTATTTGATGATTATCACATTTTTTTTAAATCTCCCTAATAAATTGCATTTGTGTCAATACTTTCTATTTTATTTTCAAGCAGTCAAGTGAACTCATCACCAAAAGGCAATTTCAAGAAGGCTAATTAAGGTCTCTATGCTAACTTGAAGAAGAATGGTGACCTTCAAGTGGAAACTTGTCCATCATATCTTATTTAACTCTTTATAATTAACTCTCCTACAATGTAACTAGTTCTCATAGCTTAACACTTATCCTTGTGACTTTTCCACTTCCCTTCTCTCTCCTCTCACATGTTCTATAAATGCAAGCTATTTGGGATTATATAAAGAATCCACACCTAGTATGGCAAAGCCCTAATGGTTTGAAAATTATATTTTTCCTTTAAAATAAATATTTCCAATCTAGTTTTGAGTACAAAATATTCTTTTCGAATTGTGTGAAGTGGTGTGTAGTGGAATGACAAGTGATAAGTATATATACTTGTCTCTTATTTACTATTACATGTTTGATGTAAGTAGTTTTCCCTCTAACAGGTCACATGAAGTGTATTCAAGTGAATTTGTATATTTTAAGTGTAAATAGTATCATTAGTGTTTTCAATCTAACATCATGTTCACTAAACTTGAGAAGTACATTGCATATCATGTCCATGTTTTAGATACTAATGTTAGAGAAATATAGGGCATTGTGACTAGTGTTGTGAGTCATGTTTTATAGTGGAAGTGTATGGTAATATATTTGAGATCATTATGGTGTATCATCTCATTATATTAGTTTACTTTCTATGTTCCTTTTATCCCTTTTCATCCAAACAAGAAAGTAGTGTAGGTGATAAGCTATCAAAGAGAAATATAGGGAGTTATCCCTTAAACCTATAGGTTTACCTCTACTTTAGGCAACCCACAGGCCTAGAGGTAATTAAAATTTTCACTCAATTTAGATTAGTCTTGAACAACCATCTCTAAGGTGAAAGATTTAGTGACAATAGTTTAGGCATGTCTGATGGGACTATTGTCTCAATTACATCTTGTCAAGGTGAATGTTGGTCTTGACAACATCACAGCTATGTATGGTGTTCTACTCAACATTTGGAGACTCTATTCAAGGTAATATCTTGTTGTAGACCAATTTTTATCATTTATTTTATTCATACTTCATGGTCCTTATGAGGTCAACTACTAGTAGAGGTATCAATCCCATAAACCCACTCCTTCAACTTGAATTTCAACACCCTCAACCTATCTTGACATTTAAAGAGAAAATATACTTTACAGGTCAATAATATCAAGAGAGTGAAGAGTAAATTGAGGATAACATGGCTAGGCAACATGCCTTCCCAGTCTTTAATACTAAAAATCCTATACATCTCAATGCATATGATGATATACCTCCTAATGCTACCAAGTTTGTTCTCACTTTTAATAAGGAAGGTCATGTCACCCCAAGTGAGCATATTAGGTACATATTTAATTTATACACATTTCATAATGTCACTAAAGCAAACATTGAAATTAGGTTACTTTCCATGTCTCTTAGAAGGAAATTGCTTGATTGGTATAGGACATAGCTAGGAGGATGTATCACCACTTGGGATGAGTTTGGAGAGATATTGACCCAAATGTTTAAAGATAAAAGTGATGACACATCACTTAGTAATCACCTTAATTTGATTTAAAGAGGTCCTATAGAGACTATGCATGAATTTAATGAGAGTTTCCAAAAAAATTGGTATAGACTACCTCCTCCCATGAGATGACATGCAAGATTTGTTTTCCCTACATATCTAAGGGCTATTATAACTGACATAGCCATCTTATTGAAGTCTATGGGTGGTTAAACCTTACCTAAAGCTTATGACCTAGGAATTAGAGATGAGAATGACATAATATAAGATAGTAAACTCCCTTAAAAATTTGTTATACCTCTTCTTCCCAAAAAATCTACTATTACTCAAAATGTTTCTCAAATCCAAAATGCAAATACCAAGTTTAGAGCTGGCCTAAAGAAGGTAGAAGATACCATTGATTGAGAGGCAAGGTATACAGCCTTAGAGGCTCAAGTTCAGAAAATAAATCTATAGTATGGAGCTAACCATAACCCCTTGCCATATCTTCAACAAGGAAATGGGTTCCCACCTCATAAATATGGTCAAGGGAGAGGGCAAGACTAGTATAACTTCAATAAACCTCCCAATGTATACAACCCAACTTCTACTTCCAACACAATAATTATGGTTCTATTCCATAGTAACTTGGTCTAAGGAGAATAATAGAATAAATTATAATATATGGATGCCAATTAAGGTGGGTAACAAGCTTTGGTAGTTTAATGAGGAGTTACTCCTTAATTGACAACAAAAGATGGGAACTTTATGCAATCAAAATTCAATGAACGGTGTGGCAGCCAAAGAGTGAACTTGGAAAACTTTCTAGTAGAAGACACATTTGTCCTAAACCAAGGTAATTCAGTTGTAGATAATATAAGAGTAAAGAGAGAGGCTTTGGGAGATGTTCATGTTGTTGACACAAATTCAAATAACCTTCCCAACAAGGTGTGAGTACAAGTATGATAGTCCCTACAACTTCTACACATTTCCAAAATTAGAATGTTGGAAGGGTGACACAAATTGATCCAATGCATCAAACTCAATGAACTTATTTTCCATCAAGGACACAAGAAAATGTAAATTTTCATTATTTTAACATTGTTGATTATTTGAAGAATGCTAAGACTAGTTTCTCTCTTTGGGAAGTACTTCACATGCCTAATCAAAAGGAGCTTATTCAAGAGTAGTTGTCCCAAATGCACATCAGACCTAAACCAAAAATACATGGTGATGTTTCCATCACTAATTATCCCACTCACATTTTTGAACCCTCTTCCAAATCTGAAAATCCCCCACCCTTATACCTCACTCTCATTGTTGGAGATAATCTTGTTCACAATTGCATTGTGGATAGTGGGGCAAGAACCTCAGTGATGCCCAATCTTGTGGCAGATAAATTAGGATTTAAATATGATCCATATAACAAGGGAATGATACAACTTGATGGGACACCATCTAAGTTAGTGGGGCTTGTCAAAATTTTGAGATTTTTATTGCATGATTGTCCAAGCTTTCCTATTCTTCAAGATGTAGTAGTGATTGATTTGCCTACTCACTTTGCTTTCTACCTCTCAAGGTATTTCATAACCAAGATAGGAAGATACCTCTTAGTTGATTAGTCCTTTTTGGATTTCAAAACAAGGTATGGATCAAAGGTGACCATTAGGACATAACCATTAGCTAAGTTTCATATTGATCCATATGTAGAAGCAATCTCTAATCTCAATTGTACAATTAATGATCAAGAAGAGTATGTTATGGATAATGATCCTCCAATCTTGAAGGTATCTATAATATTTTCCTTGATGAGTATGGTGTTGACACTTATGGACATGATCCATGCACTTTCATTGAGAAAACTGACCTTGGCACATACATCATCCATGAGTAAGGTGATGCATAATCTAAGGTAAGCATTGATATTTATTTTCCACAGGTTGATGAGGGTAATTACCTTGTCCATATGCATGATGATGATGGTTTTCAAATCATGGTAGATAAAGATAATGAGGAATAAAATTCCATTTTGCCTGTTCTACCTACACAATATGGAGGAGTCCATGAATATGACAACCATGAGGAAGAATATGATCTATGGTAGTAGTTTCATGCCATAGTTCAATAATTTGAACACCTAATTAAGTCAAATCCCCTTCCAAATAAGCATGAATCTAATAGTAAAGTTGTTGATGAATCTTATAAACATGAAGGAGAGTTTTTTATTAAGCATGAAAATTATTGCCTAACTATTGTCAAGGAGGTTGTAATCATGAAGGAGTCTAATGAGGCCAAGGTAGAATGTTTTATCTTTTAAGAGTAGTCCAGACCTCAATTTAAAGTTGAACTACTCTCAAACATATTAAAGAATCAAGGAGATGAGTTTGATGGTTTAATACATCTATTATATCATGTACTATAAGAAGGTAAAGTTGAGACAACTTTGATGACTCCCAAGATTCAGTTTGAGGAGTGCTAATAGGACATGACAAAGGCCAAGTAGACTATAAACTTAAACAAGACTCTTAGAGGGCAAGATGGAACAGTCACGAGAGATCCAAGTGATGCATTTGAATTTAGAAGAGGATCTAAAGATGGTAAGTCATTTGAATACTTACATAATAAAGTGTTCATTGACAAGTATGCATCACATGGAAGTATGTTTTCTTGGAGTAACCATGATGCAAGAGGCATTGTCTTTGACCCTGGTTGAAACAATGATGATTTTTTTCTTCATCTCAAGTGTTTGAGGTCATGTATATAATAGGATATGTGTGTTTTATTAATGTTGTGTGTGTTTTCCCTAAGTACTTAGACAACACAAGAGTGATGTGTGATGTTTTCCTTGTGTGTCTATTTCCTTGCTATGTTTGGTGTGTGTTTATAATCTATTCAAAGGAATTTAAAGATCAAGTATAGTGTATACTTGACTCCATATCCCAATGGATAGGATAAGGCTATTGGTCTTTGGCATACCTGGTTTGTCACCCCTAAGAAATCACCAAAATGTTTACTAATTTGATCCCAAGTCAAATTAGATCAACCCAATATATAGTTCAAACTTGTTATAGGGTCCCCTAGGTTGAAAATGTGTACAATGGTTTTAATGAGGTTAAACATTATGTTTTCACCTTTGTCACATTTGTATAGTTTGTCTTAAGTCATTTTAAGGTCATTTTTTGAGTCATTTAATGAACTTGTATTATTTACATAGGAATACAAGTGTTTCAAGATGATATTCAATGTCCCAGATGTCATAATATGTCATACGAACTATTGAGAAACTAAAAATTTGTAGGTACAACATCCATTCAAAAAGATAAGGTAGTTTTAGGAAGTTTCAAGTAGTTGTACGGCCTATAAAATAGTTATGGCAAGTGGGAAGACTTAAAAAGTATCTATTCAAATCCTCATAACTCATTTTCATGCTTAGATAGCTTTTGACACTTGGATGAACCCTATGAGAAGAGGTTTTCTAGGCCTCTAATACAAGTGGAAAAATTGGGACATCTCACTTGTTATGGGTGAGCAAACTTATGAGATGAACCTCTAAATAAGGGTTAGCTCCCTTTGATGTATCATTCAAGCACATGTCCCTACTACTAACACTTTGGAGGTTGAAAAGAGTTAAGAATAGCATGAAAATTAAGCCTAATATATGAATATGATACAATAAAATATTTACTCTACTCATACGTTATCATGCACTTTGAAATAAGGACAAGTTGCATATACACTTCACTCATTATTGACTCTCTCTCTCTCACATCAGTGTTTCAACATGGGGTTTAAGAGATAACATAGGTTAGGAAGACTTAATTAATATGAATTACAAGACACTATATTTAATTAGTTATTCACTATATCTATAACCTTACTTGACACTTCTTGTTGACCTACAAGAAAGAGATCGTAAAACACTAGGTATTAATAGGAGCAACATGTGAAGGTCGATTGAAACCACACTTACACAAGACTAAAAACTATCATTTACACTTAGTGAAATCCTTGAATGAGGTAAAATTACTTGTATTTATTGGTTCAAGGCATAAATTTCGTAGGTCTTCACCAAACCCAGCAGATAAATTCCTATATATTGCTAAAATGGCTTCATTTATAGAATTTTTTAGAACAAAAAAAAAGGGAAGCTCAAAGGTCACAAAAAAACATGCTTGGGCCTGAGAATAGAAATAGTTCTACTACACATATGGTTGAGTGTGAAGTAGACAATGAATGTATCCTAAGATAGATGTCCATGTAAAATCATGGTAGACTCTTTCGAAATGGTGCAATTACTCTTCTACCATCCTTCATGAAACTGCCTCCATCAAAGACCATCCATGAGTGTTTGAAACTATCAATAGGGGATTTGATACATAGCACTAATTGAGGGAAATGGGATTCATTTTGACATTTAGAAAATGCTTTCCCTAACTACTAGCCATCCTTTAGACACCTATGTTTATGATTTCATGGAAGCCCTTTGATTTGGTCAACTACCAGTAATGACTCAAAACATCAACCTTCCTATTTTTTGCTTGCTTTTTCTACACTAGATGCTTGAGATTCTACCATTTGTCACCTTCATGTTTGTCCTCAGGTTCTTTTCAAGATTTTTAATTCCAATGGCTAGCCCATGACCCTAAAGTTGACATTCATTAACCCGTTATGAATTACTTCAGGATATTTTCCTCAGACATTTTTATTTCCCTCAAACTTTTTTTTCCCTCATAATTTTATTCATTGGGCACTTTCCCATGGACTTAATGTCTTCATCCAAATTTCTTTGGATTTTTTTGTTTCCCCTTCTATTGGAAAAAATGTTTGAAAGAATTAGACTTAGCCCTTTTTCAATGTAGACAATTTTTTGGACTTTTGCTAAGTGTCATTCAACTTTTGAGAAATAGACCTTTAGAGTTCTTGAAAATGTCTTTCAAAAAAAAATTAAATGGTCCCTTTGCCCTTTTACTGAGAAAAGTGCCCTTTGGATTTCTATAAATAGACCTTCAGAGTTCTTAAAAATGAACCTTTTGAAAGGAAAATTATCCCTTCAAGTTTTTTTAAAATGACATTTTAAAAGGAAAATACCCTTCAAGTTTTTTTAAAGTACCTTTCGGCTTTGAAATGGGCCTTTTCTTCAAGAAAAATACCTTCAAATTTTTGAAAACAGCCCTTTGAAAGGATTGCAAGATACCCTTCAGAAAAATTGAAGTGGACAATTTTCCTAAAATACTTTTGACCCTTATCCCAAAAAAAGATACCCTTCAAGAAAATTGCTTCTAACAAAATATTCAAAATAATTCTTGACACTATAACAAAAAAACTCAAAAACAAAACCTCTGAAAAACTAAACACTTGTACTTTTGCCATGGGTTTTCTGTGGAACACCTCCTCTAAAATAATTTTACATACTAGACTTAGCCAAAAGGTATAGACTTAGATAGGTGAGCTTTCAAATAGGGGTTCCCAATTTTGACCTAAAGGGCCAAAATTTGGTCAACAAATTGATGACTCACAGGGGTAGTATGCTTGTTATACTAACTAGACTAGTAGCCTAATTAGTCCATTAGGCATGGAGTCATCTAAAGACTGAGATAAACAAGAAACCTTGAACATGACTTAAAACCTTGATCAATAAGACAACTAGTTACTACCTCAACCGCAAAAAGGGAAAGGACACACATAATAAGTAAGCAAACTCACAAGATACACACATGTGCATAAGCACTTAGGGGAAAAACAAGACACAACTAAAATAAAACTAATATGTGCATCTAACATGATATGTTTCTCTTCCTCTTGGGTCAAAATGAAAACTTCTTACGTCTCTTTCATGACAAGAAACCTCATGGTGGTAACAAGGTATCTTGTTAGAGTGATAACTTGGTGATTAACCTTTCTTGTTTGTCACTTTGATTGGCATGTATTCTAATGTATTAGATTCAAACATGTCCTCAACCTTCATGTATCTATTTTTGTCCTTGAGACATGTCTCATGCTAGTTCTTCATGCTTATTTAGTCCATTAATGGATTAATGGCTTCTATCTACTCATCATAGGGTTTATTTGGCTCCTGGCCCTCTTGGTATGCATCATGGACCAATGCCTTCTTTTCTATCCTTTTGATAAGCTGGTCAAACTCATCTCTTACCTCATCATAGCTCTCTTGAGGAAGGTGGTTGGTGTAATATTTGAAATAAGGCAAAAAATTTCAAACTCATTCCAAAAATCATCATTTTTTTGCTCAATAACTCCTTCCTCAAAGTCTCTATCAAACCAAACTGAGCTCTCTCCTTGTTCAAAACTAAGAGTCCTTGGCTGCTCAAGAACATGTTCTTGAACCTCATTCAACTTAGGTACCATGATTTGATCACTATCTTCATCAAATCAAGAGGAAAATCCATCAAAAAAAATGAAGAGAGATCACCATGTTTGCATTCTTCATCATCACCTACTATGGATTGTTTACTATATTCATCATGACCAAAAGGAAGTTCATCAAGTAGAGATAATAAAACCTCATCATGTCTACAAAGCTATATACCTTCTACCTCCTTTCCACTTAGATTATCTTCTCTACCCTTAAATTTTTCAACTTCATCTTTCACCTCACATATGACATTTTCTCCTTTCTCCAAGGAGAGGGTGGGAGGGCAAGAAAGATCCTTAAGGTACTAGGTTGAAAGATAATGGGGAATTTTCATGCTCTTCTTTCCATCTTGAAATCACCTCATCAAACCTTGGAAAACTTTCATTATTTGAACACATTTCAGATTGAGTAGGGGAATGACTTACCAAAATAGAATTTATATCCATAAGAGTCTCATCAATCTCTTCATTCCTCTCCTCTTTAGGCTATGTTTGCATTTGAATAACATCCTTCCAATGTGTGAAACCAATAGGCATAGCTTCTTCTATCTTTCCTTATTCAAACTTTTGGGCTAATTCATGATGAGCACTCCTCCAACTTGGAATCTTGACATCATGTGTCTCCTCTTGATGATAGGTAGTAACTTCATTCATTTTCCTGAGGTCTTGAGCTGGTTTATGATAGACATTTCTCCAACTTGGAATCTTGACTTCAGATTGAAGGGCTTGAGGAGGTTTGGGAAGACTAGGAAGACTTTTCACACACATAAGAGGAGTTTTTTGAAGATGGATGTGTTGGCTTCCAAAGGAAATGGGATCGTTTTCTTCAAAGGAGGGCTCAAAATCTAAGAACTTGGAGTATTTTATTTCCATGGAAGTTTGATCCAATATCTTTTGGTATTGGATTGCTAAGTGCAAAGGATTAATAGTAGGGGTAATTTGTTTTGACATAGGAAAAGATGCATTAGATGGGCTATAAGGTTAGATCATTTTATTTTGGTAAGAAATTGTTATTTGATAAAAACTATTTGGTGTACAGGGGGAGGGTTTCTTTTTTCTAGGAGAAGGATGTCTTGGGATGGAAGAAGGTTGACAAGGATGACTGCCTTGAGTGGATTGACTTCTCCATCTTACTAGTTTCTCCTTCATGGATTGTATGGCTTGAGCTTGCCTAAACAAGCACTCCTCCTTGTACATAAGCTCTTATTGATACCTATTTTTCTCATTCAATGTATTACCTCCAACATTTGCTTCTCAAACTCCAATATTATCTCCCTAACACTTTTGGATTGACTACGAGAAGGACAATTAGAAGAGCTACTTGAGGGGATTCCTTGAACAACATGAGCTTGTTCAAAACTATATGAAGTAACACAAGATCCATATGACTCAAAAATGGGATTATACATACCAAATATGATTTCTTGATGCACTAGGGCTACTTAACCAGCTGATTCAACTTAGAGCCACCATTAGTGTTGATTAAAATGCCTCCAAAAGGCTAATTAATTGAACACACCAAGAATTCTTTAACTCCTTGGACAAATTGTCCCACTAGGCATGCCAAAAATTATTGACACTTGGATGCACCCTATGAGAAGAGGTTTTCTAGTCCTCTAATCCAAATGGAAAAATTGGGACATCTCCCTTGCTGTGGGTGAGCAAACTTGTGAGATGAACCTCTAGATAAGGGCTAGCTCCCTTTGATGTATCATTCAAGCACATGTCCTTACTAATAACACTTTGGGGGTTGAAAAGAGTTAAGAATAACATGAAATTAATCCTAATATATGAATGTAATACAACAAAATATTTTCTCTACTCATACCTTATCATGCACTTTGAAACAATGACAAGTTACATATACACTTCACTCAATATCGACTCTCTCTCTCTCACATCAATGTTTCAACATGGGGTCTAGGAGATAACATAGGTTAGGAATACTTAAGCAATAGGAATTCCAATACACTCTATTGAATTATATTTTCACTATATCTATAACCTCATTTAACACTTCTTGTTAACCTGCAAGAAAGAGATTGTAAAACACTAGGTACTAATAGGAGTCACATGTGAAAGTTGATTGAAACAACACTTGCACAAGACTAAAAAATATCATTCACACTTAGTGAAATCCTTTAATGAGGTAAAAGTACTTCTCTTTATTGGTTCTAAGCACAAATATGGTAGGGATTCACCATACCTAGCAGAGAGATTCCTATACAATGCTAAAATGGCTTCATTTATAGAATTTTTTAGAACGAAAAAGAGGAAAGCTCAAAGGTCATAGAAAAACATGCTTGGGATTGCGAATAGAAAAATTTAAGCTAAACATATGGTTGAGTGGGAAGTAGACAATGAATGTATCCTAATATATATGTCCATGTAAAATCATGGTAGACTCTTCTGAAATGGTGCAATGACTCTTCTACCATCCTTCATGAAACTGCTTCCATCAAAGACCATCCATGAGCATTTGAAACTGTCAACAGGGGAGCTAACACATAGCACTAATTGAGGGAAATTGAATTCATTTTGATAGTTATAAAATGCTTTCCCTAACTACTAGCCATCCTATGGACACCTATGTTTATGATTTCATGAAATCCCTTTGATTTGGTCGGCTACTAGCAATGACTCAAACCATCGACCTACCTATTTTTGCTTGATTTTTCTACACCAGATGTTTGAGATTCTACCATTTTTCACCTCCTTGTTTTCCCTTAGGTTATCACCAAGATTTTTAATTCCAACGGCTAGCCCATGACCCTAAAGTTGACGTTCATGGACCCATCATGAATTCCTTCATGATATTTTCCTCAAACACTTTTATGTTTCCCTCGAATCTTTTATTCCCTCAGAATTTTCTTTGTTGGGAACTTTCCCATAGACTTAATGTCTTTGGCCAAATTTTTTTGTATTTTTTGTTTCCCCTTATATCAGACAAAATGTCTAAAAGAATTAGACTTAGTCCTTTTTCAATGCAGACAATTTTCTAGACTTTTGATAAGTGTCCTTTGGATTTTGAGAAATAGACCTTTGAAGTTCTTGCAAATGTATTTCAAAAAAATCATAAATGGTCCCTTTTCCCTTTTTCCAAGAAAAGTGCCCTTCAGATTTCTAGAAATAGACCTTCAGATTTATTGAAAAGGAACCTTTCGAAAGGAAAAATGTCCCTTTGAGTTTTTGTAAAATGCCCTTTCAAAAGGAAAATACCCTTTGGGTTTTTGTAAAGTACCTTTCACCTTTGAAATGGGCCCTTTCTCTAAGAAAAATACCTTCAAAATGTCATGTCCCCTTTTTCGTGGACATTGACAGACTTGATGATTAGCCTATTATGCGACCTTCGTAGGCTAATAGGATGGATAGAGGGTCATGATGGAGATTGGCTTGGCTTTGATTTGTAGAATACCGATAGTTGGATTTCATTCAGGCTATTTTAGACACAGTTGGCCTGAGCTCCTATTATTTAGGGATATTTGACATGCAGCGGAGCACCTTTATTTTGGTATGGTCATGTGCGGAATCACTCCCTGGTTCACCAACTTCAAACGGTTTGAGGATCCGACATGTATTGAGGGAGATATTAATATTTGATTGATTTAATCAAATATTAATTATTTAGTCTAATTTTAATTAGAAACCCTAATTCTAATTTAAGAAAAACCCTAATTAGGGCAAGCATATCTTTTTGAGGGTATAAGGGTTTCTCATGGAGGCCATTATTGATTATGAATTGATTATTGATTTTTGATATTGAAGAAATTCTTCTGTGAAGACTGAGCCAAGGGTTCCAAGATTCCATTGTAGTGGAGAATGTCAACTCTTCATTGTGTGCGATTCAGAGGCTGTGAAATATCAGTTGATATATTGCCAAATTGAGAGATAGCTTCACACAAAAGTTATCACAGAGGTTTACAGATTTGAGAGGTAACTTCATACAAAAGTTGTCACAGAGCTTCTAGGTATTTATTTTATTAGGTTTTTGATCTAATAAGTTATATAGATATAGATATTTTGTACTAGAATCGTATATTCTTGAGATCAGGTTGTTCAGCTATTATGGGTTGAAAACAGACAGGTTGGCGGCTATACTAAGTCTATACAAGTTTGTACAGATCTGCTTAGGCACCAACCTCGATAGACAGAGATCTCCCAGTGACCAACATCGGCTGACTGAAGACCGATGTCTGCAGAGAAGGATCTACAGAGATCGACGTCGACAGTATATCGATCGACACCGGCGACTATGTGTTCAACACAGCAGGCTGAGACGAGACAAAATTCAAGTTTCATTTCTAGATTGGTAGAAGATCAAGGTTTTAAGACCAGATTTTAATATTCTTTTATTTATATGAGAGAAGACTGTAATTGTAATTATTTGAACAAGTGATAAGATATTTGATTGGCAGATAAGAGATTTACTATGGTTATTGTTTATCTAAATTTATTCTGCAAGATTGTATCTTTGTTTAGAGCTTTTTATTGCTATATATTAGAGCTTTGCTTGAGAAGAAGGAGCCCCTAAGTAAGGGACATCATAGTGGTATCAGAGCTTTTGCTTGGAAAAAGGAGCCCCTAAATAAGGGACATCACAGTGGTATCAAAGCCAAATTCCTGCCATCCTGTTGGGCACATTAGAGCTAATGTCTTGCCATCTTGTTGGGTAGTTTGGGTATCAGTATGGCTTTAACAGGTGTCAAAGATTTGGAAGAAAGAATGCACAATGCAAAGAAGAAGTTAGATAATCCGTTTCAGCAAGCAGATGACATTCTAAAAACTTTAGAGGAGTTAGAAACTTATTTAGGCAAGGTTGATCAGTCAAATACTTATGATATGCAAACAGTGTTATCTCCAGCGTTTGGTTCGTTGGTGAAGCCCCGATTATTGAGACATCATGCTGAGGTGGTAAGACTTGCAACTCTCTCTTGCATTAGTGAAATCATGAGGATAATAGCTGGCTTTAATTTTTATGATGATCGGATTATGAGAGAGGTACTTCACACCATGGTAAAAAGCTTCAAAAAGTTGGATGACATTAGAGACCCTCATTTCTCAAAGAGGGCAAGATTACTTGAAACATTTGCAAGGTATGGATTTGAAAACATTATGATGTTAGTAGGTTGTATTGGTGACATTCGCAGGATGTTTAAAATATTTTGGAATATTTTAGATGAGTTTCATTCCAGTGATGTATTAACATCAATGCACTCTATCATGTTCACAATCTTGTTTGAGGAGGAGGATAAAATTTCTAAACTTTTGGCAGAAGATTTATGGTATGTCTGGAGAAAAGAGAAAAATGTCTCACCTAGAGCTGGTATATGGTTAAATATTTTAATTGATAGGCCTAAGGATTGTAGTACTTTCCCTATGACATGCATAAACTTGAATGATGAATTTGATAGACATGTTGATCCAGTACAGGGAGGCATTAACACATCTTCAAGTAATGATTTATCTACATTATCTTCACAGGTAGGAGCAGTTGAGGATGTTATGGATGAGCTTTGTCTTAAGGTGAGTTTAGCTCAGGTTTTAGACAGTGAGGATGAGTCTGATGCTTGCATTCAGAGTGTGGAGGTATACTCAGAGGTTAGTACATTGAGTATTGGTGATGAGTATGTTTCTGTAGCTACTGATGAGGAGCATGTTGTTGAGGTAGACACACATGTTTAGGATTTGGGAGTACCTAGTCCTAATGAGTCTGGCATACTAGTAGAGTTGAGTTTTCAGATTGATTCTTCTCACACTGATGATAGTGTGGTACAGTTGGCCATCCCACCTTTACAGAGGGATCAGTTATGGGATGGATTGGTACCATCTTTTGTAGATGGAATTGGTAGTTGGAGTTGTCCATTCTATTTGGGTTATCATACTTCGAGAGTTTGTTTCTCATATGTTCTTGACTATGGCAGTTGTGCTTTTAGAGTTTGGTTGAGTTGCATTCTCCAGTTTGATTATGAGTTCCTCTTTGATCTACTTTTGGTGATATTTCAGGAACTTGCATTGATTTATAGCAGTGTAGAGCATAACTACATTTGGGATCCAGGTGGATTGAGTGGTTCATTGTTTTGAGATTTCTTGGGGACAAGCAATTTTTGGAGGGGTGGATTGTCATGTCCCCTTTTTCGTGGACATTGACAGACTTGATGATTAGCCTATTATGCGACCTTCGTAGGCTAATAAGATGGATAGATGGTCGTGATGGAGATTGCCTTGGCTTCAATTTGTAGAATACCGATAGTTGGCTTTTATTCAGCTATTTCAGACACAGTTGGCCTGAGCTCCTATTATTTAGGGATATTTGACATGCAGCAGAACACCTTTATTTTGGTATGGTCATGTGCGGAATCACTCCCTGGTTCACCAGCTTCAAACGGTTCAAGGATCTGACATGTATTAAGGGAGATATTAATATTTGATTGATTTAATCAAATATTAATTATTTAGTCTAATTTTAATTAGAAACCCTAATTCTAATTTAAGAAAAAACCCTAATTAGGGCAAGCATATCTTTTTGAGGGTATAAGGGTTTCTCATGGAGGCCATTATTTATTATGAATTGATTATTGATTTTTGATATTGAAGAAATTCTTCTGTGAAGACTGAGCCAAGGGTTCCAGGATTCCATTGTAGTGGAGAACGTCAACTCTTCATTGTGTGCGATTCAGAGGCTATGAAATATCAGCTGATCTATTGCCAAATTGAGAGATAGCTTCACACAGAAGTTATCACAGAGGTTTACAAATTTGAGAGGTAACTTCATACAGAATTTGTCATAGAGCTTCCAGGTATTTATTTTATTAGGTTTTTGATCCAATAAGTTATACAGATATAGATCTTCTGTACTAGAATCGTATATTCTTGAGATCAGGTTGTTCAGCTATCAGGGGTTGAAAATATATAGGTTGGCAGCCGTACTAAGTCCATACAGGTCCATATAGATCTGCTCAAGCACTGACCTCGGTAGATAGAGATCTCCCAGTGATCGACATCAGCCGACTAAAGACCAACGTCGGGAGAGAAGGATCTATAGAGACCGACGTCGGCAGTATATCGACCGATGTTGACGACTGTGTGTTCGACATAACAGGCTGAGACGAGATAAAATTCAAGTTTCATTTCCAGATTGGTAGAAGATCAGGGTTTTAAGACCAGATTTTAATATTCTTTTATTTGTATGAGAGAAGACTGTAATTGTAATTATCTGAACAAGTGATAAGATATTTGATTGGCAGATAAGAGATTTACTGTGGTTATTGTTTATCTAAATTTATTCTGCAAGATTGTATCTTTGTTTAGAGCTTTTTATTGCTATATATCAAATCTTTACTTGAGAAGAAGGAGCCCCTAAGTAAGGGACATCACAGTGGTCTCAGAGCTTTTGCTTGGAAAAAGGAGCCCCTAAGTAAGGGACATCACACAAAATTCTGAAAACACCCCTTTGAAAGTATTGTAGGATGCCCTTTGGAAAAATTGAAGTGGATAGTTTTTCTAAAAGACTTCTGACCCTTAGCCCGAAAAAATATACCCTTCAAGAAAATTTCTTCAAACAAAATGTCTAAAACAATTCCTAACACTTAAATAAATACAGCCAAAAACAAAACCTTTGAAAGCATGAACACTTGTACTTTTTCCATGTGTTTTGTGTGGAACACCTCCTCTAAAGGAATTATACATACTAGACCTAGCTAAAAGGTATAGACTTAAATGACCGATCTTTCATATAGGGGTGCCCAATTTTGACTTGAAGGGCCAAAATTTGGTCAACAAATTGGTGACTCACAAGGGTAGTATGCTTGGTATACTGACTAGACCAGTAGCCTAATTAATCCATTGGGCATGGAGTCATCTAAGGACTTAAATAAACAAGAAACCTTGACCATGACTCAAAACCTTGATCAACAAGACAACTAGTTACTACCTCAACCATACAAAGGGAAAGGACACACACAACAAGCAAGCAAACTCACAAGACACATACATGTGCATAAGCACTTAGGGGAAAAATAAAACACAACTGAAATCAAACTAATATGTACATCTAACATGATATGTTTCTCCTCCTCCTGGATCAAAGGGGAAGCTTCTTAAGTCTCTTTCATGACAAGAAACCTTGTGGTGGTAACCATGTAGCTTGTTAGAGTGATAACTTGGTGACTCACCTTTCTTGTTTTCCACTTTGATTGGCATGCATTCCAATGTATCATATGAAAAAATGTCTTTAACCTTCATGTATCTAATCTACTATTTGAGACATGTCTCATGTTGGTTCTTCATGCTAGTGTAGTCTATCAATGGATCAATGGCTGCTATAAAATCATCCTAAGGTTCATATGGCTCATGCCCCTCTTGGCATGCATCATGGACCAACTCGTTCTTTTCTATCCTTTTGAGAAGATGGTCAAATTGATATCTTACTTCATCATATATCTCTTGAGGAAGGGTGGCTGGTGTAATATTTGAACTGAGGAAAAAATTTATAACTCATTCCAAAAATCATCATTTTCTTGCTTAATAACTCCTTTAAAGTCTCTATCAAACCAAACTGACCTCTCTCCTTGTTCAAAACTAAGAGTCCTTGGCTACTCAAGAACATTCTCTTGAACCTCATTCAACTCAAGTACCATGATTTAATCACTATCTTCATCAAAGCAAGAGGAAAATCCATCAAACAAAAAGGAAGAGAGATCACCATGTTTGCATTCTTCATCATCACCTACTATGGGTTGTTCACTATCTTCATCATGACCAAAAGGAAGTTCATAAAGTGGAGATAATGAAACCTCATCATGTTTACAAAGCTTTATACCTACTACCTCCTTTCCACTCAGATTATCTTCTCCACCCTTGAATTTTGAAACTTCATCTTCCACCTCACACAATACATTTTATCCTTTCTCCAAGGTGAGGGTGGGAGGGTAAGAAACATCCTTGAATATGTTGAAAGATAATGGGACATTTTCATTCTCTTCTTTCCATCTTGAAATCACCCTATCAAATCTTGGAAAACTTCCATTATTTGAACACATTTCAGATTGATGAGTAGGAGAATGACTTACCAAAATAGCATTTATATCCATAAGAGTCTCATCAATCTCTTCATTCCTCTCCTCTTTAGGCTCTGTTTACATTTGAATAACATCCTTCCAATGTGTGAAACCAATAGGCATAGCTTCTTCTATCTTTTCTTCTTCAAACTTTTGGGCTAATTCATGATGAGCACTCCTCCAACTTAGAATCTTGACATCATGTGTCTCCTCTTGATGATAGGCAACAACTTCATTCATTTTCTCAAGGTCTTGAGCTAGTTCATGATAGACAGTTCTCCAACAGGGAATCTTGACATAAAATTGAAGGGCTTGAGGAGGTTGGGAAAGACTAGGAAGAGTTTGCACATGCATAGGAGGAGTTGTTTAAATATGGATGTGTTAGTTTCCAAAGGAAATGGGATGGATTTATTCAAAGGAGGGCTCACAATCTAAGAACTTGGAGTATTTTTTTTCCATATAAGGTTGATCCAATATATTTTGGTATTGGATTTCTAAGTGCAAAGGATTAATATCAAGGGTAGTTTGTTTTGACATAGGAAAAGATGCATTAGATGGGTTAGAAGGTTGGCTGATTTTCTTTTTGTAAGCAAGTGTTATTTGATAAAAATTATTTGGTGTATAGGGGGATGGTTTCTTTTGTATATAAAAAGGTTGTCTTGGGATGTAAAAAGGTGTACAAGGTTGACTACCTTGAGTGGATTGACTTCTCCATATTACTAGTTTCTCCTTCATGGATTGCATGGCTTGAGCTTACCTAAACAAGCACTCCTCCTTGTACATAAGCTCTTGTTGATACATATTTTTCTCATTCAACCTATCTACCTCCATCATGTGCTTCTCAAACTCCAACATTATCTCCCTAAAACTCTTGGATTGACTAGGAGAAGGACAAGTAGGAGAGTTACTTGAGGGGATTTCATGAACAACATGACCTTGATCAAAACTATATGAAGGAACACAAGGTCCATACTTCTCAACAATGGGATTATACATACCAAATATAATTTACTAATGCACTAGGGATGCTTAACCAGTTGATTCAACTTGGAGTCACCATTGGTGTTGATTTAAATGCCTCTAAAAGGTTGATTTATTGAAGAACACACCAAGAATTCTTCAACTCCTTGGACAAATTGTCCCACCAGGCATGCCAAAAACTATTGAAATTTGGATTCACCCTATGAGAAGAGGTTTTCTAGGCCTCTAATCTAAGTGGTAAAATTGAGACATCTCACTTGTTGTGGATGAGAAAACTTGTGAGATAAACCTTTAGATAAGGGATAGCTCCTTTTGATGTATCATGAAAGCACATGTCCCTACTACTAACACTTTGGGGTTTTAAAAGAGTTAATAATAACATGAAAATTAATCCTAATCTATGAAGGTGATACGCAAAAAATATTTTTTCTACTCATACCTTATCATGTACTTTGAAACAAGGAAAAGTTACATATACACTTCACTTAATATCAACTCTCTCTCTCTCTCACATTAGTGTTTCAACAAGGGGTCTAAGAGATAGCATAGGTTAGGAATAATTAAGCAATAGGCATTCCAAGACACTCTATTATATTAGTTATTCACTATATTTTACAACCTCAATTGACACTCCTTGTTGACCTGCAAGAAAGAGATTGTAAAACACTAGGTATTACTAAGAGTGACATGTGAAGATCGATTGAAACCACACTTGCACAAGACTAAAAAATATCATTTACACTTAGTGCAATCCTTTAATGAGGTAAAATTAGTTGTATTTTTTTTCAAGGCACAAATTTGGTAGGGCTTCACCATACCCAACAAAGATATTCCTATATAATGTCAAAATGGCTTCATTTATATAATTTTTCAGAACAAAAAAGAGGGAAGCTCAAAGGTCACAGAAAAACATGCTCAAGACTGAGAATAGAAATATTTATGTTGCATGTATGGTTGAGTGGGAAGAAGATAATGAAATTATCCTAAGATAGATGTCCATGTAAAATCATGGTAGACTCTTCCAAAATGGTGCAATGACTCTTCTACCATCCTTCATGAAACTACGTCCATCAAAGACCATCCATGAGCATTTGAAATTGTCAACAAGGGAGCTAACACATAGCACTGCTCGAAGGAAATGGAATGCATTTCAATAGTTATAAAATGTTTTCCCTAACTTCTAGCCATCTTTTTGACACCTATGTTTATGATTTTGTGAAAGCCCTTTGATTTGGTTGATTGCTAGCAATGACTCAAACCATCGACGTACCTATTTTTTTCTTGCTTTGTCTACACCAGATACTCAATATTATATCATTTGTCACCTCCATGTTTTCCCTAAGGTTCCCACCAAGCTTTTTAATTCTAATGGCTATCCCATGACCCTGAAGTTGATGTCTATGGACCTGTCATGAATTCTTTTGGAATATTTTCCTTAGACACGTTTTTGTTTCCTCAGACTTTTCTTCGTTGGGCACTTTCCCATAGACTTAATGTCTTTTTCCAAATTTCTTTAAATTTTTTGGTTTCTCCTTATATAGGACAAAATGTCTGAAATAATTAGACTTAGCCCTTTTTCAATGTGGATAATTTTTTGGACTTTTACTAAGTGCCCCTTCTGAAGGGAAATTACCCTTCAGCTTTTGATAAATAGACCTTCAGAGTTCTTGTAAATGTCCTTAAAAATTTTGTAAATGGTCCCTTTGCCATTTTATTGAGAATAGTGCCCTTTGGATTTCTATAAATAGACCTTCAGAGTTCTTGCAAATGAACCTTTCAAAAGGAAAATTATCCCTTTAGATTTTTATAAAATGCCCTTCCGAAAGGAAAATACCATTCAAGTTTTTGTAAAGTACCTTTCACCTTTGAAATGGGATCTTTCTCTAAGAAAAATACCTTCATAATTATAAAATCACCCCTTTGGAAGGATTACAAGATGCCCTTCAGAAAAATTGAAGTAGATAATTTTCCTAAAAAACTTCTGACCCTTAGCCCAAAAAAAGATACCCTTTGAGAAAATTGATTTGGATAAAATGTCTGAAATAATTATCGACACTTAAATAAAAAAACTTGAAAACAAAACCTTTGAAAGAATGAACACTTGTACTTTTACCATGAGTTTTATGTGGAATACCTCCTCCAAAGGAATTCTACATACTAGACCTAGCCAAAAGTTATAGACTTAGACGATCAAGATTTCATATAGGGGTGCCCAATTTTGACCTAAAGGGCCAAAATTTGGTCAACAACACCTTTGATAGACCCTAAATTGAGCAAAACCAATTCTCATTTCCCATCACTATCTTGGACAAGGTCAAATAAGTCAATGGTTTCCACTTGGTAAGGATAGGAGGAGGTGAGTTAGGGAAAATGACCTTGGTGGGTGATATTAATATTTATATACTAAAAATTCATGGTAATAGTCATAGGTTTGGTTGTTTGTGCTTTATGAACCTTTACTAAGAAGGTTAGCTTCTCAAAACTACCTACACATCCCCATCACCCCATTTTTCCTTCTCTATTTGGATTGGTCCAAGCAAACCAAGTGTTGTACATGATATTTAAGAGTTTTACCATCATTATCATATGATTATTAGTCTATTTTTCACATGTGGAAGTCAAAAAATGAGCAAGACTATCTCATTTTGCCTATAGAAGACTCCATTCAAGTTTACAAACATGGTTTTCGCAATTACAAAGTTGTCTTCTTATTTTGGTCTTCAAAACAAAGGAGATATGTTGTATTAAACCTCTCATAAGCATGATGATTAGTTTTATTTTGGAGTGTTAGTCTCAAGAGTGGAATTGAGAATAAAACATAGTTAGAATTGTGATTGTCACCTACAGTCAGGTGGAAAGAAGCCTTGACCAGTCATGTTGATGACATAGGATTTTTAAAGATTGTGACCTAATTTCCTTATGGATTTCACCTATAGTTAGGTGGAAATAAACCTTGACCAGTCATTTTTATGACACAAGAAGTTTTAAGATTGTGAAGAGACTCTCATGGTGGAAATAATAAGATTGAGCTATTTAAAGAGGTTAGAAATTGGTTGTAAATACCAATTCCATATACATTGTCTTATATCAGTAACACCTATTGGAAGTCTCCAATAGTGGCATAAGTTCAATATAAAGGAGGCAGAGAGTGTTGATATGAATATGTTTCAACTCATTGAGACCTTCAATCAAGTCTGAGAGCATTAAGAGTATCAAGGTGACAATGGTGATGTCATTATATGCAATTAGTTTTAGGTCCAGGTCCACAAGTTTAAAAAGTTGTAATTGGGAGAGTTTACCTTAATGTCTCTGAAAAGGTATCCTACCTCATAAAAGTCATCTCTTGGTGGAGTGATTTGAGGTATGGATAGGCCTAATTGTTTCTATCTTGTATCCCAAGCCTAAATATAGTGTTTTAACATAAAGATAAAGTTTTTTGTTCAAGATAAGGTGATTTAAGTAGGCTTCTAATTCAATCAAGTTCTCACTATAAATTTTTAGTAAGCTACAGTAGTCTTGAATCTAAAAAGGGCTTGCAACATAATAATGACACAATGGAATCATGGCTTATAGACATAGTACCTCTATTTGTTTTGAGATGGCACTAATGACCTAAATAAATAAAAGGAGTTGAGGTATATAAATATGACATTGATAATCACCTACAAGAGTATTTGAATTCTCCTAAATTATCACCTATAGTCTGACTAAGTAGACAAACTAATCGATGCTAGTGGAGAGAGGCAATTTGAGTGTTGGCATAGATCTTTAGGCATGATATGAGTTTGAAAAACTATGAAATGATCTTGGTGACTTTAATAATAACCTAGGCATGAAACACAATGTCTAAACATGAATAGACACCTATAAGAATCCCATTTTCTTGAGATGAGCACTTATAGTCTGACTACAGACTAACCTAGGCAAATAAGAGATGTGATATTAGAAGTTTGGCATAGGTATATATGGATTAAAATTATTGATACAACTCCAATAGTGGTAATGTCAAAATAATATGTTATTAGAGAAAGGAAACAGAGATGAATTTTCAAACTTCAACCTACAATTAGTTCAAAGTCCTTGCACAATTAAGTCATATAAGCTTATCACGAGGATTTTGTGATGTCGAGGACTTTATAGGAGTGATATAACCCAATAAAATTTGTACATAATACCATCATACCTAATATAACCTCTCATATCCTCATTTTTTCAAGGCAAATAGGGGATATGCCCTCTATTTTATCTCAGATAGAGGGCACTCCCAATCAAAACAAAACTATAAGATTGGTGTATGAATGGTAAGAAAACGTGATGGAAAACCTTAAAACATTGTATAATGTTATGGAAGGTTGATTTTGACATTAAAAAATGTTTATAAACACATACATTCAGCATGAATGTGCAAAGGTGTTCATAAACATAAAAACACAGTTAGGCCTATTAGGCCTAGAACTAGGCCTAAACCCTTAGGGTGTCTAGTTCCACTTCCATGACCATATAACCTTTCCAATCCCATTGAGATAATTCAAGTGGAGTTAAAATTTTGATCAAATCCATTTGTTTGTATAAAGTTACACCAAGTTAGTCATTTTGACCCAATTGTATGATAGGGGTACCTAAAATGCAAGAGAAAGCTCGAGAGGCCATTTTCAAATGTTCATATCTATACAGACACATTACATGGTAGCTTAAGGAGATAGATATATTTTATTAGGATCATTAACTCCAATTTTTTTGAATTATTTTTAAGGTTGGATGTCTATCCTTTATGAACTATCATTAAGAAATAAAAACCTTCTAAAACCCTCTGAAAACCCTATTTAGAACCCGATGGAGAAAATATAATTTAATGTGAATTAATAAGGGTTAAAATGGATAGATAATGTTTAAAAAAAAATTATAACTCTCCTAGGATCCATGACATCCACTTTTTCCATACCATCACTTGTATAGACAGGGTAAAATTTAGGTTTCTTGTAGGTTTTATTATGTTTTTCAGGTGCAGAGGAGAGTTGATGGATGAAGGAAATTAAATGAGGTCAATAGGGAATTATTATAACTCCCTATAATCATATCTCACCATATATAATAATATAAATACCTTTGCTACATAGTTCACTACAAGCAATCTTAGACATATAGTGAAAATGAGAAGTGACTAACTAGTGAGAAGATGAAAGGTCTATTTTTGGATATTTTAAAGGTATAACTCATGGATTGGAAGATGATTAAGTTTAATATGTTTCATAATTCATCTTTCATATATTTACTTGAGAAACTATAGGTCACCTTGATGACAAATGTGAAGGTCTAGGCATAAAACGCTGGTAAGTGACTGCAAACAGTGAATACAAGTGTCAAGAGGAAGGCTATTAGTTAGGGAGGTATTTGATGATTGCCACATATTATTTCAACCTACCTAATATATTTCATATGCATTAAAAATTCTTGATAAAATTTAAAGCGTTCAAGTGAATTCATCACTAAAAGGCAGTTTCAAGAAGGCTATTTGAGGTCTCTAAGCCAACTTGAAGAAGAATGATGAACTTCATGTGGAAACCTATCCATGATAGATTCTTAACCTCTTTTCTACTTCATTCTCCTATAATTTATTGGTTCTCATATCTTTACACTTATCCTTGTGACCTTTTCACTTCCCTTCTTCTCTCTCCTCTCACATGTTCTATAAATGCAAGCCATTTTGACTTTTATAAATAATCCACACTTGGTATGGTGAAGCCCTGCTAGTTTCAAAAGTGTATTTTGCCTTTGAAATAAATATTTTCAATTTGGTTTTGATTTAAAAATATAATTTTCTAAGTATGTGAAGTGGTGTGTAGTGGAATGACAAGTGATAAGTATCTATCCTTGTCTCTTATTTACTCTTCCATGTTTTATGCAAGTAGTTTTCCATATAATAGGTCACATGAAGTGTATTCAAGAGAATTTGTCTATCTTTAAGTGTAAATATCAGAATTATTGTCTACAATATGACCTCATGTTCACTCACATTGAGAAGTACAATGCATATCACCTCAATGTTTGAAATACTAATGTTATAGAAATCTAAGACATTGAGATTAGTATTGTGAGTCATGTTTCATAGTGTAGGTGTATGGTAGTCTAGTGGAGATCATTTTGTTGTATCACCTCATTATATTAGTTTAATTTCCATTTTCATTTTATCCTTTTTCATCTAGTAAAGCAAGTAGTGTAGGTGATAAGCTATCAAAGAGAAATATAGGGAGCTAGACTTAAACCTAGAGGTTTACCTGTACTATAGGTAACCCACAGGCCTAGAGGTAATCCAATGTTTCACTCAATCTAGATTAGGATTGAACAACCATCTCTAGGGTAAAAAATTTAGTGATAATATTTTTTTCTATGTCATTAGTGAAAAATAATCCCACATGCATGAGTATGTTGGGACATATCTATCATTCACCTATATATGTATGTTTTCTTTAATTTTATGGCTAATGAGAGAATCAGTAAATCTTGAATGATTTTTATATAACCTTTATTTTATGAGACAAGATTATTTCATTTGAAGTTTATGATATTTTAATCCATACATATTCTCTATGCATGCTTTGTTGTTTAGTTGATCATGGTGTAATCTAACAATGCCTATAATTTCAAACCCTAGTATCCTACACACAAAACACATTGATATCAAATAACAGGTTGTTTAGCCAAAGCGATTGAGTTGGAATAACCTTGGTAAATCCTCTTTGAATGATCAAGTGTTGCACTACATTTATAATACTCTAAATAAGGCTTAAACTCAAATGTATTTATCCCACTTGTGTAGATGTGTGAAATTATCAATATAAGTCTAGATGCTCTTTAGCCTATTTTTCCTTTGGCACAACCATGAAAATGTTGATTCAATCTTTGAATTTTTTAAATTTAGCTTCAATAAATTTATAGATGGAACATGTAGATATTTGAATTTATTTTGGGAATGAAGAGTGTGTCCAAAATGCCTTAAAGTAGATTTGTATTTATATAGGTTCTAACTTCAAAATTTTGAGACCTATTGATGTGAAAAAACTGACAAAAATACCCAATGGATAAAAATAAAATAAAATGAAATGTGTTTGGAAAAAAAAAATGAAAAATTAAATTTCAATAGGTTCACTCCTTGTGAATAGATCTGCAAGCCCGAACCTATACAAAAACAATAGTCTTTCTATAAAGACAAAAATACCAAAATTTTGGATACCCATGATGAATTAGACAGATGAATAACACATGGATAAACATATGGACTAAAATAAATAAAATCAAAACAAATGTGTGAATAGATACCTTATTCATTATCAAACTGTGAAATTTTGATTGTGTAGGATACATAACAAAACATGTCATAACACATGTAGTAATAAATGTCCATATACAAAATATGAAAGCCTAAATTTGAGATTGAAAAGGTAAACTATGAGGAAAACTTACAAATGTATGCATTTTATATTATGTTTATTGGGAGAATTCTTATGTTTTAAAAATTGGAGAAATAATTCTTTTGGTCCTACTCATTTATTAGCCAAGAAAGTAAACAATCCCTTGACTAGTAATGGTAGATAAGTATGTCATTGGGTGTTTCTAAACCCATGATCATATTGAATTGAGTAACTAATCTAGATATGATATTGTATCCCAAGATAAGAGTTTGGATAAAAAGTGCCCCTTTTTGAATCACTTAGAGAGAAAATTTTCTTATTACAACTCCTATGAATGAGAAAAATTACACCATATACTAATCCCCAAGACTCTGGAACTATGATGGATTCACTAGAAGTGACGCCAAGGCTATTGAGTGTCATTAAACTCGAAGTACATCACTTGTAATAAAGGATGGAACCATAAATTAGGTTTTATT
Organism: Torreya grandis; assembly: GCA_037957365.1. Taxonomy (NCBI): domain Eukaryota; kingdom Viridiplantae; phylum Streptophyta; class Pinopsida; order Cupressales; family Taxaceae; genus Torreya; species Torreya grandis. The sequence continues at coordinate 1,086,689 of JARHVA010000362.1, forward strand.
GAATTATTTCCAAGGTCGTTAAGTGTCACTATATTTAAACATACATTACCCATAATAGATTTAATCACACCACTCCATATGGATCTAGATTCTATTTACATGATTGAAAGAGAATGAATAATAATCATGACCCCATTTCTAAAAGATTTGAATTGAAATAAAAACCATTAATATTTGAAACTATAATTTTGAACTCTTAAACTATCCATGAACAAGTATCATGCCATTTTTAACTTTTAAATTGTGCATGAACAAGTATCATACCCATTGAATCTATACCAAATGATATAAAATGCCATGCATCTATATGCTCAATTTTAACTATATTGTGAAACTTGTAATTATTTTGCATATGCATTAAAGTGTGTATGAATTTTTATTTGATTATTTGAAAATTGAGTGTATATGCATGCCATATTCCCCCATAATCTATATCATTATGCCAATATCTATCATGTGTTTGATTTTTGAATTACATTAAAACTTTTAACATGTGTTGTGGACCTTTGAAACTTGTAATTTTTTATAGATTTTGATTTTTACATTTGTTGAGTCTTTGAAATCTATATATTTTATTTGATCTTATTGAGTTCACTTGCATGGTATGTACCCCTAGAATTTATACATGTGTGTATAATGTATGATAAATCTATAAGACCCTTGCCACAAATTTGTAGCATGTGGGTGATTTGAACCATTCTGGGTTCTATGTTGAAATGTTAGTTTTGCCAACTTATTTTATATGATAAGATAAATATATACCCCCCTTTGATGCAAGGGATGAGAGTGTCAAATGCATCGTATCAAAATAAAAATGTGTACAATTTGTAATAGGTTTGAGTAGGTTATAATTTATTTTCCTAAATAGTGTTTTACTTTGTGGTCATTTTGACATTTTAGAATTTTAACTATTTTAAAGAGAATCATTGTAATTTTATGAATATTTTGTATAAACATTTCCAAAGTCAATAGTTATAGTGAAAGCATTTCAAGATAAGGAATAAGCAAGCAAATTTGTGTATAGATAAGTAAGTGTTATTTTTTATAATTTTTAAAATGTTGACTAGCATGATGAAAATATTACAATGTGGAAGATGAAATTGTGTGTTCAAATGAAATTTATAAGTAGTTACAAATTTTGAGAGGAATTAGTTACAAATTTTTATGTTTGAAAATAAAATTCAACACCTATAAATGGGTTAGTTAAAAATAAATTGTAATTCATTTGCATATTGATAAGTTACAATTTTTTAGCTCAGTCTAAGAGAAATGCCACAAAAGAGAGATCTTAGATGTAGGAGATTTGATTAGGTCAAATCTACCATATGGTTAGAGGGTATTTTTCCCTTAGTATGCCTAAAAACCCATTTTTGGCATTTGTAAATTTTAATTTTTGTCAATTTTTATGTAAGCACTACACTAACCTATCTAGGATAATTTTAAATTTGTCCTCTTAAGTGTTGACCTTTTTTCTTGACTATGGACATGTTATTTCTAGTGCAGACATATCCGTAGACCTTTCCATTCTATCATAGATTTGTCCATAGGAAAATTAAATATTAGTAGCGGTCATGAATTATTTTTACCATATTTTATCACTTGTATTTTGTGTATTTTTTTATTTTATGCTAATATGTAAACATGAGAGTTTAGATGTAGTCACATGATGTATACCATATGATTTACCTTTGAGTGAAAATAACAGGGCCACACTTGATGTAAACAATATTTTCCATGTTGGGATATTATCTATGATGCCTTATGATAAAATTGGCTAAGCATTAGGATTTAGGCACTTGCACTTTTTGGCTCCCTATAGGGGATATGACTATGACATTAGAGGATGTTTGGAAGATTTGGTGGATGTCAGTTGTTGGCACATGGGTGACCTTACGAGGTGATAGTGGGAAATATTTGATAATATAGGCACATCAATAAATGAATGATTATATGAGGATTTGAAAATTGGTAGCTAGTAATAATATGATTTTGTTGTTAACGATTGTATTAGTGATTTTTTTTGCATGTGCAAAAGTTTGTCTATGCATTATTGGAATATTTTATTGTATTAGATGCTGGTGGTGTGTCTATTTCATACTAGATTCAATAGTTTATATAATAAATAGAGGAACATGTCAGTATATATTCTTGGGGCCATACTATGTTGGATAATTTATTTAAATATTTACATCAATTCACTCAAAAGGTCTTTTGAGGAGAAGTAGGTTCGACTACCATATTGCATTTGTGGGTCTACAAATGTATTATTATGATATGTCCTATTACTTTTCCTAATGGTGGATGTGTCAATCCATAAAATGTATGCTAAAAGGTAGGTTAGTATAAATTTTATTCTGAGGAGAATGAGGGGATGGCAAATTTACCACCTAGAGGAGCGGTCAGGCATGACTAGGTAGGTTTTTCTATGCTTTTTCATTTTTCCTCAAATTTAGAATTTCACTTAAAACTTAACTAAAATCCAATGAAATTAAGAAATTTTAATTTTAAAATGATCATGATGTTGACCATGGTCTTTGATGTCTTATGTTTTCATTGATATCTAAGAGAGCATGTGGTATTAGTGCATGAATGACAAATAAGTTATGTTTGATAGCTTGGAGAGATATGACAATATTTCAGGTCTATAAGGACAAAGAAGAAGTTGTGAGGCATCCATATATGTCTTGGTGAAGTTCAGGTGTGTCATTTGATCATTTGGAAAGAGAAACATGCATATTAAAGCTTAATAGAAGTTAGATTGTCACTACATGTCATGTAGATATGAGTGATCCATTAAGTTTATGCATTTTGTGTAGGTAATTAGAGAGTCAACATTGGTCAAAGATTTTCATGGAGATGTTGTTTACAATGCCAAGAAGATACTCTAAAGATTTAAATTCTTGAAGTATTTTCTAGTTCAAGATATAAACCATCAAAGTTACTCTATCAGATTATGCTGGACCAGAGATTGCCAAGTTTAATTTCATTAAAGTTTGGGTTCAAATAGTCAAGATAGATCTAACGGTGAGTGTTCAATAGATCTAACAGCAAGTAATTAATCTAAACAAATAAGGATCTAACAGAGCACATGATCTTTTTAGATAATGATCCAATGGTGTGTACTAAGTCAATATGTCAAAGGATGCTCAAAAGGCATGCGTGGCTTCCAAGTGGTGGAAGTTTATTGGAGACTGACTACAAGCTATGTAGAGGGCATGCAAGGCTGCCAAGTGGCTTGATATTGAAAGTAAGGATAGAAGATTAATGGTGAGAAATGTAATATAAAGACCAGGTGTTTCTACCGCTAATTCGCTTTCTACATTCAAAAGATGAATAAAGAAACTAAAGAAATGGACAAGGCTAGAAGTACCTGGATAAAGATTGTGCACCGTAATCCAGACGTTTATGGGCACCCCTCTTTGGCTATGGAGGAATGACACCTGTAAGAAAAAAGAAACTTGGACAAGAAAATGTTAAATGGATAGGCAGTGGGTTGCCAAGCGAGAGCTTGTTCCCGGAAGTGTGAAAACTTCCTCAAGGGAGGTCAACCCACTGATAACAGACAGATAAAAGACTAAGGAAATACAGAATGCCAGAATACAGAGATGGTAAACAACTTAGAAATGAAAGAAAAGATCAATGGTTACCTGAAAGGAGTTGTCAGGCTGATGACAGTCGCCGAGGTCGGTAATGTTGCCGTCATCGGTTTCCTGGTCTGCCGACTTCGGTTATCCTGCTGATGTCGGTCGGGGAAGTAACCGGCGTCGGTCGGGGCAGTGGCCTGTAGTCGGGTCTGGTCGGGTTTCTGGTCTGTGGATGGGTCTGGTATGTGAACAGGGTCGAGGCAGAGCTCAGGGATGAATTTGAATGGACTGGGGAATGGTCTGGTTCTGATTAGGTGCCCTGTATAGGGTCTTTATTGGCAGGAGGGATGAGGGAGTTGTCCGAGATTGTACTGAAAGGATGACAGGTGAAAGGGAGATGGACAGAGGACAGGACCTAAGAAGGCTTTTCAGCCTCTCAAGGGGTAGGACAGAGGACAGTGGGAGACAGCAGATACCAAACAACTGAACACTAAAGAAAAGAAATGAAATAAAATAACAGACTATGCTTACCTTTTTAGCTTGCTGAATGAAGAGTGGGAGAGCTGTTGTTGAGACCACAAAAGACTTTGCAAGAGGAAATCTCTGCTCAAGAATCCCTGCACCTGTTGCTGCTATTGCACGAGGTCCAGAGGGAGAAGAAACGAATGCCAAAACACCAAGAGAAATCTGTTTGCGAGCTCAAGGGGCCAGGGGCTGGAATGGATGCAGAAAGGAGTCTTGAAGGCTGCTGACGCTGACAGTATCGCCGACGTCGGCCGAAGAGTCACCGATGTTAGAAGTGGTAGAATGGGGACAGAGACTAAAAATAGCCTCTGCCCGTTCTTGCACGCCGCCGGGTGAGGGATTGTGGGAAGAACGGTCATGAGGATGCTTAAATGGGCGCGGGAGGAAGATAATGAGAAGATTTGGCATAATAAAGGCTAAGAGGAAGGTGGAGGGATCCAAGGGAGGATCCAAGGTGGCAAGGGTGAGGTGGAAAGGGGGCCACTTAATTGAAATATTTAAGTTATTTTAATTAAATGAGTGGAGGGGACTAAGGCCAAGGGTTAGGATATGGTTTTGAGGCAGACAAGGGGGGAGAACCAAGGTCCAGACACATTTGCGGTGTCTACATTTGCCCCTTTTTGTCTTGTTGGTTGTTCTTGACGAACTGCAAGACAAAAACAGGAGTTGGTTGCCCCAGGAAAAGGATGAGGTGTTCCCCCCTCAAAGTGATAGTCGAGAGAAGGGAACTGGAGATCGAGTGTCGATTTGACAGAGAGATGGATAGAAGAGTGTGAGAGAAAATGCTGCAATAGTCGTGATTGCGTGTATACCACTTCACGGGATGATTGGGTCAAATTTTCGCATGTCGAGGGTCAAGGAGTGCCAAAATTGAAGTAACCGGGCCCCAGCATTTAGTCGTCCGCTGATCGGGTTACTCAATCTAAGCTGAAGCTCCAAATGGTCGTCATGTTTCAGGTATCCCAGGCTCAGGAAGTGCTCCCAGAAACACGAAAATGCCACAAGTAGTAGGGATCAACTGGCTTGCGATCCTATACTTGCGAAGGGTCAAAAATAGTCTGCGGACAATTCTACTAACCAGTCGTGAGGTAGCACACACGCAAAAACAACCAAGGCCACATTGGCTTGGAAGTAGTCGAAGGTCGAAGGAGATACGCATGATCTCCAATGGTCATTGTTCAAGGGGATGGATGGATGAAAGGATGTGGCCGAGCTAACCTCAGAAAATGTCATGTGATCTGAGTGCTGCCTACATAGCCCTTGTGTGAAGGGCCTCAGGCCAATGTAGTTCTCCCTAAAAGGGAGGAATGGTTAAAGAAAATGATTGGTCTTGGTCAAAGTCACAGAAGAGAAGGTTTGTCCATCAAAGAGACGAACAAATGGGGGTGGTCGAGCTAACCTCAGAGGATGTGTTATCTGAGTGCTGCCTACATAACCCTGGTCATAGGGCCTCAGACCAATGTAGTTCGGACTTGTTGAGAAGATTGGTCGATGATTGGATGTGGTCAAGTGTCGGAATGATGAGGGTAAGATGAGGATAAGATGATGTATTCTGTAGAATTGGTCGAGAGTCTTTCATCCCTAGCAAGTTTCCATAGTCGTGATGGATGTATGCTAAAAATGAATGGAGGTCTATTTATGCTTCAGCAAGTATTGGTTTATGCTTAACATAAATTGGGTCTGGTCGATAGTTTCCATGTGTATTGGTGTCCATAGAAACTATGTGAAATGGACGAGGATGATGTCTGATGCCATGAGGATGAAAAATAGCTTGGTTTGAGTCGACAATTGATGTGGTTAAATGTGACCAAAGTGTAGAGAAAAAGTGAAAGGCGAATCGCTCTTTCATTGACAAGGACCAAAAAGGGAGCATAGATAGGGGTTATTAGAACAAAAGCCCGGTTCATGCATTACGTCGTTGACCAGTGTTGTGTTAGAGCGGTAATCGAATCACTTTGACATTAAAGTGAGCTCGAAGTCCCTTGAGTAGGTAATAGGAGGAGGATAGGGTAACCCAGTTTAAGAGCAGGAATAACCTTGCCCCTTTTTATAGGAGACCCTGAGACAACTACAAGTCAAGTCCATGACTTTTTTTTTTTTTTTTGGTGCAGACTGATCGATGCGGGAAGTCTACAAAGAGATGTCATTTGATTTATGGTCATGTTGCGAAGCTGATCAATGCGGGAAGCTTCTAAGAAAGGTTGCTGTTTGTAGCAAGATTTAGTCATAGCCATCCTTCGAGGGAGTGGTCTATATTTTTGCTTTATATAATATTTGAATAGCTGTCCTTCGAGGGATCAGTCTATTAGCTACAGAAATGATAGTACAGCTGTCCTTCGAGGGAGCAGTCTGTCTTTTTTGATTTGATTTTGTGACCTTGGATTATGTTTTGACATCTTGATTTTTTTTTTTTTTTTTTTGAGTCATGGACAAGACTGTAGAAGTTCAAGGACTCCCTTTTATTAGGAAAAAGCATCCATACATCATAAAAGGGTTGAAAAGGACTTGTTAAAGGGGAATCGGGTTGAAAGGAATGATGATTAAGAGGATGAGGATTGCTCAAGGGATGAGCTCAAGTTACGTGTCCAGTAGATGAGTACTCGACTAACAGAAGAATGGTCGAAGATGCAACGCATTAAGAGGCTCAGGTTCTGGCCATCCGTCGAGGGAGGACAGACGATAAGTCCCTGACCCATACTTGTGCGTGATGATAAAAGGTCCAAGCCAATTGGGGGTGAATTTTCCTCGTTTACTTCACTCCATATTGGTCACGTGCTGATTCTCTTTGAGGATGAGGTCTCTGATGTTGAAATCTCGTTCTCGCAGATTTTTGTCGTAGGCTCGCTTTATGCGACTTTGGTAGACATGGAGATGATTGAGGGCAGCAAGACGGTGCTCGTCGAGTAACTCAAGTTGAGCTAAGTGATCTTGACGAAAGTCATCGTTGGAGAGAATGTCATGTAGGGAGATGTGGAGAGACGAGATCTATACTTCGAAAGGTAAGACAGCATCTGTTTCGTACACGAGGGAGAAAGGGGTAGCACCCGTAGAGGTTCGGATGCTAGTGCGGTAGGCCCACAAAGTGAAGGGAATATGAATGTTCCAATCCCTTCCTGTGTCATTGACCACCTTTATGAGAATTTTAGTCAAAATTTTGTTGGATGCCTTAGCTTGCCCATTTGCTTGTGGGTAGTAAGGCGAAGAAAAGCTGAGTTTGATGCCAAATGAGTCGCATAGTTTTTGGACAGTCTTATTTTTGAAGGACTTGCCATTGTCGGTGATGATTTTGTGAGGGACACCGAAACGACAGATGATGTGGCTGTTGATGAAGTCGACAATTTTGTCGGCTTTTGTGGAGACAAGAGGAACGGCTTCCACCCACTTGGTGAAATACTCAGTGGCAGTGATGATGGACTGATGACAAAGAGATGAGTGAGGGTTAATCTCACCGATGAGATCTAAGCCCCACTGAGAGAAAGGCCATAAATCCTGAGCGACTTGTAAGGCGTGGCTGGGGAGATGAAGAAGGTTAGAGTGCTGCTGACACTTGATGCAATGCCGAACATAGTCGCTACAGTCTTGATGAAGGGTGGGCCAATAATAACCCAGGCGAAGGATGCGCTTGGCAACCGAGTTTCCACTGAAGTGTCCACCACAAATCCCGTCGTGGACTTGTTTTATGGCATGAGGAGCTTTAGTGGAGGTGAGACAGCGAAGAAGGAGGCCGTCAAAGCCTCGCTTATAGAGAAGACCCCCTAGCATGGTATAGCGAGCTGTGCGCTTGATGAAAGCTCACCGCGCATTGCTAGAGAGGTTGGGAGGAGTGACAGAAAGAGACAAGTAGTCCACAAGTTGCTTATACCAGTCATCTCGTGGGCTAGAATTGATAGTGTTGATATGGTCAATGTGAGGGGAGATGTATGAAGGCAAGGGTACACGATGCACCATGACAAAAAGTCGAGATGACGATGATGAAGATGGGATATGCGAAGCGAGAGAAGCCATGGTGTCAGCAAACTTGTTCGTAGAGCGTGGAACAGTTTACAAGAGATAATGGTCGAAAGATGCCAAAAGAAGGTCAGCACGATTTTTATACCTCTGCAAAACTTCATTTTTACAGAGGTATGAACCGTTAACTTGATTAACGACGAGCTGCGAGTCGTCGAAGATGTTGATAGACTTGATGTGGAGGGAAAGGGCAGTCTGAAGTCCCAAAATTAAGGCCTCGTATTTGGCCATATTATTGGTACAATCAAAGTCAAGCTTGAAAGATAGAGGCATGGGCTCCCCTTCGAGTGGGATGAGGATGACCCTCGCACCCCCACCGAGTTGACATTTGGAGCCGTCAAAGAACATGGTCATTTGGTAGACGGTGTCATCGGTGGAAAGTGTAGCGATAGATTCATCAGGGAACTCACACTGTGAAGGTTGATTGTCGAGAAGAGGGGCATCTGCTAGTTGGTCAGTGATGGTTTGCCCCTTGACATATTTCTACTAGATGAATTCAAGGTCAAACTCAGCGAGCAGCATGAGCCACCGAGCCATACGTTGATTCTGATATGGCTTGGAGTGCATAAACTTGAGAGGGTCAGTGTGAGTGACGACAAAGGTTTTGTGGTTGAGAAGATAGTGGCAGAGCTTGGTAGCAAAAAAGACTAATGCTAAATAGAGTTTCTCGGTATGAGTATACCGAGTTTCATAGTCGACTAGTGTTTGGCTGATGTAGTAAACCGCTTGCTCATGATGATGCTCGTCTCGGTGCGCGATCATGGCACCTAATGAATGGTTGGTGGCAGAGATATAAAGGTAGAAGGGTTGGTCATCTTTAGGTGGAACGAGGACTGGTGGAGAGACCAGATAGCTTTTGAGGGCTTAAAAAGCCTCTTGACAATCTTCATCCCATTTAAAGGAGACATCCTTCTTAAGGAGATGATGAAAAGGTTGGCAGCAGTCTGAAAGCTGTGAGATGAAACGGCGGATGGACTGGAGCTTCTCTTGTAGACTGCAAAGCTGCTTGAGATTGGTCAGGGGTGGCATTTCGAGGATAGCGCGGATCTTGGCAGGATCTATCTCGATACCATGGAAGGAAATGATGAAGCTGAGAAGCTTGCCTGAGAGGACCCCAAAGACACATTTCTTGGGGTTAAGGTGAACATTGTATTGAAGAAGGCAAGAGAAGATGATTTTGAGAATGGTCAAGTGGTCGCGGCGAAGCTTGGACTTACCGAGAAGGTCGTCCACATAGTCCTCCATGATTTTGTGGAGGAGATCATGGAAAATGTAGGTCATGGCGCGCTGATATGTGGCACTAGCGTTTTTCAAGCCGAAAGGCATGACTCGATAGCAGAAAGTTCCCCATGGGGTGATAAAGGTAGTCTTGTGCTGATCTTCTGGTGCGATCAGGATTTGATTGTATCCTGAAAAACCGTCCATGAGAGATAGCATCTCATGGCCGGTCGTGAGATCAACAAGCTGGTCAATGTTAGGAAGAGGAAAGTCGTCTTTGGGATAGGCTAGGTTAAGGTTGCGATAGTCCGTGCAGATCCGAATCCCCCCAGTTGCTTTAGTAAATGGGACAATGTTAGAGACCCACTGCGAATAATCGATGGGCTGGATGAAGGAGACAGAAAGAAGGCGCTGAAGCTCCTCTTTGACAAGGAGCGCAACGCGAGGATGCATCTTTTGAAGCTTTTGCCTAACAGGCTTAGCCTCTGGTTTGGTGACAATGTTATGGGTAGCGATGGTGGGGTCGATGCCAGGCATGTCGCTGTAAGTCCAGGCAAAGGCCTTGCTATGGTCGGAAAGAAACTGGGTATAGTCAAGCTGCTCCTGAGTGTCTAAAGATTGGCCAATCTTTAAGATGTGAGGAAAATCGGAAGAAGGGAGGTTGATGTCAATGGTTGATTCATTTAACATAAATTGGGTCTCGGAAGGGAGGGAACGCTGGATGAAAGATTCATCGGCACCCATGTAGGAAAGGATGGCGTCATTGTCAACACAGTGGACAGTGTGAATGGTTGCCGACTCATCCTCTATCATGTTAGGAAAGATGAGAGGGAGAGATCGGGACACCCCATTGAGCTGATAGGTCAGGGGTTTTAGGCGGATGGTGTTTATGGAAAAAAAACTAGGAGGGATGGAAACCACCGACTCCGAAGGTGATGAAGGAGAAATGGGTGAGTTTGGAGGAGATTGGTCAATTGTTGGCTCGGGACAAAGGTCGAAAGGAGCCTGAGTGGGGTCATGATATCCCAGGCCATACCGTTTCTTGGCATCGTCATCATTGAGCAGCTCGATGGGCTGATGGGAGCCCTGCTCATAGCATCCGAAACCAAAACCCTTCCATGCACACCTGTAAAGGTAAGTGTGTGCAAAGGCGGGGTTGCCAAGAAATGAGAAATCTGACGTGAAAGGTTGGGGTGAAGAGAGGGAATTGTCGTTGGGAGGAGCTTAATTGAGCCCCCCATAGACAAAGTTGGTTTGGAGGTGAGGAGGACCATAAGGTACGACCACCCCGATCCGATGGTCGTAATTGGGACTGAGATGAAGGCGTCCATACTCTTGCGGAGTTTGGAACATGTCTAGGGTCAACAAGTGATATTCTCCAAGTGATAGTCATTGGAAGATGTCTTCCATGGGGTCTTTGGTCGGCACTTGAAGAGGAGGGGTGAGGGCGACTGCCGATTGCGAACTGGTTGAAGCTTTCGCAGATGGAGGCAGTGCCAGAGTTGACGGCTTGATGGGAATGAGGACATCATTGGGACGATAGGTTGTGTTGCAAGTCTTGAAGGGTTAAGGGTCAGCGGGAATGGTGTGGACTTGCCCGTCATGCTCAAACTTCACACAACGGTGCAGGGTGGAGGGGACATAGGCCATGGCACGGATCCAAGGTCGTCCCAGTAGAATGTTGTATTGAAACTCTCCTTCGATGATATAGAAGAGCTCCAGGACTGTGCGTGGACCAACACGAATGTGAAGGATGACTGTGCCAATGGTCGTGGCGGTGGTGTCGTTGAAAGAGCATAAGATCGCATCAATTTTGGAGATGCAATTCTTGGAAAGAGCCAACTGATCAAAGGCATGGGTAGAAATTATGTTGATGCTAGCGCCGCCGTCGATCATAATGCGTTTTATGCGTGTCCGATCAACATAGGCAGTGATGAAGAGGGTAGCATCCTGATCTTCCGCGTTAGATGTGGGAATCTCAGAATCACTGAATGTGATGGAGGCGACAGGAGATAAAGAATGGATGAGGGTAGCGAGTGGTTGGGGGTCCTCGAGTTGGACCTCCATTGCCTGCAAGGCTTGGATGAGGGCTTGACGGTGCTGAGGCGAGGTTTAGATAAGGTCATAAAGAGACATCTTTACAGGCGTCTGGTGAAGCTGCTTCAACATGGAGTCATGAATTGGCCCAGAAGAAGAAGACGAAGAAGGCTGGGACGCGCCAAGGATAGAAATTTTAGGCTTGGGCGCAAGAGGTGGCTTGACGAAGGGATAGGTCCAAGGAATGGCAGCTTTTTCTTTCACCTTGTCCTTTTGCGACCTAGTGGTTATACGGATAGCATGGATTTTGAAAATAGGAGGCGAAGAAGGGGTCATGTCTTGCTGGTGAGATGTTGACGTGGTTGAAGAGGTTGGATGGGAAGGAGTCGGGGTCTGGTCAAGAGTGTCCTCAAGGAGAAGAGTGTCCTTCTCCATATAGCGGCGGATGATGGTTTTGAGGGCACAACAAGTCTCAGTATCGTGTCCTGGTGTACGATGATATAAGCAGATTTTCGTGTCGTCGAACCAGGAGGGCTTGGTTCGGAGAGGTTGGAAAGGCTTGATGGGTGGAAGGGTTATGTCAGAAGTCTGTAGAAGTCAGCGCAATATCAACGACTATGAGCCCACTAGAGGGTCTGTGCTATTTGATATGCGTGAGGTCGGTGACTTTTGCTTAGGCAAAGTTGGAAGAGGTTTTCGTACCACCTTATGGGTTGATGGTGCAGTGACAGGTAGAGACGGCATTTTCTTGGTGATTGGTACCCGCCTTTTTGGGAGAGGGACGGCTGGAGGTAGGCAGAGGAAGCAAAGGAGGCAACGAGTTTTGATTGGAGGCCGGAGTGGGAAGGATTCTAGCCAAGGTCGAAGGATAGGGGCCCAAAATGGATGGCAATGGTGACGGGGAAGGAGGCGTTCGCTTTGGCGGTCTGGCAGTCTCCTTTGACTTGGTTGGAAGACTACTACTGGTCAAGGCCTAGTCTAGGTCCACCTTCACTTGCGGGTGAGTGAGGGTGGAGACAGGATGAACGCCAAGTGACTTGATAGGCTTAGACGAGAGAGATGCAGGTTTCGGGTTTGGTTGAGGTTTGAGAGTCTGGTCTTTGTCAAGAGTCTGAAGAGATTCTGTCTTGGGAAGATTAGCAGCATGTGATGAGAGGGCACAGGTATGTTGAAGGGCTTTAAGACGCTCCCACAACAACTGAGGCGTCACTTTCCTTGGAGGGAGAAGTTTGATTTTCTCCACTAACCAGGAAAATGGCTGAGAAGAAGATGTTGATGGTTGTGAGGTTGAAGACGAGATGGGTGTAGTGGTCTTAGACGCATGGTATGGTGAAGTCATGACAGATTTAGATGAAGATGAAGGGGAGACAGGTTCTTCCCTGGGTGGAGAAGAAACCGGGGAGTGAGGCTCCTCAAGTAGGTAAAGGGCAAGGATGATGGTACCCTCCACTTGTGGTTGAGGAGTAGGAAGGGTCGGGTCCTCCATAGGCAGCAGAAAGGAGGATGGCGAGACCGGTGGTGCTGGTAAAGCCGAGGCATCCTCTAAGATGAGAGAGGTCGATGGAGAACTAGTCGGGGAAAGAGGTTCGTCCACATGTGATGGACTGATTGATGGACTAACCTCTTGAGGTTGATTGGGGACGAAGGGCGAGACCGTATTGACTGTTCGAATGTTGTGTTCATGATTGTCGTCAATTAAGGTCCGGACATTGTTTTGAGTTGGCGGATGATTAGAGAATGGCTGTTTGAAGATGTCAATGGCCTGATTAGGGGGTGCATTGGGATTGTCTAAGATGAGGTCCCCCTTTTCAAGCATGTCTTGGATTATGTTCTTAAAAGTTTTGCAGTTTTCCATGTCATGTCCCTTAACACGGTGGAAGCTACAGAAGTCTTGTTCCCTATACCACGCAGGGATGGCATGTGAGAGATCAAATTGTGGAGGAGGTCAGGCTTGAGGGAGATTGAGGACCCCCTGCTTAACAAGCTTTTCCAGCACAGACGCGTATGATTCTCCAAGAGGAGTATACCGTCATTGTACGTATCTCTGCTAGAATTGGCGAGTGGCGCTCTGAGATGTGGATGGCTCAGGCTGATTGGTTAAAGAAGATGAAGGTCTAACGACCACAGTGTTAGCTGAGGCCTTAGATTTAGAATTGGATGATGATGGCTTAGCAGGAGAAGAGTCATTGGTCTTAGAGCTAGGATTCTTGCTCCACAACTTGAATTTATTCTCCTCGATGGCACGCAACTCAAGTTTGCGGGCCATCGTGAAGGCTTCGTCGAAGGTGCGGAAGGTTTGAACCCTCAGGGTGGAAGAAATATGTCTAGCGCAGGCTTGGGAGAAGAGTTCAATAAGCTCGGCCTGGGGTAAGGAAAAGGAGAGTTGATTGATTAGGCCTCTCCATCGAGCAACGAAGTCGGCTATGGACTCGTCCTCGAATTGCCGGATAGAATAGAGGTCCGTGATCGAGACCTTCTTGGTTATGTTGATGGAAAAGTGATCGAGGAAGAGTTGGGCCAATTGTGTGAATGAGAAGAGAGAATGGCTGGGAAGGGAGCTGTACCAGTCAAGCGCAGCACCCGAGAGAGACATAGGAAACATGCGTAAGAGCAACGCATCATCATGGGCAATGAGGTAACAGGCATGTCTGAATGCCCACAAGTGTTGCTGTGGGTCTTCCTTGCTTTGAAAGCGAGAAAACTTCAAAAGCTCCCACTGGCTAGATATGGTCTAATTGAGACAAAAAGATGAATGGGCTCGTTGCAGATCTGCTCATATGAGAGAGCGTTGCGCGAGCCAGAAATAGAGGTCTCTAGACTGGTCATCTTATCCATCAGCATTTTGATGATATCTATCGACGAATTGACGGGTGGCACGCCCCCTAAGTTGTAGGGTGCTTGGAAGAGGCTAGGGGAGGCATACGACGTAGTCGATTGCCCCTGTAAAGGCGCAAGGTAGGGGTAACTAGTCATAGGGATAGATGAAGAGGCTAAAGGTGGTTGGGTAGAAGGCATAGCTAGGCCCGATGTTGCCATGAGAGGTTGGACTGTGGTGACGGGGGCCAAGGGATAAGAAGCCACCCTGGTGTTGATAGGGGCCAGGGTAGGCGGAATAGAAACGACAAGGTTTTGAAAAGGAGTGGATAGCGGTTGAGCGAGTTGAGGTTGATAGGGGGCCGAAACCCCGATGGAAGTGGGCCCAAAGATAGAGGGAGAGGCCACGCCTAGAGGATTTGTCAAAGTCTGGTCAGTGGTCGAAGCGATGGCTTGAGTGTCCAAGGGTTAAACTACGGATGCCGTCGATACAGCCGTAGTCGCGGCAAGAGAGGTTGGCATTCCATAGATTGGATTGCCCAAGGAGTCTCGTGTTCGGCTATGCGCGAGATAGTGTTGCAAGGCCTTGACGTTGAGGTCCAAGAATCGTTCGAAATCTTGGTCCCCTTCTTGGACAATAGGAGTCTGGGGCGGGGTTGGACGAATAGGAGTTCTTTCGGTCTCCGAGTTGAACTCCATTGTAGGCTTGGTCACGGACGGGGTAGATGGAAGTGGTTGACGGCTAGCGTGGTTGACAAGAGCCTTGGCTTGGCTACGAGTCAAAACCATGCAAGGCAAAGAAGGTTCAGGTTTTAGAAACTGTATTTTTCTGTTTCAGAAAACCAGAATGGAGTTTTTGTCAGAGAAGGGACAGGGTTTAGGCTGCTGGTTTTTGAAAGAAAAGGACAGTGACAGAGACCGACGTCGGTTGAGAAACCGATGTCGGTAAGGAAGATAGCCGACGTCGGTCAGATAACCGATGCCGGTAAGACAGGAAAGCCGACGTCGGTGACAGAACTGATGCCAGTGACTGTGTCTTCCAGAGAACCAAAATATTTTAAGATTCTTGGAAAAACAATGAAGAAAGCGTCCTCACTTACTCAAACAAACAGATGAGAAGAGAAAAATAGAGAGAGACAGACAAGCCTAAGCGATAAATCTTAGGAATTAACCTTAGAATCTTGTGGCTTATGCCTTAGATGAATGTTTGGGGAGATTGGCTATAAGAAAGGTCCTAGAAGAGGCAGTTTAGAGCTGGTTTCGGGTCTTGTTTTAGGTGCTCAAAAATCTGTTTTAGGTCTAGTACGTGGCCTGGTGCTAAGGAGCAAGCTCCCCTCACTTCACGATTCCAGTGGTTAGCTGGTCTCGCTTAGCCAAGATATACCTTGCCTAGAGTTTATCCTCTGCCAGAGAATGGAGTGGGCTTCCCCCTTGGTGATGAAATCCAAGTAGGGTCACCGGGACGGGTAAGGTATCCGCTGGGGAATGAAATCCCAGTCGGGCCTTGTCTCAAGTAAGTTTTATGTTCGTTTTAGTGCATGTGGTTTGGTAGTGCAACATCAAGTGTCTACGATTTATTCAATATGTGGATTTAAGTTACTAGGTGTGGACTAATGCAAACACAAGCAGAAATGAAAGTGCGATACGTTTTAAGCCCAAGTCGAAATGTGAGATTTGTTATGAAGACAAGTTTGAGAAAGGGTTGAGAGTATGATGTTTAGACTAGTCTAGAAATGCAAGGAAGAAAGATTCATTTTAGTCCTGCTTATAGTGTCATTTGGAATAGAAGAAAGAGACAAGAAGGAAGGAGCCTAAATGCACCTAAATGAATGAAAGGAAGAGGAACCTGAGGAAGAACCTAAGGTCCCATCGGGCGTGCCAGAATGTTTCTACCGCTAATTCGCTTTCTACATTCAAAAGATGAATAAAGAAACTAAAGAAATGGACAAGGCTAGAAGTACCTGGATAAAGATTGCGCACCGTAATCCAGACGTTTGTGGGCACCCCTCTTTGGCTGTGGAGGAATGACACCTGCAAGAAAAAAGAAACTTGGACAAGAAAATGTTAAATGGATAGGCAGTGGGTTGCCAAGCAAGAGCTTGTTCTCGGAAGTGTGAAAACTTCCTCAAGGGAGGTCAACCCACTGATAACAGACAGATAAAAGACTAAGGAAATACAGAATGCCAAAATACAAAGATGGTAAACAACTTAGAAATGAAAGAAAATATCAATGGTTATCTGAAAGGAGTTGTCGGGCTGATGACAGTCACCGAGGTCGGTAATGTTGCCGTCGTCAGTTTCTTGGTCTACCGACTTCGGTTATCCTGCCGACGTCGGTCGGGGAAGTAACCGGCGTCGGTCGGGGCAGTGGCCTGTAGTCGGGTCTGGTCAGGTTTCTGGTCTGTGGATGGGTTTGGTACGTGAACAGGGTCGAGGCAGAGCTCAGGGATGAATTTGAATGGACTGGGGAATGGTCTGGTTCTGATTAGGTGCCTTGTATAGGGTCTTTGTTGGCAGGAGGGATGAGGGAGTTGTCTGGGATTGTATTGAAAGGATGACAGGTGAAAGGGAGATGGACAGAGGACAGGACCTGAGAAGGCTTTTCAGCCTCTCAGGGGGTAGGACAGAGGACAGTGGGAGACAGCAGATACCAAACAACTGAACACTAAAGAAAAGAAATGAAATGAAATAACAGACTATGCTTACCTTTTTAGCTTGCTGAATGAAGAGTGGGAGAGCTGTTGTTGAGACCACAGAAGACTTTGCAAGAGGAAATATCTGCTCAAGAATCCCTGCACCTATTGCTGCTATTGCACGAGGTCCAGAGGGAGAAGAAATGAATGCCAAAATGCCAAGAGAAATCTGTTTGCGAGCTCAAGGGGCCAGGGGCTGGAATGGATGCAGAAAGGAGTCTTGAAGGCTGCCGACGCCGGCAGTATCGCTGACGTTGGCCGAAGAGTCATCGACGTCGGCAGTGGCAGAATGGGGATAGAGACTAAAAATAGCCTCTGCCCGTTCTTGCACGCCGCCGGGTGAGGGATTGTGGGAAGAACGGTCATGAGGATGCTTAAATGGGCGCAGGAGGAAGATAATGAGAAGATTTGGCATAATAAAGGCTAAGAGGAAGGTGGAGGGATCCAAGGGAGGATCCAAGGTGGCAAGGGTGAGGTGGAAAGGGGGCCACTTAATTGAAATATTTAAGTTATTTTAATTAAATGAGTGGAGGGGACTAAGGCCAAGGGTTAGGATATGGTTTTGAGGCGGACAAGGGGGGAGAACCAAGGTGCAGACACATTTGCGGTGTCTACACCAGGATACTCTCAAGGAGATTGATGGAGTGCATTTGTTCAAGATATGTGAGCATGTGAGATGAAGACACGTGTCTGTAATATTTGCTTTACTCAGTGACCATTGGTATAAAAATTAGCAAAAGAATAACTAGTATATAATATTTTACTAATATCTTTTGATCCAGGATGAATTTCTTGATGATGTAAAAATCAAAGTTGTAAACGACTTCAAGGCATATACAAAAAAATTTATTAAAAGGTCTAAATATTTGTAAATTTTTATATATTGAGATTAAAAGTTGATTATTTATTCATTCATGGTGTTACTATGTACAAGACTATTGTTTGAGTAAACTATGCTTTAGCAGAAAAGTGTTTTGGTGAATATTTTCATTTGAAGATGTTATAAAAGTCATATAGAGTGAACCCATGCATTTTAAAGTGATCTTGTGTTCTTGTTTTACATGATGAAGTGATAAAATGTGTAATAAGTCTCCATGAGACCTATAAGGGCTACTAAGTCCTAATTGAAAGGCATAACTACTTAAGTGTGACCCATGGATGCTATACCCAACCTATGAGGATGGTATTGAGCTAAGTGAAAGCATGATATAAGTCTTAAGGGTTAAGACAATTTTTATGGTTGACCTAGAAGTTGATATTCATGAAGACTCTATAAAGAATGAAGACCAAGGTAATGGTTTCTAGACTTGATGAGAATGAGTTAAGAGAGAAAAGAAGATAGAGATAAAGGAAAGAGATCAGAGGGAGTATGATAAATGGATGGACTAAATTATAGAGAATATTGAGGATGAGAAAAGAAGACTAGAGTGATCTAAAAGGGGTATTTGGATGCATAGATTGTATGAGTAAATTTTAGTGTGTGTGATGAGTTGAAAGAGAGGTGTTATACATTGTTTCTCTAATTAGATTAAAATGTAATTATAGTTTTGGAGTTGTTGATTTCATAAGGTGTTGTGTGGGTGCTCAACATCTAGAACAAGTGGGTGTTTGTTCATACTTATGGGTGGGTGATCCTTGTGAAGTGGGTGCTTCACTAAAATATCTCATGTTTTTTATCATCTTATAGGACAAGTAGTCCATGTGTTTGTAGGTTTGACAGTTGGTTTTATTCTCCAAGTGGGTTTCCCACATAGATCTTGTGTTATGTGTGTGATCTTGCATCATCTTTTTTATTCATTGTTATGAACATCTTGTATGCTTTATGAATGATTGTGGTTATTGATTAAGAGTTTGAAAGGATTAAAATTGAAGTTTGAAATATATTGCATCATTAATTTACCCCCCAATGATTTTACCTTTAATAATTGGTATCAGAGTAGGACCTTCATTGTAAGTTTAACCAATTGAAGGTGATCTAAGGTACAATATGGCAAGTCAACAAAAGTAGCATTTTTATATAAATCAAGCATCATTGTTCAATGGGTCAAATTATGTTTTTTAGACTGTAAGGATGAGTACATACATCATGTCTCTAGGGTTTGATATTTGACAATCTATCATAGATGGGTATACTACACCAAATACTCCTCCAACTAGTGTTGCTGACAATAATTTGAGTGAGAATAATTCTAAAGCTATGAATGTTATAATTTGTGGTTTATCTAAGGTTGAGTTCACCAAAGTGATCCATTACAAGTCTGTCAAGGAAATTTAAGACAAATTATAGACTATCTATGAAGGAGACTCAAAGCTAAAACTAGCTAAATTGCAAACCTACCAAAGGTAATTTAAAGGTCTCAAAATGAAGGAAGAAGATACTATGGCATCCTATCTTCTAAGGGTTTATGAGGTAGTAAACATGATCATAGGTCTTAGAGGGGTGATTGATGAAGCTACTATAGTATAGAAGGTATTAAGGATTCTTACCCTCAAGTTTGATTCAAAAGTTTCTACTGTAGAAGAAATTCATGCAGTCACTCAATTGAAGATGGATGAACTACATGGCATCCTTAATACCTACGAGTTAATATTTGATGAGAATAGACCTCCTAAGAAGGAAGTAGCCTTCAAGGTGATCAAGGAGACAAAGGATAAGAAGAAAAAGTTAAGTCTTGAATATTTTTATCTTAATGAAGATCAACTTGAAGCCATGATTGAAAGAAGATTGAATGTGGGATCTAGTAAGTATGAAGGAAAACTTCCTTTCAAATGTTTTTAGTGTGGTAAAGTTGGTCATTTTGCATCTAAATGTCTAGACAAGTTTGAACTCAAAGAATATTATAAGGAATCTCATAAAGATGAACACAAAAAATATGAGGGTCCTAGCAAGTATAGAAAGTTATTTAGTAAGAGCCTTTACCATGAAACTCATCTGTATAATAAGTAAACACATTTGACAATGATGATTCTTTTCATAATGAGGACAAGGAGACATTGTTCATAGCTTTTAGTGATGATGAAGGTGAATGTTCTTTAAGAAGAGGTTTCTTTGGTACAGATAGTTCATAGGAAGAAGATGAAAAGTCACTCTTGAAGATAAATATCTAGATGCTATGGAAGAAATGAAGATACTACAAAGAAAGAATAGAAAACAAGATTTATTGATTAAATCCTATGAGGATCAAATTGACAACAACTTGAAACTCAATTTTATACTCTTAATGAAGAAGTAAAGAGTAAGGATGAAGAGTGTATCATGTATCAATCAGAGATAGAGTCTTTACAAATGAAACTAAATCAAGATATGAGCAAAGATACAACTAATGATTTAAATAATAAGGATGAATTGATGAATTCTCTTAAAGATATAAAGATTGAGAACAAAAATAACAAGAAGATGATGTCATAAATAAAGTATTATGAAGAGAAATTCATTATTTTTGAAGCGTGAAAAAATCATATTGCCAAGCATTGGATATACAAATATTAGAAACATGGTTGTTTGATAAAATAAAACCTTGTTTCAATTGAATATTGAGACGTTGATGATGACTCAAATTTGCCTATTCGAGGGGTAAGGTAGATAAGTATGATAAATATTTCTCTAATAGATTATATCTACTGATTGGATTATTATTTGAAACTTACCTTCTAATGAAGGTAAGGAATAGTATGTCCCAATAGGGTATGGAGAAACATGTGTGTGTGTGTGTGTGTGTGTGTGTGTGTGTGTGTGTGTGTGTGTGTGTGTGTGTGTGTGTGTTTGTAATGGGGTGGGTGCCTATAGGGGTTAGTCATATACATACGGTCATTGGCCCCCTCTCCCTCTATTAAGATAGGGATAGGGATATAGGACCCCTAGAATATATAGGGGTGGGGAGTGCCCCATAGATAAATAGGGGCACTCTCATGATCTTGACATAATATTTACAAGATAAATCAAGGGTAAATGACTAGATATAGCCATGATGGCAAGAGTGAATAGACTAGATTATGATTTTACTCAAGGAGAAGATACTATGTTAGCTACGATGGCACATCATTATCCAAAACTAGAATTATTCATTCGTGAACAAAAAGAAACTATATAAAATTTATTTTCTTTTCATTCTAGAAAAAAGAAGAATTGGTCAAATATGAAAATCATCCTTATTTATTTTTGGATATTTGCCATCCAATGTGGTTTATCAACTCAATATAGAATTAAAACATCAATCCATTAAGGTATCAGGTTGGTTACCTACTCAAATATAATGAATGATGACACCAGGGAACATCTTGTAAGGTGAAGTCATTTGTGAAGTATGAAAAGATCTCAAATGATCTTGATAATATTCTAAGTAGTCAAAATCATGTTAGTGATAGATCTGGTCTTGGATATAAAGAAGAACAAAAGCATGTAACTCAAGACAATATAAAGGCTTTGAATATTAGTCATCAGTCAAAGAAAAAAGGTATTGATAGAATGAATACAAATTAGATCAGACAACTAAATGATATGAGGTATGAAAATTTCAACAATCATTGTTACTCTTGCAATCAGTTTGGTCATAGGTAAAAAGATTGTAAAAGATCCTCAAAGAATGAATTTGCATGGAATTATGAGAAAGATAATGGAAATCATGAAGGACATCATCACTCAAGATAGTCAACATGTTCACAAAGAAAGAATGACATATTTTGTTATAATTGTCAAAGGTTTGGTCATATTGCAAAGTTTTGTAATATCTTCATCATGGGGAAAATGATCAAAGAGATCACATATTAAGGTTATGCAAGAATGATCATTATTATAATTCAAAACTTATCAATCATATCATGAAGAAGAGTCATAATGAAAGGAGGCCTAAGTAGATAAATTAAAAATAGACTCAAAGTGAATTATTTGCCATGATACAATAGGGAACAAGTTCAAGTATCAAGGAATAAGAAGGGTTTATTTTAGTGGACCATATAAAAAAATCCATGGAGGTCTCAAGGTGAATCTATTTGGAAGGTGTATCGTTGAAAAGGTGAATCATGCAATGCTATATGGTGAATCATATAAGGCTTGCAAATATAGATGAACACCTAAAAAACCTAGGCTAATGATAGTATAACACTAATGAATGATGAAAATATGTAGATGAACATCAACATGCTATAGACAAACATTGACATGGTGTAAATAGACATCAGTATAATGTACATGAGCACCTATGTAATACAAATGGATGTTGGCATGGCATAGGTGCACACTGGATTCATGCAAACATCTAATGGCATGGTGTGGGTGATCACCAAAAGACTACAGATGAATACTTGTGTAAACCAGATGAATGCTAACATGGTGTAGGTGATCAACAAAATCTTGCAGATGAATGTTTTGGTAACATCGGTGAATGCTAGCATGGTTTGGGTAGATGCCATCATCATGCAAATAAATGCTTGTGTAATTTGAATGGGCATAATTACTATGCTGGTAGGAATTAAATCATTTGAAATGAGTTGACACTCATATGCATCACACTAAAATTTTCTTAAAGGGTGACAACATTCATCTACATCATTCCCACAATCATTTACCAGTGGAAGGTAGACAAATGCCGATGTATTATGGATGCATGCTTATATAATGTGGGAAAGCATCAATATGGTATAGACGGTTACCTGTATTCTTTAGGTGGGTTTTAGGGTGTTGGTATGGGCCCATGTGCATGCCCAATACTAGCATGTACCACTTGACCATGTCACATGTATCTTTGGTGAGTGCTTGCACCATATGGGTTGTCACCCATATCAAGCTAAATGCTTATACATGTGTCAAATGCACCTCATTTTATATTTTTTGTCATTTCTTGCTCTCCTTCCATGGTTAAAAATTTTGCACTCTTTTCCCTGACTTCTAAAACCTTATTTTCATCTATGGCTTCCATTTCTTAGACCTCTTTCAGCATTGGCATAGAGGCAAGAAACCCCAAACTCAGTTTCCAAAATTTGACATGCACTATCATCCAAAGGCTTCTATAATAACAAAACACATACAATAATTGGGTGGAGCCTTACAAGTTCAACAACATTATCTACATGCCCCAGTATGAGAAAGATATTTCTTCACTAAATGTTCTCTTATAAATATTTGATACTACTTCCTCCATGTTTCACATCACCTTGGGCTCCCAGAATGATTCATTTAGAATCCATCTTGAGGATATTCAGAGACTAACAAGTCCATCTTACAAGGATGGGGACCTAGTCACCACAAAGGCCTTATTGAATTATGAAGACAAAAAGTATTTGGAGTCCCATTACTCACTGCAAGTGGATGGTATGTATTGTAAAATTTATAATTGCTCATTTTTACTAGTTTTACTTCTATTAGTTCTAACTTGTTAATTTTTTACAGATCTTTAATGCCATGGTAAAAGAGGGATAAGAATTGAATGTGTTAAAAATCTTTTTCTAATGAGAATGCTTTAAATTTTTCAAGTAAGAATTATTTTTTAGGGTAAACCATCAGATATTCCATTCTGGGCTCTAGTTTATATTCTTCATACTCTGGGCGCTCAACCATTGGACTGGTGCACTTTTATTTCTAACAGAATCAAAGATGATTTGAACTTTGCTCTGTATAATGAACATACTCAGTTTTTATGTTGTAATTATATCATTGCATTGTACTATTAAGTGATTTTAGATTTTCAAGCATTCTATGTTCCTTCTGCTCTCAATCTTGTAATGTTTGTCAACGCACTCTTCCTTGAAGCACAGGAGGTTAGTTGGAGTTGTTGTTTGAGACTGTTTGAGTTTTGTACTATGTTTATTTCAAATAATTACATAAACATTGATCTAGTTAATTTTAAATAAAATATATCATTTTCTTGCATAAAAATTAAATGAAACACTTGATAGAAGAAATGCAGTAACCAAGGGACATCAACTTCCTAAGGCCACAATAGAAATAGACATGAAGGAGGATGCAGGATCGACTTCATAAATACCCAAGCAACAATTGATAAGAAGAAAATAAATATGGAGTTCGATTACACCTCTGGCACATCCATCCACTCATGTTGCTAGTATAGCTTCATAAACTAGCTTTGCTTTGATTGAATACTCTTTTATCATTTTAATATTTTAACTCTATTTTGTCATACCCACCTGGTGTTTGTAATATAGATTGTGTAATAATTTACTATAATTTTAAAAAATTTAATTTATATTAAATTTGGTTTTAAATCTATTAAAATATTATTTATCATTTCATTTGATTAAACAATGTAAATTTAATTCAAAATGTCAAACAATAAGCAAAATAGAATGTTGAATATGCACTATTTTTTGCAACTCGTAATGTAAAAAATTGCCAAATAATACTATTGTAGAATACTGAAGATAAGATCATATCAATTAAGTATTTCATAAACAACTTAACTCAAATTGAATCAATAAAGTATTTCATAAATATTATTCAATAGTTTGCATATATATATATATATATATATATATATATATATATATATATATATATATATATATATATATATATATATATATATATATATATATTATGATGTTACAAACTAACACCCAGGTATCTCAAATAACCCTTTGGTAGTTTGCAAAGTTTGAAATATATCAAATGGTTCAATAAATCTTTTGCCTTGTCAACCTCTATCCTATACTTAAACATAAAATCAGCCAATGATCGATATTTTGCATGTAGGCTCATACATTGAAATTCATCTAGTATCTACATCTTTTAATAGTTTTTTTCCATTAGTCACTCCAATTGCAAATATTTGAAACTCTAAAAACCTTTTTGGACTGCATGACATGTACACGTGAAAATCATGGATTATCTCCTCCACTTTTGTGACATTTTTTAATGTGCTTACAATTTTGTAAGCAAGAATTATTCTATGTGCCATGCAATGGATTGGAGTCATATATGGGGCAACTGATGTTTGTAGGCAAACACACCAACTTGTTTTATTCTCTTGCATTACTGATGCACCATCACACACCAACTTAGTACTTATATCATGGTAACTCATCCTAGTAATATCCATCAAATTAGAAATAACCAATTTGTAAAGGTTGTCAACATTATAATTTTTAGTCATTTTATGTATAGATAGAAGGTGAGGTTGCCTTGAATTATTTTGAAATATATATATATTTATATATGCATGCATACCCATGGTGTGTTGTCAACCATTGTTACCTCATCAATGGATAGTGATATGAACCTTATTGATTTTACTTTTTATTTTAAATCCTCCTTTTTAATCATTGCGAGGCATTTTGCCATCTCTCAAGCATTGGTATCAAACCAATGTGAATTTGGAAATTTTTGCAATCCAATCTACTAAAATGAAATCTTATAATCTAAAAAATTAGAGATTGGTCTTCCTCTTTTCAGAATGTGATAGAAAGTTGAAAATTGTATATTTTTGGCAAGCAAATTAAATTGATCAACGTTTATAAATTAAGCTTTAATTGTTCCTCCTTTCTCAATGAGGTACCATTGTTATTTCTAATGATTATGATACTCTGTTGTCTAACATTGATGCATGCACTCTTTTTCTTTTTTCGATCTCACTATTTTTTTGATATTTCCATCTTTGTCTTTTACCGACTCATACATTTTTCCACAGTGTTTTTCAATTGTGTCCAACTTGAGTTGCATTTTGTGGTCCTTTCCAAGTTTCCAACTACATATTATGCATTTATAATTTATTGGTATGTTAGTACTATTTTCTATCTCTATAGGTTCAATAAATGGGTATATAGATGCCCACTCATACTGAAATGACCTTTAATTATCCATGTATTTTTCTTCTTTCGCATAGTTTTTGTGACTTTTTCAACTGGAGATTGTTTTGGTTGTGTAGCAGTCTCATCTAAATATTATGTTGGGTGATTAGATCTCTCATTTGGTGTTGGGAACTTATCATTAACACCACTACTTATGATGTCATATCACCAATTACTTGAATTTAGTGGGACAGTGGGTATTTCTTTCTGAGTCATTTTTTTGTGTCTTTTTTAACTAGAGATCATTTTGGTTGTGTAGTAGTCTCATCTAAAGATTGTGTTGGGTGAGTAGATCTCTGATTTGGTGTTGGTAACTCATCATCAACACCACTAGTTATGATGTCATATATCTATTTCCTTGAATTCAGTAGGATAATGGGTATTTTTTTATGAATGATTTCTTTCAAGGGAGGTATTTACTCAAAAGCATTATACAAGTCTTTAATACTTTTATCATTGAATTCTACATGCATTTTTTTTTATGACATTACTTTTTAATAAACCCCAATACTAAAGTACAAATAAATAAAAATCATTAAATCAAATAGTATTTATAATATAGTACCTATGTTTGGCATTTCATTCCTAAGACTATCTTCCAATTTAGGGATAGTTTTGATACCTTTATCAATGGGTTTTCCATGTAATATTATTGTATAGCTTGTCATTATTATTGAATCTTGAAAATAATATTTAATTAATTAAAAAATGGTATTCTACGAGTTAGTACCTCTGTTTAACATTTCAAATTTATGCCTAGGTATGTCTTCTTATGGAGACATTTCTTCAAAAGAGTTATCAGTGAGTTTTGTATGAAAAATAGTTTAAAACATTTTAATTATTATTTAACTTTAACATAATCTAATCAATAAAAAGAACTAGTTAATTGAAAATTCAATAACTGTGTTTGGTATCTAGCTAAAATAAGATAATAGGTTATTTTGTTTTTTTAATTTCTTAAAGGTTTTAATATTTTCAATAGAAGATATATAATCAAGCCTATGGAGCCATGGATGAAAGGCAATTAATATAAAAATGAGGATGATTGATAATAAACAAAGACACTTGATCGATAAATAAGGAAACATAATAACAATCAAATATGAGGGTGTTTGATCACCTAATAGTAGCTTGTAGGTACCTAATTGTAGATTGTTGACATTCAATCATAGCCTATTGGTGCTCAACAATAGCCTACGACCCTATGAGTGCTTGATGGAAAAATTTTAATGTTAGATAAGAGACAATCGATGCCTGCATATAGATTGTCATTATCCTTCTACAGAGTGATGGTATCCACCTATAGACTATCAGCATCTACCCACAGACTATGGGCACTTGACTGCAAACTACTAGTATCTACCTATAGGCTACTAGCATCTACCCATAGTTTGATGATGTCCACTAGTAGTTTTTTAGCATCTACCTGTAGAATACTAGAATCCATCTATAGAATGCTAGCATCCACCCATGGACTACCAGCATCTAATGGTAGGATACAAGTGAATGATAGTAGGTGGCAAATAAATGATGACAAGTTACCTATAAGTAAACAACCAAAATATATCAATGGATGATGGCAAGTTATAAGAAAATGATGGAAAGTTGTGGGTAGATGATGGTAGGCTATGGGTAGATGATGATAGGCTATGGTCAAGTGCCCACAGCCTGCCATCGGGCACCCATGCTAGAAGGAGTAGTTAGATGCCTATAGACTACCATCATGTTTAATTTCCATGATGGCACTTAAAGAGCAGTAAATAGAATTATAATTAAAAAATTACTAAAAAATTATATTTAAAAAAAAGTGTTGCCTACCTTATTAGAAATTGTTGATTCTTGAAACCCTCCTACGACCTGAAATAAAAACCACCAAAAAAATTCTTAAAGTCACCTGATGGTATGTGGAGAATTCCTCTAGATTATCTTTCAAGGTACCAATGAATTAAATTTATATGAGGATATTTATATTCAAATGTAAGTGAACCTATCCTCGAAATTAACTTTGACCTCAAAAATTTAGGTAATCCCACCCTGTTGGCCACTCCACAAAAATAGCCAAATGTTAACTTTGAAAAATGGAGTATTTGTAAATCAACAAAGATTCACCACTAAAAAAACCTTGGAAACAATCCTTATTTACCCAAATGGACAAGGAAATCAAGAAAGATCCTAAGTTAAAAGAAAAGAATAAGGTTGAAAACTCATTTTAAGTCAATCCAAAGATGAGGAAGGACTTCAAGTCAAGTAATAGAATGGAAATATGGGAGTCTCCTAAGTTTTGGTATTTTTAGTCCCTCTATGACAAGTGGGTATCTCTACCTATGCTTATTAGGAGACATCTTTCATGTATGGAAGCAAGTGTGTGTGCTCTAAGTAATAATAAAAATATCAAATCAATACAAAGGTATGTTCTCTTCAATTTAATAATGTACAAGGTATGCATAGAGTGAGGAGGTGCATGTGTGAGTTATTTCATTTCAAAAATATTGTAAAGTATGGTTTCAGAATAGATGACATGAGATGGAGCATAATGTTAGGGGGAGATTTCTAAGCTGTGTGAGTAATTTGTTAGGTCCAAAGATCAAAGAAGTCCAAATTCAGATTGGTACATGTCAAAGGGGGAGAAATTGATTTATATGCTTGAAAGTATGTAAGTATCTTGAGCATCTTAAATAGTATTTTAATGCATACATGATGTTGAGGAATGATTGTTGACATGTTGAGGAAGAGACCCTTTTGTCATTAATGTCAAAGGGGGAGAAAGATCAAAATGAAGAAGTTCAAATGAGTAAGAAGTCATCTTGAGGGTGTTTTTCCATCAACGACAAAGGAAGATATTTTTGAAAATGGTCATTGATGTCTTAGGTTGTCATTGATGTCAAAGAGATCATGTGATAATAGTGAATGAATGACAAAGAAGTTGTGTTTGATAGCTTCGAGAGATAAGACACATGTGCAGGTCTGTAAAGACAAAGAAGAAGTTGTGAACAATCCATAGATGTCTTGGTGAAGTTCTCATGTGTCATTTGATGATTTGGAAAGAGAAACATGCATATTTTCACTTAAGAAAAGTCAGATCATCACTGCACATCATGTAGATCTGAGTGATCCAGCAAGTT
The DNA here is from genome assembly GCA_037957365.1 of Torreya grandis. NCBI lineage: Eukaryota > Viridiplantae > Streptophyta > Pinopsida > Cupressales > Taxaceae > Torreya > Torreya grandis. Next base: position 1,115,489 of record JARHVA010000362.1, read on the forward strand.
TGTGCATTTTGTATAGGTAATCAAAAAGTCAACATTGGTCAAATATTTTTATAGAGATACTATCTGACAGGAAGGTAATATAAAGATTTGGAGTCTTGAAGTATTTTCTAGTTTAATATATAAACGTTCAAAGTTTCTCTAGTAGACTGTGATGGACTAAAGACCATCAAGTTTAACTATGTTCAAGTCTAGGGTCAAATAATCAAGATAGATCTAACAGTGAGTATTCAATAGATCTAATGGTGAATAATTAATTTGACTAGGTAAGGATCTAACAGAGCATATGATCTTTTCAGATAATGATCCAATGATGTCTAAAGTCAATATGTCAAAGGATGCTCATAAGGCATGCAAGACTATCAAGTGGTAAAAGCTCATGGCAAACTGATTGTAGGGTATGTAGAGGGCACGCAGGGTTGTCAAGTGACTTGATCTCAAAATCAAGGATATAAGATCAACAATGAGCAATGTAAGGTAAAGAATAAGATACTCCTAAGGAGATCAATAGAGTGTGTCTATTTAAGTTGTGTGAGGATATGAGATGAAGACATTTGTTTATAATATTTACTTTACTCAATGACCATTGGTATTTGAATTAACAAAGGAATAATCAGTCTACAATATTTTGATAATATCTTTTGATCCAAGACAAATTTCCTGATGATGTAAAAATCAAATTTGTAAAGGACATAAAGGCACATCCAAAAAAATTTATTAAAAGGTATGAATTTTTGTAAAGGTTTAGATATTGAGATTCAAATTTGACTATTTTTTCATTCATGGTGTTATTGATTACAAGACTATTATTTGAGAAAATTATACTTTAACAATAAAGTGTTTTGGAAGATATTTTTATTTGAAGATGTTGTATAAGTAAAATGGAGTGGATCCATGTATTTTAAAGTGTTCTTTTGTTCTTTTTTTTCTTCATGAAGTGCTAAAAGGGGTAATAGGTCTCCATGAGACCTATAAGGGATATTAAGGCCTAATTGAAAGGCATAGCTTCTTAAGTATGACCCATGGATGTTATGGCCAACCTATGAGGATGGTATTGAGCTAAGTGTTAGCATGATAGAAGTCTTAATGGTTAAGACAAGTTTTATGGCCAACCTAGAAGTTGATATTTATGAAGACTCTATAAAGAGTGAAGACTAAGATAATGGTTTCTAGACTTGATGAGAATGAGTTAAGAGAGAAATACAGATAGAGATGAAGGAAAGAGATTATAGGGAGTGTGCTTAGTGGATAGAATGAAGTATAGAGTAGATTGAGGATGAGTGAATAAGCCTAAAGTGATCTAAAAGGGGTGTTTGGATGCATTTCTTGTATGAGCAAGTTTGAGTGTGTGTGATGAGCTGAAAGAGACGTGTTATACATTGTTTCTCCAATCAATTTGAAATGCAATCAAAATTTTATAGTTTCCAATTTCATAAGGTGTCATGTGGGTACTTAACATCTAGAACAAGTGGTTTCTTATTCATACTTAGGGGTGGGTGATCCTTGTGAAGTGGGTGCTTCACTAAAAGGTCTCATGTGTGCGATCATCTTATAGGACAAGTAGTCCATGTGTTTGTAGGATTAAGAATGGGTTTTATTCCCCAAGAGGGTTTCCCACATAGATATTGTGTCATGTGTGTGATCTTGCATCATTTTTCTTATTTATTACTATAAACATGTTTTCTGATTAATGAATGCTTGTGGTGATTGATTAAGAGTTTTAAAGGATTACAATTGAAGTTTGAAATATCTTGCATCACTGATTCTTCCCCCCTCAGTGATTATACCTCTAACACATCATGGGATAAAGTAAGAATACGTAGAATTTTTGTTAATGATGGTGTGTTTTTTATGATTTTGAGGAGGTTTGTGAGGTCATGAAAATAGTGAATAATACCACCACTTGGGGATGAAACTGCCAATCTTTGAAAGCTGGAAATTATTCCACCACCCCAGTAGTTATGTAACCACTGTTATCTATAGAATAGGTGGCTTCATAACCACCAATTATAGGTAGTTACACAACCCCCTGTACAATAACCTATGATAGTTTCATAATCATTGGCTACAAAAGGGGGTGGTTTCATCCCTTTTATAGTGGGGGGAAATAGGGAAATGAAAGATTTTGAAGGGTAGGTTTGGTCCTTAAATTGACTCAGGGTTTTTTTATATTTTAGAGGGAGTATATATGTTGCATTAGAAATCAAGATTAGGATTGGATTTTTTGAGTCTTGGGACTCTTGATAGAAAATGAGGTATCCATTTAGGACCATGTTAAGATTCTATACATAACACAAGTAGGGATCATCCCAACCTACAATAGATTGTTATGTGATATTCTATCCTAGTATGACCCTGACCAAAACATGTTTATGTTCCCTTATGCCCCCATGGAGTGGATGGTCACTCCCATTAAAAACTACTAGATTATAGGACTTCTTATGATGGGTTGGTTAGTTTCTGTCTGGGCTATCAATAATGGCTACAAGGCCTAGAGGTGGGTTGAACACTTAAGAGATGTCAATGCACCTGATGTGGATATAAAGTGTAGTGCAAGTCTTTCTCGAGTGGAGAGATCAATGATCTTAAAACTATAGAAAGATATTATTAGTATCCTTACATCTTGGCTAGTGGGAGACAAGGGTACTAATGAATTTTTATTCATCTAGTCACTGAGTATTCAACATATTGAGCAAAGAGGGGCCCGTTACTCTTAGACATAGGAGCTAATGGTTCATACCTTTAAGGATATTTACCACATGGCCTATCTAGGGGCCTTATCGATTATCCACCCAATGGTTATTATGGGTTGGATATATGAGTGGATCATCCCTTACCATAGGGGAGTATCAATAGGAGTGCATGAGGATCTCATGACTACTAGATAGACATGTGTGTCACTTTTTCATGTTTTGCCCCAAGCAGTGGCTAACCTAATTGCCATGCCCTATCAAGACATGGTTTGGAAATGGAATAATCATGGGGCTACCTTTTATTATTTTTTAAATCCACTCAAGTTTGATACTAAATTTTATAAATTAATTTACACCCTATGGATAAGGTGCCCCAATAGTTTGGCATGCCTTATGGAAGTAATATTCCAATCCCTAGGGTTATTTATAGGGGCATACAAGAGTTTAGAGTAGTGAGATTATGATGTTTATTTTATAATATACTTGTGAGATGAGTAACAATTACCCAACTAGCTTGGCTAGGAATGACACAAGGACCTTCCAAAGAGTAGCAGGGTAGTAACAAATGGGCCCACTACCACCTCCACCACAATAGTAAGACCCTGCTCAGGGGGGGGCTACACAGTAGTATCACTTAAGAGATGGATATGGTGGGGATATATTGTATGTTAATCTAGAGGGGGACCTATCCATAGATGAGGAGGAGGTTGTCAAGGATGATTATGACCCTGAATGGTGTGAAGGAGACCCAAGTAAAATGTTGATTTATATATTTATGATTACAACATATACCTTGATATTTTTAGTTTCTTAGTTGATTTTATGTATATTTTATTTTTTATATAAACTTGATCTAACATCATTTTTTATACTGTATGATTGCTGATACTATAGGTGATTGAAGGTAGATGATTAGGGACACCCTAACCAATATTTTTTAGATGAGCACTAGTCTAACTTGAGACCATCTTTTGGTTGATCTTGAGCTCCATACAAGGATTTATCATCACATAGACATCTTTACCCCACTATGTCATGCTTCTATAATGGTGAAATCATCAAGGATAGATAATAACACCAAGCTAGCCAAAGTGAGGAGGGTGAAGACCCTGGTAGATACTATGGTGGGTAAAGGAGGTAACAGATCCTCCATCCACAACATAGGAAGGATGGATTCATAGGTAGGTGTCAAAAGGATTCATCATGTTGGCCTTCAGATTGGAGAGGGTAAGGGAACTTCCAATGGAATTTCTAGGAGCGAACACTAGCAGAGTGAGAGTCCCCAACATTATTTTACATGTATGTATGTATGTATATATATGTATATATGTATGTATATGTATATGTATGTATATATGTAAATGTATATGTATATGTATATGCATGTGTGTGTGTGTTTTGTCTTACCTCTAAGTGACTTGTCGTTCATGTGATGTGACTTTAATTCTCATACTTCACTTTTCATTTCATGTACTCTAGATGGTTAGGCACGTGATGATGTATATGTATATGTATATTTTTTATTTTTATATGTTGTTAAAGAAGATGCTTATGTATTTTTGGAAATATAATGTAGGCAAATGATGTTATGTGATGGATATGTGTGTGTGTGTGTGTGTGTGTGTGTGTAACTATAACTATGTTAATATTTATTTTTCAAGTGGCTACCTATTTGTTTTGTTTACAAAACATATGACTTTCAATTTTTAGGAAAGAATGAAAGGGGAAATAGGATAAATGTGAGGTGATAAATAATTAAAATCATAGATCAAAATTGCACAGGAAAAGGGAAGATGATTTGATCCTTATGAGCAAAGGGAAAAACATACTTTTGTCTAGATTTATAAAACACTAACTTTATTGGATTCATCTAGAGATAACTAGCCCTAATATAATCAACAAGTGTGAAAATGTTACCCTCTTTAAATAGAGGCATGTAGGCAAGATTTTTTAAGAACCTTCTTTTATACACTCTTTAATTTGATACTTCTTCTACATTTAACTTTTACTTCTTCTTATGACCCCCTACACTTAGCCTCATGTGACTAGGAAGACACATGGAATCATCACCAAAGGCTATATGTAGTGAGTAAGGGGGGCATATATCCCTAATGTTAACCCCAAACAACTATTAATATGTGATGGCTCACCATCAAAGGTTGGCAAAATGATGAGAGATGTAAAATTTGGCTCTTATATTTGTATAGACATTTTGATTTTCATATGAGTGTTTACTTGTTTATCTGCAAGGAATTTACCCCCACATCTTGGGACCATGACACAAATAAGATGCAAGGGATCATCATTGAGGACCAAAATAGATGAGTAAAGTTACCTATTTATGTAATTTCCCCTTCTTCCAAATGAGAAATTTGTGGAATACCATTAGCTTATATATTCTTTTAGACTAAATCAGGTAATGTAAGGAAAAATTATTATTGGGAATGAGATCACTATTCATTGATTACTATTTAGTGTCACTATTCATGGGGATGTGGTAGGTGATGTAGGTGATGATGCATTAGGTGATGTGGCTTGTGGATGATGTGGCATGGCCCATGAAGGATCTTACATGATATCAAGTGCATGTGAAGAGAGTGAGGCATCCCACTCTACTAAGAGACAAAGTTCTTATCTCTAGTAATTCACATGTCTCTACTTTTGGTGAGAGAAGATACGAGCTGAAATACTTGTGAGGATTCATGACCTTGGTGTATGTAATCAAAAATGCATCATGTTTATAAATCAATCCTGGCTTAGAGAAGATATATCATACCTACACTTTTGATTTTGAATACATTTGTTAAGTGGGAGAATGACTAATATGGGGATCTGCTAGACCTGATTAGGTGTTCACTTGTCATAATACACCATGATAGGAAGGGTTCCAAAGCCTATAATCTAACACAATCATGAAACAACCCTAAAAGAGTCTTAGGTTTAATGTTCACTCTATTCTAATAAACAAGAAAGTAAATCTAATATAGTGCACACCAAAGCTTGTGGCACAAAGTAGGGGTTAGGAAAAAAATTAAACTAAACATGCATAGAATACATTTACTCACATCAATGTATATAAAATCATAATCAATGGAAGAAAGAATCACAAATACATTATTTATATACTCTTATAAATGATAAATAAAGTTAACAATACTTACCTTTGAATATGAACCTGTCGAGCCTCAATCTCTCCCTTGGCCAAGGTGCTTCGCAAGAGATTGTTGTGGTATGTAAGGATAACAAAGATAAATCAACTCTAGGCTACACAACCTATCTATGCATCCAAAAGACTTCTCTATAAGATAAGATTCGTATCTCCAAAGAAAGTATGGAACCCTAAGCTTTATTCCTCATGTAGAATGTTCAATAAGTAGATGTTCATTTGCACATATTCTTATTCTCTTCTCTTTTTATAAATGGTTGGAAATGAACTTTTATATATAGGTGGATCTTGACCTAAACCTTCCCAAAAATGTTAGTTGTACAAGGTTGACCCAGTCAACCTTATGTGTTTTTAGAGACAATTCACTAGGTCTGAGCTAGGTCAGTCGAAAGGATAACAAACCCAAAAAGTGAAAAATAACCCTAGATTGTATAGGGTTGACCTAGTCAACCTAGTACAACTGACTATCTAAAAGGGAATTAAGGCAAGAAAAAGAGGATAAAGCATGGCAAAAGATTTGGATGGATAAGGCTGAGGATAATAATCTTAGGGTTAATGTTTTTAGGAGATGAGTGTGTAGATGGCAAGTGAAAAAAGTGATAACAATCTTACAAAGCACCAATGGCCTGCCCACCCCTTTCTTGATGCACCCCTTAATGCACTAACTCATAGATATTGAGACTCAATAGGTTATTTCAAGATAAAAGTGTTGATAATCAATAAAAGTTTAAAATATTATGTGTATACATATGCCCCACTTGAAGCTCATCATATGTCATGTAAGTGCAACACAGGATGGTGATTTGGCATAGAACATGATAACACACAATGTTGATGCTAAGTGAAGTGTAGTAAGTAGAAAATAAGATAAAAGAAAGGATAGAATTGAAAAATACATACCTTTACTTACCTTAGTGTTGTATCTAGAGAATTAGACTGTAAGAAAATGGTGAAGGCATCCAATGTGAAGAACACTAGGTGAACTTGTAGAAGTTAGTGCAAAAAAAGAGCCAAAAATCAAAAAAATTAGAAAGATATATAATAGTGGAAAATATTCTCTATGTATCACGAATATAATATATTTTATGGTTTTGAAAATAGATGAGTAGAAACAAAGATATAAGCAAAATATAGAATCTGCAAGATAATAATTGAATAATTTTAATTTTGAAAAGGTGTTTTTAAATAGGGAAAAGAGAAATCATTTGGTTATTTTGACTTGTGAAAGAAAGAAAAAGAGCTCTGGAAACCAAGCGAGCTAGGATCGCAAGGAGATGATAGGCTAGATAAGGGGAGGCTCTAGGAGTGACAGTGGGTGCACTACATGTAGGCAACCATGAATCTTAAGCCAATTTTTTAGTATGTTGTTTAATTTAGTGTATTTTTAGAAAAATGTAACTTTTAACAATTCTAATTATCAAAATAAAGCAAAATTAGATTTTATAGGTAGAAAATATAAAAATGGGAAATGGGTTTAGAATATTTAGGAAGAAAATGGCAAAAAAGCAATTTTTTGGGAAAATATAAGGGGTTGGCAGCCAAAAACAACTAGGTCAACCTAGTAGACCCAGTAGGCTAAAAATGGGTAATATCCACACTATCAACCCAGTAGGTGTGTGTTAACCCTATACATTTTATAGGCTATCGACCTAGTATAGTTTGCCAACTCATCCAAAAAGTCCAAAATGACAATGCAATACTAGGGAGGGGAAAAGAAGAGGGTTGACTTAAAAAATTAAGTCAACTAGGCCAAAAATAGGGAAATTTTGGTCAAACTAGGTTGACCAAGGAACCAAAATTGTATGAAAGTACATGAAAAAGGCTGAAAGAAGGCTAGAATGGCCCAAAATGACTAAGGGCAAAAAGGACCGAATAGGTTAAAGATAGGTAATAATAAGTGAATTAAAGCATTTTAGGCTTATTTTTATTATAATTATATTAATAATGTATTTTGACTATACATGACATGGAAGATCTAATACATCTTTTATTTTTTCTTGGTTGTAGGGATGACCCCAGTTCTGGAGATTGGTAGATGTGTCTTGGATACTATATCTATTATAGTATCTAACAATAGGTGATAGAGCTAGGCTAGTAGTTATAAGCCTAAGAGGGATAACTAAAATCTATAGGATTCCCTTAAGCTCAGATCTATTAGTCATGTTCCTTGGATGTTGGGAATGATTGAGTAATAACTTTAGATGGGAGGTGGATGGGGATATGGTAGAGAAAACTATCATTCTAGAAGATGTGCATGCCATCCTAGGGCTATCAGTGATAGAATCACCAGTGATTACATGCATACCAGATAGCCTAAAAGAGAAGAAAATCTTAAACATGTGAGATATAGGTTTAGATATGATATTAAGAGGTAAGTGAGTTACTATGTTTGATGTGTATACATCATATATTTTGGATATTTAGAAGGTTTTGATAGGACTTGTGACATAGTGAATGATATGTCACAAGTCAGACAACAAGGTGCCATTATTTATGGTAGCCTTGAGTAGGAGGATTCTAAAGGATGGCATACTGTATGATTTCAGTTATGTTATCTGGTTTCAGTTCGTATATGATCTATATGAGGTGTTGGTTAGAGGTCAAAAATCTATAAGACCAATCATATTATTGATATCTTGGATATATGAGATATTTCCCATGTATCAATCAGTTGGGTTGCCCCATGTGGTCGATGATAGGTCACTTTGACTTCATAAATGGAGAGAGGATTAAGTAGCATGGGATGTGCCCCACATGCTATCACTATAGACTGTGAGATGTGTAGACATAGTGTGGCAGCCATATGGATACATAGTGACTACATAACCAAGTTGGTACATAATTGTACTAGATATAGTTAAGACAAAGGTGATTAGACACTATAGTTGGTGGAGAGAGCCACATTCAGTGGCATGGGTGCTAATATATATGAGCTTACCTCATCCAGTGACACTAATATTGATGCTTGAGTAGTGGGCTTAGAATTTGAGAGAATCACGATGGAGGAGGGGACTAGGGCCATTAATGATGAGGCTAACGCTCATACCACATCATGAATGACCATGGACTAGATGAACACAAAAAAGAGAAGATCAAGAGGATAAAGATGTTGAGGTAGTGGCACTAGAGATACCACTACCAACTTCGTAGTGAGATGAGATATGACCATCAAGGATACAGTGTCGATGGAGGCAAAAGGAGCAAGAGAGAGTGGAGACTATCACCATCATTAGAGACCTAAAAAGTGAGCCAAAGGAGAGATAGATGATAGAGAGACCACTCAAGCACAAATTAAGGTGGTCACAAGCCATGACAATTAGATTTGAGTTAAGGAGACAACCTACATAGGAGGTGTCAAGAGGCCATGCAAATGGAGAGATTGTGTTAGGTGGTCATGTGGATGGTGAGACCATAATGGCCAAGACATAGACATGTAATAAAGATTATTTAAATTGTTTCTTAATTTTTATTTTGAAATATATACTAAAGGTAGATAGATATTGTGAGATATGGCATTGATCTAATATCTATTTGGGTATGATTTTGTAGGCATTATTGAGGATAAGGAGGAGAGATGGGGGTCCCTTATGAGTGGCACACTCCATGACATTTTAGATGAGACTCTATAGTCATATGACCCTACTACATTAGAGGACCCTAGTGTACCATCTGTCCTAGCTCAAATGAGCTGGTTCAAATTAGCAAGGGAGGTAGCAAGGTCGATACAAGTACAGAGGGAGAGGATGTAGCTAATAGTAGAGATGGGTGTAGGTGAGATATAGGCGTGGTAATCCCTAGTAAAGGAGAGAGCTGTACATTTGGCTATAGTGATGTATATGACATAGGAACATATGGCAATGTAGACTCATTTGATGTAGGCTCATACAATGACCCAGATCGAGTTGGCATAGGCACAGGTGTAGAGAGCACATCTATGGGGATAGGTAGAGGAATTGAGATCTTAGACAGACTCCTTATAGCATAATATTTGAAGGAGTCAAATTGAGGCCTCAATAAGTATCATGGTTAGGCCATGAGATAGACAAGATGGATCCTAGCCATAGAGCTATAGTATTGTCTATAGTTGTTATTTGTGTATCAAAACTCATGAGATGTATATCTGATGTATCATTTTGGCATATTGATTTTTCTTGTGTTTGTTATTATTATTATGGTTGTGGTTGTGGATGCTTTGGATATATTTATTTCTAGCACATTTATTTATTTTGTTATTGTAAATTCTATAGGAAATACATGAGATGTGGTTTCTTTTCTAGCATTATGAAAAACACATGCATGGTTAAAAGAAATAGACAAAAAAGACTTGGTAAAATATAATCAATAAAAACTATACTACACACTATTTCAAGTTGGGAAATGTGTAATAACAATAAAATAAAAAAGTATAAAGAACCAAAGGATGGTAAAACAAGATGGTAAAAAGGAATTTATTTTTAAACCAAAGTGAAAGATTTTTGCACCAAATTAAAACAAGTAAAATCATACTAAATCGTATTGGGAAGTATGAAAATAATGTAATAAAATGGCAGGTATGTAAAAGGGAAAAAATGGTATAAAAAAAATTAAATGAATTCAATCAATCATACTATATGACATTAGGAAGTATAAGAGAAAAACAAAATTGGCAAAAAATTGGTCTTAAAGTTATCACACTAATTCTAGCTGGGAAGTGTGAAAAAATCAAGAAATGGTTCTATTCTTACATGCACTATAAAATAAGAAAATAAAAGTGAAAGAGAAATTAAGTAAGCATAAAATATACTAAATCAAGTTGTAAAGCATGTAAATGATGTGTAACTTCATAATCAATCACATATTATCTCATATTTGACACATGTAATTTTGTTTGTGACTTGTATTATTGGAAAATTTTGTGAGGAATGTTAGGTCCTATCCATGGTCTTATACGGAAACTCACAAAGATAAAACCACTGGGGTGGAAAAATTAGGGAAATCGGGTAACAAAGGATGTGGGTAATAGGAAGGAAAATGGTGGTAATTTATGAGGATGGCCAGGTCCTATCCATGGTCTTACAATGCAACTCACAAGTGAAATCTCAATGGGAGTGATCAGTAAAGAAAATAATATTTCACAAGAGGAAATATGAGGTATATATGGAATGAAAAAGGGAGTGTAAAAATCAAGACTTAGGCATCTTATGAGAAGATTTAGGAGATAAGAGGCATGCTAAGGACATGAGAAGACAGTAAGTGACTAGTGACCATCAATGTACAAAGGAAACATGTTTACTATAGACACAAATATTTGTAGGAAAATAAGTGTGCTACTAAGATCAACTCATGAAGGTATATTGGTATAAAGAAAAAAAAAATGGACCTGCCTTCACATGACATGTTCCCCATTCTTTAGGACCCCTTACAGAGTCGTTAGTTTACTATGAAGATTGGGTACTTATGTGAGAAAGTAGGTAACACAAAAAAAAAATTATTCTCCTCTTCTAATCTACCAGCCTATCACACCCCAAATGACCTCGGATCTACCTTGAGGCCAAATATGGAGTTTGAGCTTTGAATAGAAAAAGAAGATGTGCTTTGAATCATGTCTTTTAGTGTGATTTAAATTTTAAGAATAGTTTTACCTTTTATATCATTACCTTTTATTTAAATTATTTCAAATTTAACTTTTTATGGCTTTTGAATATTCCTCCTCCCTACATATTTGGAATGACCACTCATGAGAGATGTAATGACACACATGAATGCGCTTTAGGCTAAGGTTAAAGGAAGTTAAATAACCAAATACAAAGACTGACTAGGACACTTAAGCTTAACAATGAACTAGCATGTGATCTCAAGTCTCAATCATGTATATGCTTAGTTTGTGAGAAAGTAAGAAGGGGAAAAGGAGACCCAAATTGGATCAATAAAGGGAAAGTATAATGAGATGCATTATTTTCTAACTGATCACATGGTAAAAGGACATAAGGACCAAAGGGAACAAGGTTTGTATAACCAAGTCACAATGATAACTATCTGTGAAAAATAGAGATAAGAAAGCAAACGACCATGAAGACACAAGAAGAGTGTTTTGAGAAAAAATCAAGAAATAAAGAGAAATAAATGATAAATAAATATAATTATATGCAAATGTAAATGACAATATAAGCAAGATATAGTACCAAATAATAAAGAATCACTATATAAGAAAAATATGAAATTGACACAGTGTCAAATGATATAATAGATAGATAAGAATAAAATTAAAGCACACGTCCAATCAAAATGTAAATGTAAAGGCACCATGCATGTGGTCATAAGTAATGATAATTTTTTCCATACATATTATCTAATACATCAGATAAGTCTCTATGAAGCTGGATACAAACTATTGCTAATGTCTCATCAATATTTGTTGAGAACTAGGAAAAGACTTCTTTTCTAATCTCCTCAACTAAAAAATTAGAAATGCTCAAAGGATCATGCTGAGTAAAATCAGGAAAGGGATTCTCAAGAGAATGTGTGGGAGTGGGCTCTATGGGAGATGTAGGAATCACCAATGAAGAAAGATCCACAAGTGAGGGACTCATGTGTGGAGCCATAAAAGGGACCATAGGAGGGGATGAAAGCACTGGATTTGGAGCCATGGGAGAAAAAGGAGGATCATTCTTCTAGTAATAACCTATGGGAGGAACAGAAAAAGGTATAGGAATAGATATAAGGTTATTCTTAAGGTGTTGTTGAAAGATGTGGAAATAATTGGTGTGATGGGTGCCACATTGGTGCCACAGACAATACACCTCACCATACTTAGGCATATATTTAGGTAGAACCTTTGGGGGAGGTATGGATTTGTCTAAGGCAAGGGAGGAAGGACACAAAGTATCAATATACTATTAAATACTTATGATAATGGGTGGAAGAATGATTATCTATCCCATGGAAGCAACAAATATGTTTGTGAGTGGTCTTAAGAGAAGCACTCATAGAAGGAAGTATAACAGGAGTAGAAGAAGCCAGGGAACACTCATCATCCCATTTAAAGGGTAAATGATCCATCTTGGGCAAGGTAAGAAAACCATCACCAAGTGAAGGTGGTGATGGAGGACAAATGGAACTAGGCTCAATAGAAGGAGAAATGGGATGAGAAGCAAGGGTAGGCTCAACAATAGTAGAAGTGAGAACAGGCTCAACTATATAAGGAGAAAGAATGGGCTCAACTATAGCAGGAGCGGGAATGGGCTCTGATAAGGGCTCTACTGAGGGAGGATTGGGATCTATAGAAGGTATAAGTAGGGTCATACTAATCTCAGGAGTAAACCAACTATGGTGTTCAAGGAATATATCAAAATGGTAAGGATCTATGAAACTAGAGGTGTTGGTGTTATTTTTGCCCTACAATAAAGAGGAAAATAACTAAAATTAGGAACTATAAATGAATGAATATGGTAATAACATGAAAAGAGTCAAGTAAAAAATAATGATAATAGATAATCTTGGCATCATGGACCTAGACAAGACCACCTAAGAGTGGATCATCTAAGGAATAACCATCATCATAATCTAAGGTGTGAAGATCAATGACATAATTAGGTATGACTTTATCATCCAAGGAAGTGTGGTGAATATAATTTTGAGTTTTGGTTAAGATTATAAGAATATCATCACAATGAAGCACATGAAAATGAGGCTATAAGGAAGTAAGAAGCTGTGAGATGAGATGAGGCAAGAGATTGAAAGTTTTAATTTTTAGGTTAATATCATTGAGCTTATCATCATCAAAATCTAAAAGGTTAGGAGGAATTTTCCCAATGAGTTTGGGATGCCCATTGTAACCTCGGGGTGAATTAATGAGAAAATTAAGATGATGTGACTCACAAAATGGAACAATGGGAAAAGGTTCAAGAGTAAGAACCTTGAAGATACCACGATCTTGGAATTGTTCAAAATTCCAAGGGTTAGTGTCACCCTAAATCCTATAAATGGTTCCATTATGAGGTAATTTAACACATTGGTAGGTAAAACAAGCTATGGCTCTCATATGGTAGTTCACAACCTACCAAACAAGATGTTATAAAAAAGAAGAAAGTTAAATATTATCACCTTCACATGAACGGTAACATGTGGGATGGTAATAGGAAGTCACACACAACATAGAGGAGGCATTTTCATTCTATCGTATCCTTGGTCGGTGATGTGAGTAGACTTGAGATTACATTTTAAATATCCAATAGTCTTAATGAAGTCAATAGAGGCAATGTAGTTTCCAAAACCCTCATCAATCAATGCGTGCTTAACTTGGATATTGACTATTTGAACACTAATGAATAAGGGAGGATCATTTGCACAAATTAGAATCTCATCAAGAATCATAGAAGCTATGGGAAATCTTAAGGAAAGAGAAGTTTCTATCGTTTCATCAATGTTGATAGACATTTCTTCACATTATTGTAATCTACTATCCTCAAGTCTAGATAAGGTTGCCTCCCATCCTGCTAGAGGAGGATGAGGGACATTCATCTTAAATAATAGTTACACAAGATAATCTACATGATGTGGAGAAGTCCTCATCAGCTCAAGGAATAAAATTTGGGATGGGAGATTAGTGAGCTCTGCAAATGGGATCCCACTCATCATAACCCATAAGAAGGTTGTTAGATATAGGTGCATAATGATTAAGGAGGTCCCCGAAAGGAGGAGTTGAAGTACATTTGAATTTATGTTGATAAGAAGATGAATGAGATTTATAACAAGGTTTTAAGTTATGTTTTGATTATGAAGTGGCTGATTCAAGTTGATTTTGAGAAATGGTAGAAGAAGTGTTAGTATAAGCTTGATTATCATTAGTGTTAGAAGATGATAGAAGAGTGGTAGAAATAGAAAATGAAGTGTTATCCAAGGGAGAATCAAAAATTGAATCATAAAAAGTAATAATTTCATCTTTCCCCAACTCATTTAAATGAGTTGGAAAAGAATCCTAGATAACATGATATATTCTAGATGAAGGAGGAGTGTAAATAGGTTTGGAATCGATAAAAAAACCACCCTTCACATATTAATCATGTTAACCACATTATCTTCTGAATTGGTTCAATAAGATTTTCAGCATTATGGGTGGAAGGGGTGGCTTTGTCTTGATTGTTTTGAATAGGTTGATGATTAGAAAGAGGGTCTTTATAGATAGCTAAATGAGTGTTTTCTTGATTTAAGGATTGAGTTTTATCATATGTGTTTATAGTCCTTACAAGTAATTTCATAAGCTTGTTAGGACCAAGAAGAAAATCCATAGATAAATTATGAAATTGTCTACAGGTTTCATGAGAATAACCCCAACTAGCATGAAACTGATAAAACTTATTAGGATCATACCAGGATTTCATAGCACGAGTAAGGTCAAAATCTTATGGAAGAGGCCTAGGTAGATGGTTAATTAATTTAGCTGAGGATAAATTTTTATGAACATTAATGTTTTTTGGTGAAGATAAATGAGGATTGGTATACTTTTTAGAAGGGGATATGGTTTTGATGAAGGGGTAGGAATGACAGCTTAAACATTGTGAATGGTGTCATAAGAATTTGTAACACCATTATGGTAATATTATGATTTTTGTTCTTAAGTAAGATACAAAGACCTAAAGAAGGTTTAAGTGGATCTAATTGATACATAAGAAAATCTTCTCATTTATCTTGGTCAATAGCCTCCTCCAATGTACGTGGAGAGAGAATACTAACCCGATATTGAAGTTTAGGAAAAAAGGCATTGGTAAAGAGATGGAAAATATTATCATTAGCCATGTTATGTTCACATTTTTTTGACAAAGTTTTCTACCTTTTAACAAAGGCTTTATCAATTTTGTTTTTAAGTTTTTTGAAATTTATGAAGTGGGGCAAAGTTTTTTTAGGAAGATCACTAGTTTGGAATTCTTGAACTAAAGCATTCACTAAATCTTCTAAACTAGTAATGGAATGAGTTCTAAATTGGTTGTACCATTCCAAGGCATCACATATGAGAGTTTTGGCTAAGATTTTGGTAGTGGAAAAGGTATTCAATTTGACCCAATCCTTATAAATTTTACAAATGTTTTAAGATGAAGGGTGCGATTGATTGATCCATTTTAATAAATTATAGGTGTGATACCTCCAATACCAATGTTAGAAATTTAATTAGTAAGAGATTTATTTTGGAGATGTTTAATGGTTTTCTTGACTAAAGGAAGTTGAGGAATGAGATTTCATTGAGAATCTCAAATAGGAGGAGGGGGAATATTTTCATTATGTATGCCCCACGCTATTGGTTGAGGATGATACTAAAGATGAAGAAGGTGGTTTTGCATTCTCATCATTTGATTTGTGTTATGAGCTTGAAAGGTATTCATTTGATTAAGTGTTTGTAACAATAGTTGATGTGTTTGATTAACATTATTATAATCATTAGAGGTGGTATTAGTGGCTTGGGTACCACTATTAGTGTTGATAGGAGCTTGAGAGAAATTATGAGAATGTGAGGCACTAGTGACAAAATTTGTTTGTGTAGTAAAATATGTACTAGTGGATGGTTGAGAAGAAGAAGAAGCACTAGTAGCATGATTACCTTGGGTAGAAAATGAGGCACTAGTAGAAGGATTAAAGATAGTGGATCTTATTAGAGGCCCACTAGATGTATATCCTACCATGTTACTGGATATACTAGGTATGGAGGTGGAAGAATTAAGAGAAGAAGTCATGGTATGAGAAGGGGTCATAATCTAAGGAAGATATTGAGAATTAAAAAAAAGTGGTACCTCCAAATCCAATTGAGAATTTAGGAGTAGGTGAATGAGGCTCTTCAACTTGATTATTATTCACAAGATTGTAAATAGTAGAAGGATCTTTTCCTCAATGTTGAGGAAATTCAGACATTAAAAAAAACATTTTGGGGGTATACTCTAATTCATGTTGGTCTTCTAATGAGAAGAGAGGATTACACTATGAAGAATTATTATGAGGGATCCCATAGTTCATTTTGTGAGTGAAAATATGTACATTACTAGCATCCAAGAGAGGAGCCCTACTCTGTCTATGGGAGACCTTATGAGGGTTGGTAGAATTCATCATTTCTATTGACTGTAACTCATAATTATCATCAAAAAGAAATTACATGATGAAAGTTAGGAAAGAGAGATGATAAATCAAGAAAATAGGAAATGATAAAAACTATACAAGGTCGATTGGGTCAACCTAGCATAAAAATAGGGTTTACTAACTATACAGGGTCGACTAGGTTGATCTAGTATAGTGAACATGGATTGGAAAAAAAGGAGACAGGGTATGCAAAATATACAAGGTCATCTAGGTCAATCTAATACAATGAACAGAGGTTGAAAAAGGTACAAGATTGACTAGGTTGACCCACTACAATAGAGAGGGAAATTTATAAACTAATGACAAATTTGTGTACTAAAACAAGACAACTTTTGCAAGTAATTTAAAAAGAAATAGAATAAAGGAAACAAATAGTCAATTGGATTAACGTTGGCCAATCTAATTGAAACACACAACATAAAACCTTGTACCAATGCTAGAAAATGCAAGATTTTGTAATACAAAATATAATTGAGCAAAGAGTAAGTAATCAACTTTGGAAAGTAAAGAGCTAACTAATTGGTCAACCGAAATGCTAATAAGATTATTAGAATATGATTTTTAAATGTGATGGGGAAGTTGGCTGTAAGTAAGGAACTAGAATGGAAATATAAGGATGGTTTCATGTTGTTTGGCCTGAAAGGGACTATAGTGGCAATGATATAGGCTTGGTATTAGGTCTTACCCCCTGACTTCACACATCATAGTGATAAGGGTGTCAAGTGCTTATCTAGAATATACCATTAACCATGCTTTATATCTGAATAGAGTATCAAGTCGATTTCCCCTTGGTGATGAAATCCAAGTAGGTTGGCCTTGGGTAGATAAATGTTAACATGCTTGTTTGATCATGTGTGCATAAAATAGAATATAGTGAACTAAAAGGTTAATTAAAAACCACCTAATTAAGTTATGTCATCTATTATAAACATGAAAGAAACAAGAAAATAAAGTGTGAATTAATTACTAGCAGATAAGGTTAATTCTAACTTTATAACAAGGTAAAATGTTGATATGATCAATAATGCATGCACAAAATATAGAACAGGGTCAAACCTATACTGTGGAAATAAGGTATAAAAATGAATAAGGTCAAAAGAGTCGACCTAGTTATCTAAATAGCACACAGAACATAGAATTGGGTCAGTAGGGTTGATCTAATTAACTATGCAAGGGTAGTTTTGAAGACTGCAAACTATGAAAGGAAAGACTATAAAGAAAGAGACAAAGAGATAGAAAGGAACCTTAGTGGATCAGAGATGTAGAGAATAAATATTATTGTTCAAGAACCTTGGTATATGCTTGAAAATTATATATAGGTAGATCTTGACCTAAATCATCCCAAAAATGTTGGATATATAGGGTTAACCCAGTCGACCTTATATGTTTTTGGTGATAATTCATTAGGTCTGAGCTAGTTCGGTTGAAAGGCTAACAAATCCCAAAAGTGAAAAATACCCCTAGACTTTACATGGTTGACCCAGTTGACCTAGTATAGCCGAATGCCCAAAATTTAATTAAGGAAATAAAAGGAGGATAAAGTATGGCAAAAGATTGGGATGGGTAAGGCTAAGGAGAATAAAATTATGGTTAATTTTTTTAAGAGATGAGTGTGTATATGATAAGTAGAAAAAGGGACAATAATATTACAAAGCACCAATGGTTTACCCACCCCTTCCCTAATGTACCCCTTAAGGCATGCACTTGGAAAGATTGAAATTCGATGAGTTCTTGCAAGATACAAAGTGTCAGTAATAAATAAAATTTAAAAATATTATGTGTATACACTTGGTAGGTGGGAGAAGACAAAAGGTGTTCTGAAATATTGTGTGCACATGTTATTAAATGACATAAGTTTACTATTTTTTATTGATCTCACTTGTGTGGATGAGGCACCATGTTTTGGAATGATATGAAAGTGGAGATAATTTTTTCAAAAGTGAGATATTTATTTTAATCTTACAAATGGTGACAAGCTTGTCACTATAGCTGATTGAGCTCTCACATGTGAGAGTGGGGTGCCAAAATTAGAGTCACATGGGGTGGATGATCTTGTCTCCTTTGATTCCCTTATTTATTGACCCTTTACACATGGTGGAAGATAAAGATAAAGAAATGGTGGAAGAAGACAAAAGAAGTGGCAGAAACATGATCTCCCTTTTTGACCATTTGCACACCAAGACAAACTCTTCACTATTGATCACATGCAAGACTTGGAGTGGGATGCATTTCTTACTTCTTTATGAAGTTTATCTCTTCTCCCTCTCTCGTTATGCATTTTATATAAGTAGGATCCATATCCTTTGTAATTTATCTATCTTTTGTTATATAAAAAACCCCCATTTTAGAGTTTGAGCTTTGGTTTAATTTCTTCTTATTTCCCAGGATAAAAACCCTTGGAGTGCAAAGATTAGGAGGACAAAAACCCTCTTGATTTCTATTCTGGATTTGAGGATTTGAGGAGATGGAGGTGAATAAAAAAAAATAGAATCATGATAAGCCTTTGAAAGAGAGTCCTAAAGTGGAAAAAAAGAAAGATAGTAGCAAAAATGAGCTTAGAAGAAATAATCTTTGCTTCTTATGCAAGGAATCTGACACACATAGGAAGAACAAAGAAGATGACTTAGTGACTTCCATCACATGTTTATTATAAAAGATTTATTTTGATAAAAAAGAAGAAGAATCATGTGATGCATCTAAGGGTGAAGAGGAGTACATGACTTTTCCTAAAAGTGTTGAGTTTGAAGGGTATGCTGATTTGAAGTTTGCTAAATCAGTAACTATTGATAAGTCATATGATGATTCATTGGTTGAGCATAGTCCTTCCATACCATCTATTAATAGTGTTTATACAACACCAATTAGAGAGGTATATGAACTTAAAGGTGATACTTTTCGTACAAATGAAGATAATTTAGAAAAAAAATTATGTGGTGATCAAAGTCATTCTGTAGATATAGATCAAAAGCCTTTAGAACTGCAAGTTTTGAAGGACCAATTATTGGTTTCAGAAGAAAAAGTTGTGGAAGCTTTAAAAAGTCTTGATAACACACAAATTCATTGAAGACCTCTTTTGGAAGGCACAATTTGAAATGGAGAGAGTGTTTGTTGTAGCATCACTTGGAGCATGACTTCCAATTCTTGATTATATGATAGCAACATAGTGGAAGCTTGGTGGGCCAACTATATCACAAGGAGGATTGAGGATTGTGAATTAAAAATTCCCACAACTGGTTTGGGTTCTTGGTATTTGGAATCATGAGGTGAATAAGTATTGTTTGAGGACAAGCAATATTCAAGAATGGAGGACTAAGATGTCTCTTTCTTTTGAATAAGACATTTGTAGAAGATCATTAATTTATTTAATTCATGTAGGCTAATTTAGGTGATGTAAGGGAGTATTATTGTTGGGAGTGAGATCACTATTCATAATTACTATTCATTGGTTACTATTCATGATCACTATTCATGGTGATGTGGTAGGTGATGCAGGTGATAATGTAGTAGGTGATGTGGCTTGTGGATGATGTGGTATGGCCCATGGAGGATATCACATGATATCAAGTGCATGTGAAGAGAGTGGGACATCCCACTCCACTAAGAAAAAAATTTCTTTGTATCTAATCATTCACATGTCTCTAATTTTAGTGAGAGAAGACAAGGGTAGTAATCTTTAGGAGGATTCATGATCTTGGTAGGTGGGAAAAGACAAAAAGTGTTTTGGAAGCTTGTGTGCACATGGTGGTAAATGATATAAGTTTAATATTGTTGATTACTCTTACATGTGTGGGTGAGGAACCATGTTTTAGAAGCATATGAAAGTGGAGATAACTTTTTCAAAAGTGGGAGATCCATTTTGACTCTTTCACATGGTGACAAGCTTTTCACTATAGCTGATTAAACTTTCACATGTGAGAGTAGGGTGTGAAAATTATATTCACATGGGGTGGTTGATCTTGTCTCCTTTGATTCCCTTCTTTATTTACCCTTTATACATGGTGGAAGACAAAGAAAAAGAAATGGTGGAAGAATATAAAGGAAGTGGAGGAAGCATGATCTCTCTTTTTGACCATTTGCACACCAAGACAAGCTCTTCACTATTAATCACTTGAAATATTTGGATTGGGATGCATTTCTTACTTCTCCATGAAGTTTCTCTCTCCTCCATCTATCCTTATGCATTTTATATAAGTAGGAGTTCTCTCCTTTGTAATTTATCTATCTTTTGTTATATGAAAAAACCCCATTTTAGAGTTTGAGCTTTGCTTCAATTTCTTATTCTCTCCCAAGATAAAAACCCTTGGAGTGAAAATTTTAGGAGGAAAAAATACTCTTGATTTCTATTGTGGATTGGAAGACAAAAACCCTCTTGTTCATATGAGGTTTGGAGAATGAAAACCCTCTTAACCATTGAGGTGATTTCATTCAGGAATCACATTTGTGTCAGAATTATTATAAGAAGTTGTTGTGAGTTTATTTCTCCATTTATATGTATTATTTAGTGTTAATAGTGTAATCAAATCCTTGAATAAATATTATAGTTAGGTATCGGTTTTACATATTTCAATTGTATGGTTTGTTCCATTTTGTATGTTTTCTTAGAAAATCCAATAATGTTCTAAATTATCCTAAAAGGGCCATTACAATTTATAAGCATGTTAATGTTCTATTTTAGAAAGGAACCATAAATGGAGACTCTATCATGGACAAGACTTTAGACTAAACTATAAGCTAGCATTTTTTTTAAGTTGTGCAAGAAGATGTAGGTAAAAGAGGTGTACTCTACTCATAAGAAATAAGGTAGAGACCAATGTAAAATTATGACTTTGAGAATGCTTTTTGTGGAGTGATAAGGTAATGTGTGAGTGGGATGATGTGAAATGCTGAATTTTGAAAGTTTATACATTATGTGAATCAAAAATGAAATAATTACTAAATACCACATCTGATATGTATGCAAACATGTAACCTATGAAAGTGTAATGCAAATGAAAATAAAATGATATGAAAGTAATAGATGTAGAAGTGGCTTAGGTGTAAAGAGTTCATATATTCACCAAACACCTTACCCTCTAGAGTACATAACTCATAGGTTTCATTGTTGAAGTCATTTATCACCATGTAGGGGCCTGACCAGTTAGGCCTAAACTTTTGAGCTTCTCCTTTATTCTTGTCAATTCAACTGTCGAGCTTAAGGACAAGGTATCCTACACAAATTAGGCCTTCATGGATGTTTTAACTATCTACCCATATGATTAACATATGAAATGTGATTATTTTTGGTAGTAATTCAATGTTCCTCTAAGATTTTTAACTAGGCTAGTGTGTCTCTATATACTCTTCTTGATCAAAAAGGCCCTAGAAGGCAAAATAGAGGCTTTGTATTTCTACTTATAAGGGTATAATGGCTTCAAATCCAAACACAAGTGAATATGGAATTGCCTCATTAGGTGTCTTAATAGTTTTTCTATAAGCCCATAGTGATAAATAGAGCTATAGATTATAATCTCATTTAAAATATCTAACAACTTTGACCAATATTGCCTTTAGGGTCTTATTAGTAGCTTTAGCATGGCTATTCACTCGTGGATATTACAGGGAGGACAAATGGTGTAAAATAGTGAATTTATTACATAGTTCAAGAATTTTTGGATTTTTGAAAATGGATCTATTATCAGTAATGATGACCTGTGGGACCCCAAATTGGCAAATGATTTGATTCATGATAAAATTTGTGATGACTGATCTAGTGATAATTATTAATGACATTGATTCTACTCACTTAGTGAAATATTCAATTATCATGATAATGAAGTGATGACCATCTAAAGAATTAGGTGAGATATTACCTATTAAGTCCAAGA
The DNA here is from genome assembly GCA_037957365.1 of Torreya grandis. Classification (NCBI taxonomy): domain Eukaryota; kingdom Viridiplantae; phylum Streptophyta; class Pinopsida; order Cupressales; family Taxaceae; genus Torreya; species Torreya grandis. Next base: position 1,138,309 of record JARHVA010000362.1, read on the forward strand.
TCTAAGTGGAAAAAGAACATGGAGTGATGATGGGTTGTTATGCCTTGGTGGGAATATGTATTTCATGTGGAAAATGTTAACATTTCTTGCATTTATGTATATATTCAATAGTATTTTGGTCTAGAGTGGGCAACAATATCTCATCCTATGTATTTTTTGAACAATTGCATAGTCATTAAAGTATCCACAAAAAATGGCATTATGATAATGAAAGAGGATTATTTCTAACTCCTCCTAGTTAAAACATCATAAAATCATGTCATCAAAGGTCTTGTAATAAAGGATCATATATAAAATAATATACTTGGATGAGATGACATGAAGATGTCTTTTATATTATTAGTTAGTGCCTTCAATATAAGTGTGGTCAATCAAGTAATTGATGATATCTATGTATCAAGGAGATGAGATAATAGCAGGGTTTTCTACATGGCATATTAACTCATCAAGGAAATATGTATCGATGAAGTTATTAAGTTCTAAGCCAAATTGGCAAACAAATTAGAAATGATTTGTCCCTTAATGGACTTTTGGTTGACATAAGTTAAATCAAATTCACTTAGGAGCGTAATGAAGTGCCCAACTTTCTTAGAGAGTTGGTTGGGTTATGAAAATTTGTAGGGATTGATATCTCATGATAAATCTTGTATCTTGATTGAACATATAGTGTCACAATCATTTGGTTGAAAACATTATTACTAAGCATCCATTTTACTCTTTAGTATATCACATCTCATAAAAAATGAAGGTTCGGCTAATGAAATAGATGTTGCATTCCTTGTTGGTGTCATCTTGTTGAACCAATATTCAGGTGAAGGATACCTTAGTTGCTCTAGTATAAAGTATTAGGGGATTATCTAGTTTAGGTGTTATGAGCCTAGGGGAACATAAGGAGTCACTTTACTTATTCAAATGCATCTTGACAATCATTTGTCCAAATTAAGCCACTTATCTTTTTGAGTAGGTTGTTGATGGGGTGAACAACAAAGGTAAGATTAGGAATGAATCATCAAATGGATCCCAATTTACCTAAGAAGGTTATAATACTTGATTCATCTTTGGGAGGGAGCATTTCTAAAATTACTCAAATTTTAGCTAGTTCAATATGTTGGGATCTAGAACAACAAACATGCTCTGATACCACTTGTTGGGAGAGGGTGTATACCGGAAGCACACAATTTGATTACTAATACCAAGCAACTTAACATGCGGAAATTAACCAGATTTACCAAGTAACTAGAATTCAGAATAACACATGATATGAGAGACAATACCAAATTGTATTAACACTTTATATAGAAAAGAATACAATAAAGAAGATGCCACTTCTTCTCCACCACCTTACAGAGGTTTCCCACGCCTCAAGTGAACAGTAATTCTTCTCTCCAAAGCTCTCCCTCTCACAGGTCCCAACACCCAACTCAAATACAGAGTTGGTGTTCACCTCCCGTGCTCCACGCACACCATAAGTGCTCCACGCACTCCACAAGCACTCCACGTGCTCCACAAGTACTCAAGGTACTTCAAGTAGATCTCCCATGAATCTGCAACAACCTGCAATTCAACAGACCATACTTATGGAAGGAACTGCCTTGCCTTCCTCTTGCTCTATCCGAGTACACACCTATACTCCAAGTAGATCCTGCCTGATACTGCTCCCTGTAGTGTTGCTGTCTGTATGACCTTGCACACCTGCAAGTCAAGCAATGGTTCCAATCACCTGTGAACCTCGACCTTGCACACACATACACCTGCAGATCAACGATCTTACTTATTGAAGAACCCAGCTGGCTCTCCAATCCAGCACCAACACACCTGGTACTGTGGCACTAGGAGGAACGCACCATAGCTCTACCTCACACACAGAAGGAGCTTATAATTATGCTCACTTACTCCCTAGCACACCTTTACAATACAACCATGAGTCTATTATATAGATCTCATCCAAACAATGATTAGACATCTAATTACAATAATTAGATCCGCAGCTATGAGTCTAAAATTAGCACTCATCATGCAAACTCTTGGTTCGTTAGCTAACTGCCCGTAAATAGCTCGCAGTCGAACCACACAGGCGACCGACGCCGGTCCCTGTCCGCCTGGAGGTGACCGACGTCGGCCGATATATGACCGACGTCGGTTGCTTCACTGTGCTATCCCACCGACGTCGGCTGATCAGACCGACCCCAACTTCTTCTGCAACTCAGCAACCTTCAGCAACCTCCTCTCCTGTTTGCATCAGTGAAGCTTTTAGCTCCACAATCCTAACAATATCCCACTTGGAGATAAACAGCTGCACTGTACCTGTACCTGTACTCCGTCTAATCTATTTCCTGGTTTGTATCCCTCTTCAAGCTCCCACCTGAAGACAACCCACCACACATCCCGTGGTGTACCACCTGTCATCCGAGTAACCTGCCACGTCCGAACCTACAAATACATGTAGTGAAGTCCTGACCCTGCATAGCAACACCTGCTGCCGGTCCCTCTCAGAAAACCTGAGAATCCACTTCCACGAATTGGCTCCTAACTCTCTGACAGCTCCCACTGCATGGGAATACTCAGGTCTATACCAGACCTCATGTGATTTCAGACACTGTACCTGTCCAGCCCTTAGTGTGCTCCGGCTCTGTATCCCGAACCTCGCCAACACCTGATTCACATCAGCTCCCACTCGAGACAAAATCAACCTGTGATCTCCATGCCTCCCATGTCAAAGAATTCCGCTGCTCCAAACTCCTCCTGACATGCCACTGAACTAATCTTACCCTTAGCTCAGCAAAACCCTGTATGTACACCCTTGCTAGCTAGCAAAACATACCATCCACATACAGCACAGAATGATGTCATGACTCATCATCCCCCTGGTAAGACAAAACCACAGTAGTTACCCTGACATTGACTGAAGTCATGCTCCGTCCTCCACCTGTCAAAACCTGTACCACTGTCCTGCAGCTAATATAAGACCATATACCTGGTCTTCCGTCTCATGTATCCGTTCTCTCCATTCTTCTACTAAGGAATCCATTCGTCTCTGTGCTTTTATACCTGCTGGCAACTCTACCAAAACACACCTGTCTGGTTCTCCTCCAAGGAATCACATCCTCGTCCATGCCAAGCTCACACCTGTTTCCTGGATCCTTCCTGCTCTACAAACAGAAACAAGTATGAAGAAGAGGAACAACGAATTTGAGGGCCTACTTACGCCTTCAGTCCTCCGTATGGGTGTTTGAGACTCCTTGACAGCTTGCTGTCCACCCAAAATTTGTTACAGTGACCGACCTCGGTCACTCCACAGTCTGCATCCGACCGACGTCGGTTCCATGCATCTGTACCTGACTACCAACCTGCCTGCGCTGGTATCCCTTCTGCCGACGTCGGTCCTGATAACCGACATCGGTCTTACATACTGCCGACGTCGGTCCCATGACCGACATCGGTCTTACCCTGCCCGACATCGCCGGCTTCGGTCTGCACATGACCGACCTCGGCACCTGTCTGTTCGACACCGGTCCCTCCTGACCGACATCGGTGTCTGTGTTCGCCTGTGAGTGATGACTTTTTACCCGCGAGCTTCTTTGAATCAAAATCCATGTCCAAACTGCCCTGCTCAGAAGTATCCAACCACATCCACTGGGTTCTGTCCGCCATCTCCTCCATAAACACCAAGGCTTTCCAGTTCTTAAGCCTGTCAAATATATCTGTCTTCCGCTTAAGAACATGCATCTCCTTCCTGCTCATGTGACCAAGCCTACGAAGCCACGTCTCCGCAACAAAAGAAGAATCAGTAATATAAACAAGTAGATAAAGGATACCTGTTTTCTTACCACCAGCTAATTCAAGTGCATCCGCTGTGAGAGTTCTTGTGCATCTCTCATCACCCAATCTTTCTGAAGAAATTAACCATATCTCCAAACCTGGGACCTACATGACATTCATCAACACCTGTGTGTTGGCCGCCTGCAATTTCAGCTTCACTTCCCCTTTGCCAATTCTTTGGCAAGGCTTACCAGCTCCTCTACCTGGAACTGCATGGAAAGAGGCAACCGAATCTTTTATCCAAGATTCAACTTTATCCAAGAAACCTGCAAACACATCCTGTGCAACAACACCTGCTACATCTGTATCTTCAGTTTCTTCATGCTGATCTGTTACCAACCAACAATAATCTTTTACCTGCTCTTTCTTTCCATAGGACCGTGAGTGACCATCTGTGCTTTTCAACTCCTCCATTCTTAGCTTACTTTGATCTGCAGTTGCTCTACTCCCACTCAATCAGAAACCCCTGAGAGTGACCTGTAACCAAACACAAAACCTGCTTCCTCCAACCTCAGCTCAGATACCACCTGTTGGTATCAAGCTCAAGAACCTACAACCAAGGCTCTGATACCACTTGTTGGGATCTAGAACAACAAACATGCTCTGATACCACTTGTTGGGAGAGGGTGTATACCGGAAGCACACAATTTGATTACTAATACCAAGCAACTTAACATGCGGAAATTAACCAGATTTACCAAGTAACTAGAATTCAGAATAACACATGATATGAGAGACAATACCAAATTGTATTAACACTTTATATAGAAAAGAATACAATAAAGAAGATGCCACTTCTTCTCCACCACCTTACAGAGGTTTCCCACGCCTCAAGTGAACAGTAATTCTTCTCTCCAAAGCTCTCCCTCTCACAGGTCCCAACACCCAACTCAAATATAGAGTTGGTGTTCACCTCCCGTGCTCCACGCACACCATAAGTGCTCCACGCACTCCACAAGTACTCCACGTGCTCCACAAGTACTCAAGGTACTTCAAGTAGATCTCCCATGAATCTGCAACAACCTGCAATTCAACAGACCATACTTATGGAAGGAACTGCCTTGCCTTCCTCTTGCTCTATCCGAGTACACACCTGTACTCCAAGTAGATCCTGCCTGATACTGCTCCCTGTAGTGTTGCTGTCTGTATGACCTTGCACACCTGCAAGTCAAGCAATGGTTCCAATCACCTGTGAACCTCGACCTTGCACACACATACACCTGCAGATCAACGATCTTACTTATTGAAGAACCCAGCTGGCTCTCCAATCCAGCACCAACACACCTGGTACTGTGGCACTAGGAGGAACGCACCATAGCTCTACCTCACACACAGAAGGAGCTTATAATTATGCTCACTTACTCCCTAGCACACCTTTACAATACAACCATGAGTCTATTATATAGATCTCATCCAAACAATGATTAGACATCTAATTACAATAATTAGATCCGCAGCTATGAGTCTAAAATTAGCACTCATCATGCAAACTCTTGGTTCGTTAGCTAACTGCCCGTAAATAGCTCGCAGTCGAACCACACAGGCGACCGACGCCGGTCCCTGTCCGCCTGGAGGTGACCGACATCGGCCGATATATGACCGACGTCGGTTGCTTCACTGTGCTATCCCGCCGACGTCGGCTGATCAGACCGACCCCAACTTCTTCTGCAACTCAGCAACCTTCAGCAACCTCCTCTCCTGTTTGCATCAGTGAAGCTTTTAGCTCCACAATCCTAACACAATATTGATCCCACACTAAGAGATGATGTAACCTAGGATTTTTCTACTAGTGACTTTGTAGTCATATAAAATAAAAAAATAGTAACTTGAGTGAGGATTATGACACCCAACCCATAGGTCCATCTTGCTTGCTCTTATGACCCTCATGGGCATATTTTCACTAATTCCTAGTCATCCATAGCCTTCCAAACTTAATCCTAGCTCAGCCAGACTACTCTTTCCATGACTAATCCATCCCCCAGGCCCCACTAGCTCAGGACAATAGTGCCACACTTGGACTACAACATTGGTGTCACTCTCATTCACTTTCAGCACTCTTTTCCAAGTTCTTTTTTGGCCTCAACAGTAAATTTATTTCAATTCCCCATCATTCTCCTTATCAACCTAATGTGAGCACATCCAACCCATAACCAATAGATCCCTATAAAATCTCATTCAAATATTATTTGGAGAGGGTTGGCAAATATCAATAAACAAGCAAGACTACTCAAGCAATCTTGCCTATTCTCTACATATAGCCAGCTAATACACTTACAATCTTACTAAAATCCTTACACCAATCCCTAGCCACATCAAGCACATCTAATTTAACATTTTTCATATTCATACACTCTATTTCACAAATCACATCAAGTGGGAGAACTATATATGGCTTGATCCCTCTTCAGAGTATTGGTATGTAGGCAGCTTGCCCACACAAAGGGGTGTGGATACATGTTTAGTGAATATTACACACACTAACCCCCCCTATTTCTCAAAATTAGTCAAATCACAATGGAGTATAGGTTTTGAAGGGAAAATTTACTCTACAGGGAGCTCTACAACTTCCATTTGTCAAAACTTCACAGACAGGGTCACACAAGCATAACGAATAAAACCTAAAAAGATCAAATCTCTTGGATAATAATGACAAAGGTATACTATAGTGCCAGTGCCACTCCTATCCACTTTTGACACTCCTGTCTAATCATAAAATGAAGGTTAGATCCTGGTTTGTGATAGTGTCCAAATCTTGCACAGTGAATCTTAGACCCTGTCTCAGCCATATCAGTTAGTTTCTAGCTAAGTCTTATTTTATCCTTCTTATTACTATTTTTAGAAAGGTCAAATTTACAATATAATTTACACAAATTAGTAGCTTAATTATTTCATATTTATTTATTGATTTTACTACTTAGACCCTTTAACTAAATTAGGAATAATACACCAATATTCCCAAGTGGGTTAAATCATTACACATAAAAACCCTAGAAACTTCTAAGGTAAATTTCCTATTGATTTTTTCTATATTTTTTTATTTTTTACCTGCATAATAAAATCAAAATTTAGCATTAAATTTTTAAAAAAATAGTAATTTTAAAATAATTTTCTTTCAAACTCTAATTGCCCATACTAGGTCACAGTATTTTCCCAAAAAATTTCCAATAATGTTTCGATTTTTTGATAGCATATTAAAATCAGAAATTCACTTCAAATTTCAAAATTTAATAATAATTTTTATAAAACATTTATTTTTAAAAACCCTAGTTTCATCTACTAGGTCTCTTTAAATCATAAATTTTCCAATACAATTCTTGATTTCTTACTTGCATATTTCACTCAAAAATTTACTTTTAATTTAAAAATTTGATAGTAATTTATCAAAATATTTATCTCTCAAACCCTAGTTGCCTATAGTAGGTCCCAATGCTTCTTGAGGTATCACCTTACATGTTTGTAAGCTTCGTATTCTTTTTATACACTTTCCAATTTGTTGTTTTTAAGACTTTACATTTCCTATATTTAGTATTTTATTTGTATCACAATTTTCTGAGTATAAATTATTTTCAAACATTCAATCAAATCTCAAATTATTTTTCTACTTTAATAATGGCCCAATATACCAGTTTTGATGAAACCGATAAAAAAGAACTTTAAGAACTCTTAACTAAACATCTTGATATGTAAGATGACATGCTTAAAATAATACAATAAGAAAAACAAAAAATAAAAAATGGTCAATCCTCTCAAACCACAGAGAAACCAATTGCAAATGACACTACGAGGGCAACTATGTCTCAACAACCCCTATAATATCCCAACCTTCCTCTATGCCACCAACTACAACTAGTACATCTTTGTCTCCTAATGTGGAAACCCTTGTGCAAGAGATATGATCTCTTCAATCCAAGGTGTTACATCTTGAGCAAGGTGCCTCTAGACCTACACAGGATTTGGATTATTTTGCTCTACTGCATACACCATTAAGCATGTCACATTACTTTGACACCCTTGCCATAAGGTTTTGTTCAACCCAATATTACTCTATATGATGGCAAGGGTGATATAGAGATACATTTGAGAGATTTTCAATCATCATGCTTATTGGGAAATAACGAAAGCACACAATTGATTACCAAGCAACTTAATATGCAAAAATTAACCAGAATACACAAGTAACTAGAATTCAGAAATAACATAGAATATGAGATACAATACACAACTTGTATTAAAACTCCTTCAAAAGGAAATACAACAAAGAAAATTGCCACAATTCTTCCTTACACACCTCTAGGGCTCCCACACCTCTAAGACATAAACAGTAAATCTTCCCTCAAAGCTCTCTCTCTCTCTTAGGTCCCAACACACAACTCAAACATAGAGTTGGTGTTCACCTCCAACCAGCCAGTATCCACTATTGCCAGTACTCCTGTGCTCCACACACTCCACAAGTACACAAATGTACTTCAAGTAGATCCCCTCTGAACTGCAACAACTTGCAACCCAATCTGATCTTACTTATGGAAGGAACTTCCTTGCCTTCATCTTTGCTCTCTTTTTTAGTACACACTGTACTCCAAGTAGATCCCACCTGATTCTGCTCCCTGTTGTGTTGTTGTCCTCCCTGATCTTGCACACCTGCAAATCAATCTGGTTTTGCACACCTACAAACCTGGATCATGCACACACATACACCTGTAGATCAATGATCTCACTTACCCATGCAGATCTCCTATCATAGCCATGCTCACCTAATGACCAAGATCATACATACATGAAGAACCCTACTGATTCTCCAATCTAGCACCCACACTTGGTACTGTGGCACTAGGAGGAACACACTATGCTCTCTTCTCTCTGAAGGAGCTTATATTTTGCTCTCTTACTCTCTAGCACACTTTACAATACAATCCATGAGTCTATTATATAGATCTCATCCAAACAATAATTAGACATCTAATTACAATAATTAGATCTGTAACTTCCAGTCTAAATTTGGCTCTTGACATGCAAACACTTGGTTCGTTAGCTAACTACCCGTAACATTCATAGCTCGAACCGCACAGGTGATCGACATCGGTCCCTATCTACCTGGGGGTGCCAGTGTCGGCCGACTTCTGACCGATGTTAGTTGCCTTCTGTCTATACCCTACAGACGTTGGTTGGCCTGACTGATGCTAGTGACTGTAACAACAGCAAACTCTCTGCAACCTCCTCCTCTATTTGCATCAGTGAAGCTTTTAGCTCCATAACCTAACAATCTCCCACTTGGAGATAAATAGTTGCACTGTACTTGTACCTATACCCCATCTAATCTATTTCTTGGCTTGTATCCCTCTTCAAGCTCAACCCTGAAGACCACACACCACACAACCTGTGGTGTACCTCCTGTCATTCAAGTACCTTGCCACATCCGAACTTACAAACTCATGTAGTGAAATCCTGACCCTACATAGCATGAATCCCTACTGTTGGTCCCTCTCAAATACCTAAGAACCCACTTCCCCGAATTGGCTCCTAACTCTCTAACAACACCCACTACTTGGGCAAACTTAGGTCTATACTAGACCTCATGTGATTTCAGACACTGAACTGTCCAGCCCTTAGTGTGCTCCGACTCTGCATCCTGCATAATGAACCTCGCCAACACTTGATTCACATCAGCTCCCACTAGAGACAAAATCAACCTGTGATCTCCATGTCTCTCATGCCAAAGAATTTTGCTGCTCCAAATTCCTCATGACATGCCACTGAACTAACCTTACCCTTAGCTCAGCAAAACCCTATATGTACAACCCTGCTAGCTAGCATACTATCCACATACACTAACATGATAATGTCATGACCATCATTTACTTGGTAAGACAAACCATAGTAGTTACCCTGACATTGACTAAAGCCATGCTTTGTCATCCACCTGTCAAACCCTATACCACTGTCCTGCAGCTACCTCAAGACCATATGACCTGGTCTTTTGTCTCACGTGTCTGTTCTCTCTATTCTTTAACTAAGGTATCCATTCATCTCTATGCTTTCATACTGGTTGGCAACTCTACCAAATCTCCTATTTGGTTATGCATCATATTCATGCCACGCTCCCACTATTTTCTGGATCCTTCCTGCTCTACAGTCAGCAACTAGTATAAAGAAGAGGAACAACGAATTTGAGGCTTACTTACATCTTCATTCCTCCATATGGGCGTTTGAGACTCCTTTATAGCTTGTTGTCCACCCAAAATCCATTACAGTGATCAACCTCGGTCACTACACAGTCTACATCTGACCGACGTCGGTTCCAATGCACCTGTCCCTGGCTACCAACTCTGTCGACGTCGGTGTCTCCTGTTGCCAATGTCAGTCCTCCTGACTAATGTCAGTCTTACCTACTACCGACGTTGGTCCTCCTGACCGATGTTGGTCTTATCCTGCCCGACATCACCAGCTTTGGTCTACACATGACTGACATCGGCACCTGTCTATTTGACGCCAGTTTCTCCTGACCGATGCCGGTACCTGTGTTCGCCTGTGAGTGATGACTTTTTACTTGCGAGCTCCTTTGAATCAAAACCCATGTCCAAACTGCCCTACTTAGAAGTATCCAACCCCCTCCACTAGTCTTTGTCCGCCATCTCCTCCAAGAACACCAAGGCTTTCCAGTTTTTAAGTCTATCAAATATATCAGTCTTCCTCTTAAGAACATGCATCTCCTTCTTGCTCATGTGACCAAGCCTACAAAGCCACGTCTCTGAAATAGAAGAAGAATCAGTAATATAAGCAAGTAGATAAAGAGTACCTGCTTTCTTACCACCAGCTAATTCAAGTGTATCCACTGTGAGAGTTTTTGTGCATCTCTCATCACCCAACTTCCCTAAAGAAATTAGCCACATCTCCAAGCCTGGGACTTGCATGACCTCATTCAACACCCATGTGTTGGCCACCTGCAATTTCAGCTTCACTTCCCCTTTGCCAATTCTTTGGCAAGGCTCACCAGCTCCTCTACCTGGGGCTGCATAGAAAGAGGCAACAGAATCTATTAACCAAGATTCAACTTTATCCAAGAAACATCCCAGAGCATCCTGTGCTACATCACCTGCAACATCTGCTTCTTCAGTTCCTTCATGTTGATCTTCCACAAACCAACAATCTTCTTTTACCTACTCTTTCTTTCCATAGGACCGTAAGTGACCATTCGTGTTTTTCAATTCCTCCATTCTTAGCTTACTTTATTCTGCCATTGCTCTACTCCCACTCAATCAGAAACCCCTGAGAGTGACTTGTAACCAAACACAAAACTTGCTCCCTACAACCTTAGCTCTGATACCACTTTGTTGGGAAATAATAGAAGCACACAATTGATTACCAAGCAACTTAATATGCAGAAATTAACCAAAATACACAAGTAACTAGAATTTAGAAATAACACAAAATATGAGAGACAATACAAAACTTGTATTAAAACTCTTTCAGAAGGAAATACAACAAAGAAGATTGCCACAGTTCTTCTTCCTTACACACCTCTAGGGCTCCCACACCTCTAGGACATAAACAATAAATCTTCCCTCAAAGTTCTCTCTCTTAGGTCCCAACACACAACTCAAACACAGAGTTGGTGTTCACCTCCAACCAGCCAGTATCCACTACTGCCAGTACTCCTGTGCTCCACGCACACCACAAGTGCTCCATGCACTCCATAAGTACACAAATGTACTTCAAGTAGATCTCCTCTGAACTACAACAACCTACAACTCAATCTGATCTTACTTATGAAAGGAACTTCCTTGCCTTCCTCTTTGCTCTCTTTCTGAGTACACACTATACTCCAAGTAGATCCCACCTAATTTTGCTCCCTATTGTGTTGCTGTCCTTCCTGATCTTGCACACCTACAAATCAATCTGGTTCTGCACACCTACAAACTTGGATCATGCACACACATACACCTGCAGATCAATGATCTCACTTACCCATGCAGATCTCCTATCATAGCCATGCTCACCTGATGACCAAGATCATACATTAATGAAGAACCTTGCTGATTCTCCAATCTAGCACCCAAACTTGGTACTGTGGCACTAGGAGGAACACACCATGCTCTCTTCTCTCTGAAGGAGCTTATATTTTGCTCTCTTACTCTCTATCACACCTTACAATACAATCCATGAGTCTATTATATAGATCTCATCCAAACAATAATTATACATCTAGTTACAATAATTAGATCCGCAGCTTCCAGTCTAAATTTGGCTCTTGACATGCAAACACTTGGTTCGTTAGCTAACTACCTGTAACATTCATAGCTCAAACTGCACAGGTGACCGACGTTGGTCCCTGTCTACCTGGGGGTGCCGACGCCAGCTGACTTTTGATCGACGTCGATTGCCTTCTGTCTATACCCTGCCGATGTCAATTGGCTTGACCGATGCTGGTGACTGCGACAACAGTAAACTCTCTGCAACCTCTTCCTCTGTTTGCATCAGTGAAGCTTTTAGCTCCACAACCTAACAATGCTTGGACTATGTGCCAAATGATTGGATCCTAACCAAGATATTTCCACAAAGCCTAAAGGATTATGCTTTACAATGGTTCTACAGTCTACCAAATCAATCGGTCAATGCACATTCAATCCTTTAGCCAACATGTTCCTAGCTCATTTCAACATTAACATTGGTGATAAGGTTTCATAAGCCCACATTTCACAATAAAAACAAAGGTCAAATGAGCATCTCACAGATTATGTTCTTTAATACAAGACTATCTTGGCTAAGATGACTAGCCCCATGACTGATCAAGAGTTATAAGATATCTTCAAATAGATTCTTCTACCAGATTTACATGATTCAATTATGTTCAAAATATTCTCTTCCTTCTCTGAGTTATGTCACACACTAAAGGAAATAGAAGTCAAGTTAATTTTAATGGGAAAACTCAAGTACACAAGTATCTCAGACACAACAAATAAGAGTAATAGAAAAGTCCCATATAAAGTAAATGTCAATTATAACAAGAGTATGAATCAAACCATAGTCAATGTGGCTTTTGAGCCCCCTCAGTGAGTTATTTTATCATCACCTCCTCAGTGTATTTTTACTAATCTACCAGTTTCTCTAACCAAAGTTTTACAACAGCTATTGGAATGTAACATCATATCACTCCCTCTTATTCAAAAAGGTTATCTAACAAAGCCTCTTCCAAGGGGATATGATCAACATGCATTTTGTGAGTTTCACAGAGCACCAAGCCATACAATAAATAGATGCATCAATTTGAGACACAAGATATAGGATTTAATAGATGGAAATCATATTGATCTTGGCACTTCAATTGAGCCTCCTCAGGTAAAGAAAACATAAGATAAAGCTTTGAAATTCTTTTCAAATACTTTTTCATAGCATTATAAATAGGATATAGGGAACACATCAAGGGTTCACCATGCATATCATGCACATCCATCACCAGATACATATAGGGCACCTTCAGTTGGGTTACATCCTTTGAGAAACATGATCGATGTATACAATTTCATTGTTCTAGCTATACCTTCCATCTCCTTAGAGTAGGAAATTATCGAGGATGATTCGATTATCATGCACTCTTTATCAGAGATTACATTCATAATCATTGTATTCATAGTGTTCTCATAGACAATGGATCTAGTGTGAACATGTACACTATGACATTACTACAACATTTGAGATATTCAAAGTAGGATATTGCCCCAATGGACATAGTTATTTTTGGATTCAGTGGGCACATAAAAATTTCATTAGGTGAGATTGTACTTCCTCTATAGGTTAGTCCAAACCATGTGACCACACCTTTTACTATAGTTCCCAGTGTAGGATTTTTTGATATGTTACTCAATCAACCATAGATTCAAAAAATTTGAACAATACCTTTTAAAGTTCATAGATACATGAAATTCATTCATGTTAATCAAGTTGTTACAATTGGTGGAGTTCCATATGAGTAACCACTCCCCACTTTAGATCCATCTTCTACTTTGTAATCACCAATTTCAATTCAACTTCTAGTTCCAATTTCTCCACTAGTTATAGTTCTTCCTCCAATTTTGATTCAGACATAGTTGAGGCATCCATCGCAAGCATAGAGAGTTTATACACCTCCACAACTTTAGGATTCTAGAAATATTTTAGCTACAGTGTTCACACCTAGGGCAGTATCATTAAGATCTCATACATCTACTAACAGAGCACATGTTTAGAGAGATTCTCCTACTATCAGATGGGTCCTTAAGATCCCTAAAGTTGCATCCACTTCTCAAAGTTATAGGGGGGGCCACACTTAGTTTCTAATTTAGATATTTTAGAGAATTTATAGCATATATAGCTTTTAAAGCCACCCTCTTAGCCTTTCCATCATGCTTCACAATCACACATGATTCTTCTCCTTGATATAGGACACCATGATAAGGAGTCTCCCATGAGACTCATCGATTAGTATCATCTCTTCTCAGCCTTACTTGTACATAATTTATTATGTTTGATTAGACATAGCTTAAAATATTCAAAATAAAAAATATTCAAACATTTCAAAATATAAAAACATTCAAATAATCTAAAAACACAAAAAACATTTAGATCATATGCATTATCCATGCTTTACATTTCTACTACTATGTTAGACTTACATTTGTTTTTCTATGCTATTGTTTGTCAATTTATCTACATTACCATGATTTATTTGATCTTCTTTGAGTGTGTGTAGTGACATCTAGAGCCTTGATAGCTTCACTCTACCCATTGAGGGGGCATCCTACTTTTACATTCAAGATACACATCAATATATTTACCCACTAGGGGCATCTTCTACATGACTACACCATCCAAGTTATGTCATTCCTACACCAACACTCTAGTTATCATGATGATGTACATTATTTACTAGCTTACATAAATTATTCTATCAACACTCACTATTATATAGAATTTTTTTATTTTCTAGCATATATCTAGTCTTGTATTGACATGTATTGCATACTTTCACTCTTGCTTTGATTAGTTAGATTGTGATTACATTTCCAATCTTTACATACTTTCCTTTCTTGCTTTACGTAGCTAGATTAATTACATTTCTTAGTTCTTATTTTTTCTTTTGTATGTGCCTTAGGACATTTTCCAATGTCATTTTTTTCTATTCATGTGTGTGTCTTAGGATATTTGTCAATGTCCTTTGCCTGCAATCTTCTATGTGTTTTTGGCTTTCATGCCAACCCTTTTTTGTTTCAATTATATGTATATGTGTAATTTGAACATGCCTTGTATGATTGATTTTGAGTTTGAGTGGCATGTGCCCATGTCCCTTGTTTTCTTGTCCCCTTAGCCACTCTTGTATATTTCTTGCTTCTTACCTTGTATGCTTGTTGCTTGATTATTTTTTTATTGTTTCCAATGCCATGATCCACATCATGCATTCCCTTGCTTTCTTGGATGTCATGTTGGACATCATATTCCATCCTTCCTTGATAGCTAAAAACTAACCAAACTTCCAGTTATAGTTTAGTACATTACACATGTTATTACATTATTATATCTATTTAGGCATACCCCTATTGATCTAACAATATCTCAAGATATTTTGTTGATTATCATTATTATATCATGTATCTTTACAGCTAACACACTTGAAAGACTCTTTCTTTTGAGGGAAGTCATTATATGGTCTTCATTCCTACCCTCAAAAGAGGGGGAAATAAACATGGGTTTTATCATAGAGATCAAAGCTCTTAACTGTCAAAAATTTAGCTTTCAAAATAACTAGACTTCAAATCAGCCAAAATAGACTAGGTAGATAGTGAAAATGTCAGAATAGTCATCAAATTTAGCCCAAGATAATAGCACCAATATTAGAATACAATGTCAGTGCCACTACTATCCATTTTGGGCACTCTTATCCAAACAACTAAAAAATAGACTTTCTAGAAGCAGGCAAAAAAGTAGGTTCAACTACAATTTTGCATAGTTAGACAAATTCAAAATCAATAATTTTTAGTACACTTTTGCTCACAAAATATAGATATAAGGGGAATCATGTGTAGCATGATGGCTCTCACTTCTAGTTTTAGATACGATAGTTGATATAACTTCCAGATCAAAATCCATAGTTTAGACACCAATGATTAGGGGCAATGTGCACGGCATATTTATTTTCTTTTCTTTTTGAATTTATATTACCTAGGCATTCTCGACAGTTGCATGCCTTATTCTATCTACAGGTGGTTGGCATCATTTTGAAGTGGATTTCATATAAGACTAACTTCAACATTTTGGAGTGGCTTTCATATAATCCTAGTGCACCAGTTTTAGAGTGGATTTCATACAAGTCTAATGTCCATCTTTCAGAGTGGCCAAGAGTGGCATAGTTTCCAACATACATTTGGCTATCTATGCCAACATTATTAGATCACATTATATTCATGGGATTCAAGATCCATTTCATACAACGCATATTTCATACTGGTATTATTTTATAGCTTCACTTCATGGGGCAATGATGGAGCCAAAATACTAGCTAACCTTTGTATTCTTAAGCCACATATTCAGAGGGATTGGACACACAATCTAAACATCGATCAACACATGTATGACCACCTAACTTCACTTATTGGGTGATGATGGAGCCAAAGGGCCAACTTTTGCATTCTCCTACTTTCAAGCAATTGAGAACTTAGCTTCATTCATGATATTACTCTTGGTATAGCATCATCCAGCATTATTCAACATCATTTAACATCACTCAACATCACAACAAGTTTGTATTGGTCTTCATACCTGGTGAGGTTTATTCATTCCTTTCTCTCTTACCTATATTTGTACATTCTTATTTTAGATATATCGTATCTAATAAGAACTTATCGACTCTTTGTTTTTTATTGTATAGTTACACTTTACAATGTGCTCTCTCTATGCACACCCAAAATCATAATAGCTTCATGAACTTCACCCTTGCAAGTAAGTTTGGGTACACTTTCTATTTTTAATTTATCCTATTATTTCATGTTGTTGCATCACTAGAATAAAGGGAGGGTAAATGTAGTCATATAAAATACAAAAATTGGTAACTTAAGTGTGGCTTGTGACACCCAACCCATATGTCCCTCTTACTTGCTATCATGACTCTTATAGTCATCTTTTCACTGATTCCCAATCATCTGTAGCCTTATAGAATTAATCATATCTCAACTATTTACTCTTTTCATGACTAATCCATCCCCTTAAGCCCTATCAACTTAGGATAATAGCACCACACTTGGACTATAATACTAGTGTCACTCATGTTCACTTTCAGTGCTCTTGTCCAAGTGAAGTTTTGGCCCCAACGATCAGTTTCTTCTAAATCCCCACCCTTCTCCTTGTTGGCCTAAATAAAACACATTTAACACATGACCAGTAGATCCCTATAAAATCTCATTCAAATATCATTTGGAGAGGGTTGTCAAATATCAATAAGCAAGTAAGAATACAAGCAAGACTACTTAAGCAATCTTCCTTATTCTCTGCATACATCTAGTAAATACACTTACAAGCCTATTCAAATCCTTACACCAGTCCCTAGCCACCTCAATTGCATCTAGTTTAGCATTTTTCATATTCATACACTCTATTGCACAAGTCACATCAAGTGGGAAAACTAAATATGGCTTGATCCCTCTTCAGAGTATTGGTATGTAGGTAACATGCCCACACAAAGGGGTGTGGATATGTGTCTAGTGAATATTACACATACTAACCCCCCCCCCCCTCTTTCTAAAAATTGGTCAAAGCACAATGGAGTATAGGGTTTGAAGGGAAAATTTTCTCTACAAAGAGTTTTATAGACTTCTAGCTACCAAAACTTCACAGACAGGGTCACACATGCATAATGAATAAAACCCTAAAAGCTCAGATCTCCTAAAAAATAATGGTAGATGTGGACTATAGTTTTGGTGCCACTCATGTCCACTTTCAATGCTCTCATTCAATAATAAAATAAATGTTAGATCTTAGTTTGTGATAGTGTCCCAATCCTACATAGTGAATCTCAAACCTTGTCTCGGTTGTATCAGTCAGTTTCTAACTAAGTCTTATTTTCTCCCTCTTATTACTATTTATAGAAAGGTCAAAATTACAATCTAATTTACACAAATTAGTATCTTAATTATTGAATATTTATTTACTAATTTTACTACTCAGACCCTTTAACTAAATTAGGAATAATACACGAATATTCCCAAATAGGTTAAATCAAAATCCAAACACACATTTCTTTGAGTTGAGAGTGACATTGTATTTAATTAAGGATGTGAAGATGGTGCATAACACCTTTAAATGGTTTATAATCATGTCTTTTCATAAAATATCATTTACATAGACATTTACTATATTGTGAATGAGATTATCGACTATGTGGGTCATGACCCTTTAATATGTTACCCCTGTATTTTTGAGATCGAAGGGCATGACAACATAAAAAAAGTTCCCACAAGGAATAGTAAATGAGGTCTTGATTTGGTCCACATAATAAATATAAATTTTTTTTTACCCTAAAAAACCATCCATGAGTGACAATAATTCATACCCCATGGTAGCATCAACATTGATGTTGATGGATGAGAGAGTGAAGTCATCCATTAGACATGTTATGTTAATGTCCTAAAAGTCTATACATATTTTGATTTTACCATTATTATTAAGGATGAGGATAATGTTGTAAATCCATTTGAAGTAATATACTAGGTTAATGAATCTGAATTTTAAAATCTTGATGAGTTTCTTTTTTACCATCAACTCAACCTTAGGCTTGATGGGCTTGAGATTTTGATTGATAGGTTTTGTGTCAGGTGTTGTAACTAGGTTATGTATGAATACATCAGGATTTATGCCTATCATGTTGGTGTAGGATAAATATAAATCTTTTGAATTTTTTCAAGGAGTTATTTATGGATCTCCACCTCCTACTAGAAGAGTGAAGACCCTATCTTAAAAAATTTGGGATTCTCTTATGTCTCAATACTAATGTCAATTATTTTTTTGATTAGGGAGGCATTGCCATATTCAAACATGTCAGGGGCTAGGATAATATCAGGATATTCACCCTCCATATTGAATACATTATGTTCATCATCAGAGGATAGGTAATCCTCAATGTGATAATAAGAATCGTAATAGTTAGTTTTAAAGGTCGAGGTGGCATAGTAAGTAAGTGAGAATCCCCTCTTATGGTGGAATGATGGGAATTCATCATAGGCTCATAAAAATTCAATAATGGCCTCATCATTCTTAAATAGATCAAAGACCAAATGGCCATCATACCTTTTGATGTGGGTGATAGTTTGGTCATTGTGAGTCTTATGTAAAAGAGGCTCTATCATGACTAAGACTATGAAATCATATTATGATATTGCTAGATGGGGGATAAAGTGTGAAAATGAGATAGTCATGGAGTCATCAAGTTGGCTAATTTCCCTAGGGACTACATCCATAGAAAAAAATTTAAAGTCCTTAGGGATATCACGTACAATGATCTTGTACATTTTAAGGTGTTTGGCTTTAGTTTGATATAGTTTAGACACTTGATTCATAACTAATTTTTCAGTCACCTTGGATCCTTAAGTTTTGAATGCCTTAGGATTTTAAAATGAACATGCCAAGCAATACGACCTATGAACATGCCAAAAAATAGGACCTAATACTCATCCCCATTATTTTTAAACTCCAAGTCTAACTTGAATCCAAAAGGTATGACTTGACCTTCAAGAGAGATGAGAATGAATCTTTCTCTAGTGCCTAAGTGGCACTTGGCTCCATTGTAGTGAAGGACCCACTAATATTGTATAAGAGGGGGACAATATTTGAGTGAAGTTTCTTGGTATTATAATATCTCAACCATATGGATATAGAAAACATTGGGTAATCCCTCTTTGGGTCTCTAGTTTTGAGGTTTGGGAAGACAAGGATATCATCGCCTTTGCAAGGTAAATGGAAGGGATTGTGAATGCATAGATGGTTAAACCTTGTGTTGTGTATGAAGTGAGTGAATAACTTATCAAAATTTTATTTCCTAATCTATAGGTAGAGGTAGGTAAGTACCTCCAAACATTTAAAAGGCTATTTACTTAACCTTTTCTTTGGGGTGAGAAGTATGCCAACATAATTAGGGTTTTGGTTTGGTTTGAGGAGTACGATAACATAATTAAGATCTCACTCTAGTGTATGAGGTGTGAGGGCATAGTTATATATATCATAGTATTATGGGTAGGACATGGGTAGTATTATTTTTCATATTATTATATGTGGGAAAGACAGTAAGAATTTAGTGAGTGATTTCCCAGGGCATTCTTTTTTCATGAGGGGAACATAAACCCTCCTTTAGGAATCCATGGGTAATCATGGGTTTCGATGTTAATATTTATCCTACCTATTATCATGGTATAGATTTTACTCCTAAGTACTAGCATGACCCTAGGGGAAAGAATGGTCTATTTGATTTTTAGTGAACTTGGAGTGTGATGAGAAACAAACCTAGGTGCAAGTTGAAGTAGAATGATCTCTATCTCTAGAGAGAGTGGACCTAATGGATCAAGGAATCTATAAAACCAAAATGATTTTGGCATAGTGTGATTCTCAAGTATACTCTAAAGTAGTTTATAAATGACCAAGGTGGAGTGTGAAGTGCACCTTCCCTCTGCATGGTTGGATGCTTGATGGTAGTGTTGATAATTGCTTGGATGGTTGTTTCAAAGGGGGATTTCCTTGTTCTTAGACAATTATATCATGTAAAGGTCTGATAAGCTAGTTAATCCCTCTTGTGGTTGTTAGCTCTAAAATTTAAAGAAATTGTAGGTCCCTACCCCTCATGGATTGAATGGGAAGATGAGTGAAGTGTCTTTGGCCAAGAAGTTGATAATCTTGGTTGTAAACATAATGGATATAACTGAAATAGTGACTAGTTATGAGTCAATGGTCTTTTTGGCTATTATTATGTCTTTTTCTTCTAATGTATCCTGTAACAAGGCCTAGGGTATTTTTTCACCCTTACTTAGGATGACCTCTTTGTATTTTATGGATCCAATAAAATTGACCAATTGTGGGGGTTTCATGACCTCATTGATAGGTAGATGGTAATCAAAGTGTAATTTTGGTTGCTTATACATGATTGCTTGTAACATGTTGAAGTGTTTAGGATCCCCCTAGGCTATGAAAATCTTTTATAAGTGTAAGAATCATATTTATTGGAATAAGGATAAAGGGATAACCTTAATCTTGTGTATCCAAGGCCTTCTTAACATCATGTTATAGTTGGTACCTTTGTTTATGACAAAAATCAATTAGCATCACTTGGGGGCCTAAAGTGACTAAGAGAAAAATGATCCCTATGGAATTATATTTAAGGTTTTCATAGCCTCATAGGGTGTTATGCATTGTAGAAAATTTGGCTTCCCCATAACCAAGTTTTTTTAGGAAGGAAAAGGAGACAATGTTGACTACTTCTCTTTTCACATAATTTTTATAAATCCATACATGTAGAAATAAGGCCATTTTTCCCCTCATTATGGGTTTAGAGTCAGGAAGAATTCTTCATAAATCAAATAAATAACCAATGTTCCATGATTCTTGACTAGGAAGAAACATGTTTAGATCAATGTGGTTGATCTAAGCTTTAGGGGAGGAGTAACACTAGATAAATGCCCCAATCCTAGGGCATCGAACAAGTCCAACCGATGAGTGGGAGAGTTCATGAGTAAGTCTAGGAATAAAATGTGGGAGAATGTTTTGGTTAAATTAGAGATTAAATCATATTTTCCCATAGGTTTAGGAAAGGACTCTATTTCTAAAATGTTTGAGGGATGAAGGGACATAGGTTGATACTCTATAGTGTGAGTGATAGTGTTTACCTCTTCTTTGACTTCTAGTTCTATGAATCTTATCATTATAATTTTTCCTTACACTCCCAATCGAGGAGATACATCAGTGTTCATAGTCCTAGAGGTGGAGGCTTCGACATCATGAGTACATGTCATCATCGATTGATTACTTTGAATAGGGTAGTTATGCTAAACACCCTATTGTTTACTTAGGGTGATGCATGTTTGGTGGTTGGGGAAGGAGTTTTGATAAATTTTGATATTCTAATTTTGAGGGGTGATAGGACCATTTGAAAGGCCCTGGGAGCTTGTGTTAGTGTTCCCTAGGAACATGTTTATGAAATATTTCCTTTGACCTTTTGAGAGTATTTGTATATATTTGTTATATTCTCTATAGTTACGAGTGTCATGTCTAATAAATCAATGGAAGAAGTAATAAACATTGGGATCATAATCTCTAGGACTCATGTTCTACCTATGTTACTTGAATCCTTGGTGATTATTTTGTTAGTAATAAGTTTGGTTCTAAAATTAGGGGTATTACTCGGCTAGTTGGTATTGATTTTGAATATGATTTTGGTGTTACATGTTACATGGTGGTCATTGGTTAAATTAAACCACATGGATGGAAAGAGGGGGATTTTGGTTTTTAGTCCCCATGTTGTTGGCAATGTTGGTCTTATTTAACATCTGATATTGGTTGATATTCATAGGTTTAGACTTCTTGTTCTGATCAGTGATTCCATTAGTGGTTGCATTCCTATTTTGATTTAAGACATTGGGACCTTGGTTATTGGTAATTTTTGGACTTGAACTTTGAAACCCCCAACTATTTTGTCTTGGGGTGATAATGTTCCCACTGGTCTCATAAGTCCACTGACCACTATCAATAGCCACATGGTTGATTCACAAGGCACTATCAAGGGCTTATTCATAAGATCAATATGGGAATTTTTGGACATCCTCCATTGTATACTTGTTAAGGGTATGGAGGAAGAGATCACACAATTCCCATTGATCTATATTGGGTGTGTTAGTGAATGAATATAAGACCTATCACCATCTTGTGATGAAATGGGTAGTAGACTCATTGTATTCTTGCTTGATGTATAATAATTTGTATATGCCAATCTCCAAAAAAAAATTCATATCAAAATATTTGAAAAAAATAGTCTTGATTTGGCTAAAATAATTTATAAACCCCTCAGGGAGGTGGTAATACCAATCAAGGCAATAAAAGCATATGAACTTGTTTAAATAACGACTTGTTGTATATACTTGTTGTGATGTTGAATCAAGACTTTGTATAGGTGCTTGTATGAATATGTAAGTCTTGGATGGATCTTATATTCTCACACATGTTGGAAAGGTTTCTGATAAAAATGTAGATGCTTGTGTGTATTGGCAAGGCTTTGTGACACTATTTTTTTGAGGTTTTGTTATTTTTGGCTTGTTTTTGGGTTTTCTTGAGTTTATGAAAATGAATGATTGCTTGATAAAATTAAAGTTTTGAAATAAAAGGAATGAAAAAAATGAAAACAAAACTTATTTTTATCCTTTTCCAATAATTCGTTATGCATGTAAAGGAGAGAGGAAAAATCCTATACTATTATGCAAGGTGTTGATTTTTCCCAACTTTATTTAGATGCGAACAAGGTGGTGATGTTTTTGTATTTTTTGTTTATGTGGAATGTATTAATTATGTAAATTATGTCCTCAAAATATGAAAATCAAGGAAAAATTGGATCTATTCTAAAATAATAATGTCACAACACTTTTTTTCACTTTCTTTGTCTACAAACAAGCAAAACTAGCCTTTTAACTTTCATAATTTATTACAAACAAGATTTTTGAATGATTAACTAAAAGAGAAAATAAATAAAAATTCTAATTTTAGAAATTCAAGAGGAAAAAATATCACTTTTAATTTACCAAAACAAATAAAATCAAAAATATGTTAACTCTATTTGTGTTCCTAAGATTGTTCAAACCCTTGTGGTTGTCTAATTGGGTGTTTTGAATGCAAGAAAACTTGTTTTGACTTTGAAAATGAAATTCTATGTTGGCTGGAAATGTTTTGAAAGTTCACTAAGATCTTCCTAGGGGGTTTTTGTGTAATGTTTTGCTAATGGAGAGAAATTAAATCTACTTGAATGCAAGCACAATCAAAACTAACTACTTTTTATTTTTTGGTAGCAAAGATAATGAAAATAAATAAACTTATCTCCCTTTCAATTTTGCTCTTTTTTAAACAATCAAATTCATACAATGCAAAAACAACTACACTTGTCTAATATAATAAATAGAATAAATACTGGAAACCAAAAAAAATCTAACCTAACCAAGGCATAGATCAACTAGAATACATGTAGTATGTCGATAAAAGAATCTTCAATATGCTAGATCATTTTACCCTTGTGTGAATTATGGGAAATATCTAATTAGATAATGACCAATTTATAGAAAAAATGGGGAAGGAGATAATACACAACAAAAAATGGAGAGCAACTAAACTAAGGCTGACCAATGTTCTAGTTTGCAAAGACTGAATTACTACACCACTAACACTTCATCACCTATGGCAATATAGTCGACATTAAAACTATAGAGGTTGGATATTTAGGAAATTATAAAATTGGATCTAAAATCAGTCCAAAATTTTTCTTTTTATAGGAGTTGGGATCTTGCATGAGGGATTCTAACTGACTTCAAATACCAGTTAAACTTGGGAAGAACTCAAAATGATTAAAATTAGAAGAGGGAGTGAGATGGGCTTGATTGGAGGCAAAATTATGATTGAGTGAAGAATAAACATGATAAAAATAATGTAAAAATACATCAAATAATGATTTTCGAGGGCTGATTTTGGAAGACAATTACAAATGGATAGAACCACCACTTTATGTAAGGGTGATTTAAAAAGTGACACTTTGGGTGATATAAATACCACGTAAATTTTCACAATCACCCCTCTTTTAATAAAAAATTTCCTCTTGAAGATAGAACCATCACCTATATTATAAAATTGGCATGGTGGTTGTGTAATTAGAGGGGCAGTTCCATAACAGAAAGGGCGATTGAAGTGAAGGCAGACTCAAGACATTTTTTTTATTTCTCATTGTAGGCCATGTAAACATAT
Source organism: Torreya grandis (assembly GCA_037957365.1). Classification (NCBI taxonomy): domain Eukaryota; kingdom Viridiplantae; phylum Streptophyta; class Pinopsida; order Cupressales; family Taxaceae; genus Torreya; species Torreya grandis. The sequence goes on from JARHVA010000362.1 coordinate 1,163,125, forward strand.
ATTTAACATTAAACTTGATTCTATAGTGTGTGCATACTAGTGGTTGAGTAGATTCTATTTGATTGACAAAGTTTTTCAGAGGCAATTCAGACTTGGCTAGGATATAATCCCTTTGACTCTTGGTTATTTTTATTATAGGAGGTGGATAATATAACAAAGACACCTTGGCTTGATTCACATTTTAATGTGTTTGGATATCCATTAATCCATTATGTCATTCACCTAACAATAGTTGTCACTTAATTTTGGTAGATGGGTGGCCCCTGAATTTGCACTTTCCTAGTTTTTAGACTTCCTCTTCCTTGTCTATTCCTTGATTTCATTTCTTCTTTTATTTCTTGGATTTTATGGGTTTCTCACTAACTGATGTTGACTCTTACTAATTTGGTTTTGGACTGATGCTCAATACAATAATGAGGTTTCATCTTATTTTATACACTATTTTTTTATGGATGATTTAGAGAAGTAGAGGAAATGCTTTATTGACCTAGAACTCCTTGATAAAGATAAAGAACTAGTGGATTATTTAGATGAGCCTATCAAAAGGAGATTTATTATCCTTGTGGACATTTGGGTAAATTAATCATCTTAGAGGATAGGTTATGGCTTCCTTGATGCAAATTAGGGGATAATCACACATTAATTCCATAATCCCCCTCTCTTGAGAACTTTTTTAGTGGCAAGAATGGGAACTATAGTTGGGAAAAAAGGAAAAGATTTGTTAAATTATACTATCAATAGTATTATTGGGGGGAAAAATTAGCATACACATCATATTTTCATTTGTCTTCAGCTCAAACTTCTTATGGCTTCTTCGTGCCTAAGACATCACAAGGGCTCCATAGATAATTGTACTCTAAATATTTATTTCTTGAATAAGGAAGCTTTGCCCACTTAGGATTTGAGTTCTTAAGGACTTACTAAAAAAAAATTGGATCTTATATAATAATGGGGGAAAATTTTCATTATCAAACACAAGATATGTCCAACATTGGGCCATTTCCACACTCCCAAGTGGGTGATCATAACTTGGATATACCCATGAAGGCTTTAAGAAGGAAAAGAAGAAGGTGTATAAAGCTAAGGGGAAACAAGTTTGCCTTATTCTGGGTGATGATTTCAAGATGAAAAATGCCATGAACCTCACAAATATTTTACTAATGGGTTATTTTGCAAGGAGAAGAATCTCAATACAAAATTTAGAAATGTGGATGACTCGATTCTAAAAACCACTCCTTAGATATATTCCTATTTCTCATAACCTTATTAGGGGATGGCTTGACTTTGTTTTAAAATTGATAGAAGATGTGAATTTACTTTTGGCACAAATATTGTTCTAGGGCTCATCAACACTTACTCTTAAGAATCAATTGTCGGGCTTTGATCCTCATCTAGAAAAATAAATGAAACAACTTATGTGGGTTAAACTTTTGAGCCTGGCATTAGAATTTTGGAACATGGATGTTTTTAATTCTATCAAGGATAACATTGGGACTTTTATAGATGTGGATGATACATATATAAATAATTATTCAAGGATGGTTTCTAAAATCTTAGTTGAACTTAAATTGTAAGAGGGATTGTAAGGGGATTTAGTTTTTACATTTGGGCATTGGACTCATACTCAATCATTAGATTATGTTAGTGTTCATTTTAGGTGTGTTAGATGTCATGTATATGGACACTTATCCAATGAATTCCCTCTTCTCCTCTCTCTTAAATCTTGGAGAAGGAATCTGAACTCATATCTTCAACCTGATAGGGCGATTGAAGATAGTAATGAAGGGCTTCTTGATCTTCATAAAGATATGAAATGTGGTCATTTTCCTACCAAATTGGTAGCTAAAAATCTAGTGTATCCTCAACAATTATTATATAAAAAATTACATTTATCTACAATGGATGAAGAATATATGATGCTTAGGTGGGATTCTCATCTGACAGTAGTAGATTTTTTAAAAATTTTGAATGTTGCTCAGAGGGATGTGATGCTACTCAAACCCTCTATTATTTAACACACCTCTCTTTGTAACATTAATTTTAGTCTATTGTGTACATCGATGGTGAACAAATATATCTCCTCTACATGTCCTTAATTAGAGAGTCATTTGCTACAATTCTAAACATAAAGTATTGTGAAAGATTCTAAAATTAAACAATCAAATTTTAAAATCCAGTAGGGAGTGCTATTGAATCTAAAAAACTCATAATAGGACACTAAATTACATAAAGAGATTATTCTTGAGGCTAGACTATTTAAGGATGCCCTAAAAATTTGGCACTCTCTAAAATTGTTCTTCGTTGAATCTATATCTACTTCGAGCCAATCAAGATAACCCTTAAGATCCCACCTAAAGACACATGCCTACAATTATGAAAGTATTGAAGGTGGCTTGGGAATAATATTGAGTCATCCTTGTTATTCCTCATAAAAATGGCATCCCTCATATCTTTCTTAATCTAAAAACATAACAGTTCTATAAATATTTTATGGTAAACAACAATCTATTCTACGGGCCCTTAGAGTGTGAACAACCCCAAAAAATTGTTAATAATGCTCATCATGTCCCTAAATGTTAGAGGGCGTGGCAATCCCTCTAAAAATACTACTTTTAAATTATTGATATATATTTAAAAACTTGACTTGATTATATCATAGGAGATCAAGGGGGCTAGGAGTAGGGTTATTGAGGATTTATCAAAATTATTGAAGGAATGGGCTTTTCTAGCCTCAAATTTCAATGGCATATTTGGTGGATTGGTTTTCGGATGTATAACCTCTTCTTTGATTATGGTTAACTCATTTTCTTATCAATCAAGTATCTAGATTGCACTCTATTCTATGGAGCTTAGGAAAACCTTTTCGGTGTTGAATATATATATGTACCTAATGAAGATATATTGGCATATTGTAATAATTTATTCACCCAAAAATTATTAAGAGTGTAAAATACCATTATTGGGAGAGACCTAAATTTCACTACCAGGAGAGTGGAGGTGTGAGGGATTTCTACAAGATTGGATCCACTGGTTGAATTCTTATTTAAAAAATTAAGGCTACAAACTTGGTGGATATGGAACCAATCAATTTTTTTCCCACTTGGTAGAATATGAGAATTGGGATTGATAGTGTGGTTAAGAGATTGGACGAGTTTCTTATCTCACACTCTCTTTTTGTTGGCTCTAAAAAAATTAAATCTTGGGTTCACATGGGTGGTGAATCTGATCATCTCCCTATTCTAATGTAGATCAATCATGGGGACAAAAATCAATTGAGTCCTTTTAAATTCAATCCATCTTAGATGAATGATTAGGACTTCATTAATTTGGTTTAGAATGAGTGGGTTGCTTTTAATGAGAACTCTTTGGAATCAACTAGCCTACAATTCACCTCCAATATTAAGAGAGATAAAAAGGCAACTATAAATTGGGTAGCCAACAAACATCAAGCAGCTAAAAGGGATATTTTATCTCTGGAAGAATAAATTGTTGAGATTTATGGTAATGATAATGTTCAATATTTTAATGAGTGAACTAAACTTAAACTCAAATCACTGGAATTGAAGTTGCATGACCAACTGGTAAATATTAAATAACAATCAAGGCTAAAAAGTATAGCACTGTGGTTGGAAAATGGCAATGAAAATACAAATTTTTTACAAAAAAATTTAAACATTACAAGATTAAGAACACAATTTGGTAAATATATAATATAGATGGATCCTCAGTGCAGACTTTTCATGAGATAGCTAAATTGGGAGTCACATATTTTCAAAAACTTTATAAATAAATAACACAAGTGAACATAGTGAAGATTGTTAAAATCTCTTCTTTCTTCCTTATCTTCATCAATGAGTCTGATCATGAGAGGCTAGAGAAAATTTTCACCAAAGATGAGTTGTTATTTTCTTTGGACACATTTCATAAGGACAAGAGCCCAGGGTTGGATGGATGGACCATTGAATTTTATAGTGGTTTTCTTAATTTACTAGGGGAAGACCTTCTTGGTGTTATTGAGGAATCTAGGTGGACCGATAAGCTCCTTGGGGATTTCAATACACCTTCATATCCCTCATACATAATAAAGACATACTTGATTCATTTGATGACTTTCAACCAATTTCCTTATATTACATCTATAAAATTATTTTAGAAATCATTTCCATTTAAATTCATGATGCTATAGGGGTTTCTCAAGAGGTTCTACATTTGATTAAAATGAAGAAGGTGCTGATGGTGGTTTTAAAATTAGACTTATCCAAAGCCTTTGATACATCAAACTCATTATACCTAAGATTAATTCTGATTCATGTTGGGTTTCACCTTCAAATGGTTAATTGGATTATGGGTTGCCTATCTTTAGTCTCCATTGCTTTACTAATAAATGACATGACCTCTAATTTTTTTATCCCATCATATGGAATAGGGCATGGTTATCCACTCTCTCCCCTACTCTTCCTTCTAATTATAGAAGGGATGAGTTGGACCATTCTTCAGATCAAAATATTGGGGTCACTTAGGGGTTAAGATTAGTAGGGACATCTTCTTAACACACCTAATGTGTGTTGACGATGTGATGTTGTTTTTTTAAGGGTTCCATATGGATATTACTTGGATTGTGTATTCTTTGGATCTCTTTGGAGTGGATACTAGCATGGAAATAAATGAACAAAACTCCAACATATAATTAAATGGATTAGAGGCTCAACAGATTAGGTGGATCCTTAAAAAAATTCCCTTTCAAGTGGTAGATATTATGGAAGGTCTCAAGTATTTGGGTTTCAAGCTAAAACCAAATGACTATAGAAAGAATTACTGGTATTAAATAATTGAAAAGCTAGGAGACTTTTTTGTTGGTGTAATAGATGGCTCTCTATTGGTGGAAAATTAACTCTCATTAAATTAGTGTTGGAAGCAATCCCATCTATTACCTTACATTAGCCCATATCTCAAAAGGAGTCCTTGACAAGATCCGTATTAAAAGTTTTAGATTTATTTAGAAGGGCAAAAAAGTGAAGGATGTCATTACTCTAGTTAAATGGAAGACCCTTGATACTCCAAAAGATATGGGGGTTGGGGAATAAAAAATATCTATCTCTTTAGAGAAGCTTTAGCTACACAAAGCCTTGGAGCATAATCACTAAGGAGGGATTGTGGAATCAAATCATTATCAAAAAATACATTGAATGACTTAGTATGGAAGAGTGGATTCATAGTCCTTGCAAAACTTCTCATAATGCTTCCATCTGTACATTTCCTATCATCAAGAATTGGCTTATATGGAAGGTGAGTTCTGGGAAAAAAATCAAAGTGGGTATTGATCCTTGGGTGGGTTGCAGAACCAATTATAAATTACCTAAGGAATTGATTGATAGGTTGGAGTTTCTAGGTATCTCTTTTTTATATCAGGCGGTTGACCAAAATCACACTACACCTTGGCGATAAGGATGGAAAATTGTTATTGTACTATGCTTAGAAGGGGAGGTAAGATTTAGATGGGATGAATATGTTCAAAGATTACTATGGAGTGATATTATAATATCTCTTGAAGATGATCTGGTTTGGTCCTTGAATCCTAATATGGGGGACTATATTGTTTGATTAGGTTACCAGACTGTATTGCACAATGAAGCCTCAGATGTGAGACATCGGTGGTGGAAAAAAATATGGTAAATTAAATCTCCTCATAAAATAAAAATATGTGTGTGTCTTTCCATAAGTAATAGAGCCCTAACTTGGGAGGTCCTTCAAAGTCACAATTGGTAAGGTTCAGGGAGATGTAATCTTTGGTTATAATGATCAGAAACTATGAACCACCTGCTTGTCACTTGCCCTTATGTTGTTAAGATATGAGATGACCTAAGAACTTCTAGAGGAGTGAGCAATTGTTGGCAAGGCCTAAATATTTTTGATTGCATGAATCATTGGGTTGAAAGAGTGGATCTCAAATCCTATATGGCCTTACCTTTGATTGTATCTTTGGGTATATGGATTGCTCATAATGATTCCATCTTCCAAGACAAAAACATTCCTACATTTCAATGTCTATCTCAAATTTGGCTCATATTTGATCACTTCAAAATCATTCCTAAGTTGCCTAAAAAATGTTTACTTTTACATCCCCCCATTGATAACTCAGTGCTTGGGGTTAATTTGATGGTGCTTGTCAAGGAAATCATGTTTTTTGTGGATCTGGGGGTATTTTATACCTAAACTCCACACACTTATTCCATTTCAAGGTGGATCTTGATCATGGAACTAATAGTTTTACAACTATTATGGCTTTAAATTTTCTTCTTAAGCTAGTGGTAATGACTAGGGTTCATGTATTACTAATTTTTGGGGACTCCATGGTTGTCTTCAATTGGATGAAGAGGGTCTCTCAAATGTAAAATTTATGCCTTCATCCCATACTCTATTACTTCCCATATCACACTCTCCTTTGAAGCCATTTCCTTATGGCATGTCTATAAAGAGTTTAACATGGAATCTAACTTCCTCTCCAAAGAGGGATTAAGCTTGGACCTAGATCTGTGGGTCATCAGTTAGTATCATGAATATGTTGTTCCTTATATCCAACATATATTGGTAGTGGAGGATTAATTACACATAGTCCTTACTTTTATTTTGGTTGAGAGAATTTGTTATTGTACTATGCTCTATTTATTTTTGTACTTCTCCTTTGTTATAGTTGTTTCTTCTTTATCACTGGCTCTACCATATACAATTGTTTAATTCACCACTTGCCCATTGGGCATAAACTTTGATATATAGTTTGGGTGACACATTGTCCCTGCTAAGATCATTCTCATCCCTATTTCAGATGCAACTTGTATTTGACCATTATTTTTCTTATTTTTTTATCATCTTTAGGGTTTGGTCCTTTGTTTGGACTTGGTTTTCTTTATTTGATTTGGTTATGAGCTTTGGTAGCAAGATGTGGGATTGATCTTACTATCTTACTTCATTAATTTATTTTTATGTTATCAATGTGGATGTTGGAAGTTCATTTCCTACTTATTTGGTGTTATATTTTGACACTCACTTCTTGTGTTATGGGGCAATCAACTTTTCCTAGCTTTAATCTATTTTTTCCTTTGGGATGTTGTAGCATATTTGAATTATAATTTAGTTTTTAACTAATATGAAGTTGAAATTTTTTTCAAGGGGGGGAACTAGAGGGGGTGATTTTATCACCTAGAACAATGGTTTTGTCCTACATGGGAAGCTTTTAAAACAAGTTGATAAAATTTGCATAAGTCAAACAAAGGGGACCAAAATGGGTCAATAGGAGGAATAGGAAAATAAAAGAGGCAAAAGGAGTCAAATATTTCCCTTTAAAGTACAAAATAATATATCATTGCATCATCATTATATTTGTATTGGGAGTGTTATACCATGTAAAATTTAAGTGCATACAGTGCTAAATATAGAAATTAACAAATTTGAAATATGTTCAATTGGTTGAAATACCAAAGAGGAATAATACTTAGCTATATTTTTTTCAAGTAGATCTAGGCTAGAAACAAGTGTAAAGTATGTAGGATCAATATTATAGGTCAGGTGTTAGATTATATAAATTGTACTTATGTAGTCGTAGACACTATTGTCTGATCTAGACACTACCATTGAAGCTAGTGTCTGACTATGATGAAAGTGTCTAGTATAGAATAATGACTAGATATAAATGTGATGAAATTCATGTTTTATATTTTATATCACCTTTTTTGATGTATTTAAATTTGGGATATAGGTCATCACTTTTTACAAAATTTTCAAACCATATCCCTCCACCCTTATTCACCCTTGGAATGAATTTGATAAAATGGGTTAATGAGGTCACAGTATTGAGTTGACCCCAAAGACCCCTCTATTAATGGGTGTTGTCTACATATCCAATACTCTAAAAAGGGCCTTAGACTTATATAGTTCTCCCCTATGTGTGGAAAAGTGTGTGCACAAGGCTGAAATATACTAAATGATGATGCATACAGTGATATAGCTTGTAACTTAAAATTTTTTTCTCATGGTCTACTCTTTAAATGCCTAAAAACTTTAATATGATTGATCTTATGCTTGATATGAAAATAGGGATGAATAGGTAAAAATATGCTGGATATGTAGTTGATTGATTTAGCTTTAATAGATGTTTGTTTGGTCTTTTCTAGATGATGAATGAGAAGATTTAGACTTGTATTTATACCAAACCTTTTGAAAATATCTCACGATAGGGTTTAATAAGATAGATAGGCCAAACCTTAGGTTTTGAAACATTTTTAATTTGGATGAATTTGAGAAATTAGACACTAGATAAGGATCTGGACATTATTGTTGGCATTAGTGTCCTTTTTTGGTTGAAAGTGTCCATAAGGATAGAAAATATGTACATATCTAAAACTGATAGTATATGATGTCTATCTAGTTTTTAAGATTTTTTTGCAGTGCAAGTGATGTAGGAGCATATTCATAAGCAATGTAAATATGATAATTGTGTTGTCTTAGGGAGGTTGAGTTTGGAAATTAAAAATTTTTACTAAAACTTCATTATATTATGTATAAGTCATTTAGGCTTCATTTTAATTTTCCTACCAAAATCCATAATTTAAAAATTCAAACTTATTATTGTATGTGGAAGGGTTTTGAAGTGTTGTATATGACTTGATCCATTTAGAAAAGATTTATAGGGTGTGGTGATCATTTATAAATTTATATATACTTCCAACTCCATGTAAATATATCCTAAGACTTATCTAGAAGGAGATCTAATGTAAGAGGTTAATTTTAGTATATTTGTTCAAAGTTGAGAAATTTTTGGTTTTAAAACAAGACCAAACTAAGTATGAAGATATTGTTACAAGTTATGAAGTTATATACCATCAATATAGGATCCAAATAAATTAGTGAAAACTAGAATAAATCCCAAGTTTGTAGATTATTGCAAAATGGTCTATAGGTCCGCCATGAAGAAAAAAAGGGTCTACACACACACACACACACACACACACACACACATAATTGAAGGTATATCAATAAAGGGAGATGTTTTTTTGTTTTAATATGATTATTAGACAAATTGAATTTTTAATTTATTATTTTTATTATTTTGTACCCTTATTTCATGCTCTTAAGATGATTCTAAAGGGGAAAGAGGTTCACAAACATAGTATTTCATGACACAATTTGAGTATGAGGACATTTTATATATGTTTTTGAAATTCATAAGGTATAAATTGGATTTAATAGAGTATTAAAAGGTTATTAAGTTAATAATATAAATTTTATAAGTATTTTAAAGTCATTAAGCTTCAAGTTTCCTTCAAATTATTGCTCTCAGGTCTACACAGTTTTGACTGTGATAATTAAAGAAATAGTAATTGTTTTAATCATTTTGGGATTGTTAAATCATCATAAGTTAATGAAAGGATAATTTGGATTTATTAATATTTTTATAAAGTCTTAAATTTTTCAAAACCAATGATATAAAGTGATATTTTATTTTATATGTGCTCTCAATCTAGGGAAATTAGTCATAACCTATAACAGTCTAGAAGAAAAGAATGGTTCATTATCATTTAAGTTGGTTCAATCCTAACCATATTTTAAGATATAAATATATATGTATTAATAATATACATAAATCTTAAAAAATCATTTAAAATATGTTATATTTTAATTGTTCCCTTTTATTTGATCTTGCAAACCCTAGTTCAAGGTTTAGAGAATGAAAATAATCATATATAGAGTTTGAACCATTCATAGTTATAAAACTTCATAAAAAGGAATAAGGGATTGTTATAAAATGAATTAAATAGGTTTCATGAATTTTAATATCTTGTAGATGGAGAAACATCAAAATCTTAGTCAATAAGTCTGTAAATTGTTATTGAAAACATGTTTGAGAGAATAAAAGTGGATATAATTCTTGAAGGACTAAAGATGAGTGTTTGAAACTTGAAAGTGAGATATGTTTAAGTTTTTTCAATTTAAATAGATAAAATTTAATATAAAATAATGTTTAATAATGAATTCATGTTAGTTATAGGGTTTGCATGCCTATATAATTAGGCCAAAAATATGGTTTTAGAAGCATAAAAATTATCATAACTTGAGATTTATATGTACAAATATCTTGAAGATTTGTATAAAATTAAAATTGGGTTCATATTATGATTTTAAAGTGTTCTCAATGGTTATTATGTTTTACATGAGAATATATATAATAAAATTACACTCAATAGGCTTGTTGACTAAGGTTTAAAAAGACCAAATAAGGTGTATTTTTGAGCTGACAGAGTCATGTGAGATAAAAATTTGAGGAAAGGTTGGAAATGATATTTTAAATGTATTACAAATGGTCATAGTTATAAAAGATTGACACCATATAATATACAATGGAAACTTGGATTACATATGCTTAAAAAATAGTCAAGGCATTGTTAAAATAAGAGGTAAGCTTGTTTAAGAGCCTTTGATTATTTTATAAAGAATATAATATGTTTAAGATAAGTCATTTAAATAATGGGTGAATTTAAGAAGATTATAAGTTAAATAAAAGATTTAATACCCTTGATAATCCTTCAATGTCCTATAAATGTTCAAGGCCAAACTAAGAAGGTCATAAACCTACTGACAATTGAAATCAAGCCAAACAAGATTGTATGTTTTGAGGACAAAGATGAAGCCAAACAAGATTGTATGTTTTGAGGACAAAGATCAAGGGATATAATAATGATAATAACAAGGATATTTTTAAACCATTTAAAATATTAGTCTGAACAAGGAGTGAATCAATAAAATTTCAAGGACAAAAATGTTATAAAGCCTCCAAGAGACCTAGAAGACCTTGATAAGTAGACCTAAGAGAGGTTTACTTGCATCAAGTGGTATCAAAGATTAGGAAAAACTCTTGAGGAAAGTGTAAAATAAATAAAAATAATATTTTTAAGGTGATTTGATAGAAGATAAGTTAATACAAGTTCAATACATCATAAAGCTCATTGAGGCTTGAAAAGAAGATAAGAGCATAATGAGGCTCAAGAGTTAGTTCTAACATGAAAAATACTTGGATGCAGAGTCAATAGAATAGGGTGAAAAGGGCTTGGGTGTTATTAAAATAAGAGTGAATAGGTGTCAAAATACAAAAGAGTATTTGGGTGAGGCATGAGAGAAAAAAAGATGGATAGATTACCAAAGAAGAAGAACCAGATGCAGAAGAGTGAGGAGAATATTTAGAAAGAAATAGATGAGTTGAAGCAGAATTTAGCATGTTTGATGTAACATGTAGAAGAATGGATCCAATCAAAATAAGGATAATTAATAAGAATGAAGAAGGTGGTCAAATGGCCAATTATGTAGATTATTGAGAAAAGAAAGAGGTAGCATGTGACTAGAAGTTTAAAAAGATGGATAAGGATACTAGAAGCTCAATCCAAGAAGAAAAAAGTTGGAGAGGCAATCAATCCTTAAATTTTCTATTCTAATAATCTATGTGAGTGTGTGTTTATAGGTACACATGTGTATGAAAATAGTTCCCAAGATGAAGCATTAAATCTTGAAAAATACAAGTTGTTAAAGGACCTTGAGCAGTTGATTATACAGGTAAATAATGATCCTCAACCAAGAGGGTTTGAATAGATCAAAGCAAGCATCAGCTAATGGTGAAGAGTTTAAAAATATGGAAGAGTTGGAAAGACAACTTTGGGAAGAACTTGAGAAGATCATGACAAAGAATATAGATGTGGAAGATTAAAAGATCCTTGAAGAGACCATTAAGTCTCAAAAATATGATTTGATTTGTTATAAATATATTATTTATGAAAGTGTAGAGACACAAAAGGCAAGAAACATTCCATTGTCATATGGAGAATCAAGGAGATGAGACACCAGAAATTCAGATGGAGAAATAAGGGGAGAACATTCAAACTCCTCATGAAGAAGACAATTTAGAGAAGCAAGCAAATTTGAATAAGGAAAAAAAATTCCAAGAACAAGTCAAGGAAACCTTTTCAGATTTGATATGGTTGAACAAGGCAAAAATCCTCAAGGAGGTAAACAAAGAAGAGTAAAACAATGAGAATATGTTCATTATTTGGTATTCATATTTTATATAATAGCATGGTGTTATTCATTGCTACAAGAAGACTATATGAAAAACATTTTTCAATATGGAATATATGAGCATGCCTCTAGAAGGTCAAGAGTGAGAGATTATGGAGGGATAACACCTGAAAACATAACCATAGGGGTAGATTGTGATAAAGAGGAAGTTGAGACATCATCAAGGGAGAAAAATAAGTTTAGTATAAAGGTAAAATAGGTGATACTAAAAGTTCTCCTTTTCATTTTAGTAATATTAAATTTTACCTTCTTAATATTAAAATTTTATTTGAAATAAAAATTACAACAAAGTGAAGAATGTGAACAAGATAATTTATATGTTTCCTTGATGGAAACATTGGAAGCATAAGAGAAGCCAAGTAAGTTCAAAGGAATATGAAAAGTTGTGAAATTTTAGGTCAATTGGTAGTAGTTGCATAAAGATGATAGAATATTTTACAAATAAAAATTTGATAGAAGAAAAATTATCAGTACAGAATGGGTTAATAAGAAGTTGCATTTGAGAGCAGCTAAGGAATGTGAAGAGGAATTTAATGTTGTAGCAACTAAAAAGCATGCTTAAAGAGGATAATAAAGGTTGAATATGCCTCAAAGGCATAATGAAGAGTTTGATTTTTTTAATGAAATTTTTTTACATGCAGGTGCAACATTGGAGAAGATCATAAAAGAGGATCAACAAACAAATAAGACAGAAAGTGAATGGTAAAAGAAGAATTAGAATATGAGAAAGAATATTTATTTGAGTTGGAGGTCAATTTTTCCCACTTGGGGAATATGATGCAAGAGCATCATCACAATAAATTTAAATATGATTAATGTGTGGTCCTATGGAGGTTGAATTTGGTAATAAAAATCTTTACTAAAGCTTCATTTTATTCTGTATAAGTTATTTAGGCTTCATTTTAATTTTCCTGCCAAAATTTATAATTTAAAAATTCAAACTTATTATTGTATGTGGAAGGGTTTTAAATTTTTGTATAGGACTTGATCCATTTGTAAAATATTTATAGGGTCTGGTAATAAGTTATAAATGTCTATGTACCTCCAACTCCATGTAAATTTATCCTAAGACTTATCTAAAAAGAGGTCCAACATAGAAGGAGGTTAATTTTAGTATGTTTGTTGAAAGTTGAAAAATGTTTGGTATTGAAAAAATACCAAACTAAGTATGAAAATATTGTTACAAGTGATGAAGATACATAAAATCAAGATATGATCCAAATAAAATAGTGAAAACAAGAATAAATTCTAAATTTGTAGATTTTTGGAAAATGGTCTCCAGGTCTGCCATGAAGAAAACAAGGGTTTGTATATGTATTATTGAATGTATATCAATTAAGGGAGATGTTTTTGTGTTTTAATATTATTATTAGACAACCTTGAATTTTTTATTTCTTATTTTTATAGTTATTTACCCTTATTTCATGCTCTTAAGATGATTATAAAGGGGACAAAGGTCTGCAAACATAGTATTTCATGACACAATCTCAGTATGGACATTTTATATATATTTTTGAAATTGATAATGTATAAATGGTATTTAAAATTTTATTAATTTCTTAATATAAATTAAATAAGTATTTTAAATTAATTAAGCTCTGAGTTTACTTCAAATTATTGCTCTCAGGTTTGCACATAATTTTGACTGTGACAATCAAATAAATAATCATTGTTTTAATCATTTTGGGATTGTTCAAGAATAATAAGTGAATGAGAGGGTAATTTTAATGTATAAATAGTTTTATAAAGTCTTAAATTATTCAAAACTAATGATATAAAGTGATATTTTCTTTTATATGTGCTTTTAGTCTAGGGAAAGCAGTCATAACCTGTAACGGTTTAGAAGAAAATAATGGTTTCTTGTCATTTAAGTTGGTTCAAGCATAAAAATCATTTGGGATATAAGGATATATGTATGGATAATATCCATAAATATTAAAAATTCCTTGACAAGAGATTATATTTTAATTGTTCCATTTTGTTTGCTCTTGGGTTTATGTAGATCCTCAAACCGGGGTTCAAAGAATAAAAATAATCATATATTGAGTTTGAATCATTCAAAAGTTATTAAAATTTATATAAATTAATAATTTATTATTATAAAATTAATTAAATATGTTTCATTAAATTCTAAGATCCTGTAGAGGAAGAAATGTCAAAATCTCGATCAACAAGTCTATAAATTGCTATTGAAACCTTGTTTGAGAGAACAAAAGTGGACATAATTCATAAAGGAATAATAATACGTATTTGAAACTTGAGAGGGAGATGGAAGTAATTTTTATAATGTACATAATAATTATTCAAGTTAAAATATTTTTTAATAATGGATTTATGCTAGTTGTAATGTCTATAGGCCTGTATAATTAGGCCAAAAACAAGATTTTAGAACCATAAAAATTGTCATAACTTGATATTTATGTGTACAAAACTCTTTAAAATTTGTATAAAGTTAAAAATTCTATTTTATTATGATTTTAAAGTGGTATAAATGGTTATTAACTTTTACATGATAATATATACTAAAGTTACAATCAGTGGGCCTATTTACTAAGGTTTAAGAAGACCAAGTATGTTTTTCAACTAACAAAGTCAAGTGAGATAAAACTTTGAGAAAATGTTGGAAATTATATTTTAAATTTATTTTATTTGTTCATTTTTATAAAATAGTGCTACTAGATAAGATACAATGGAAACTCGGACTATAGATGCCTAAAAGTCAAAGAAGACATTGTTAAAATAAGACGTAAGCTTGTTTAAGAAGAAAGCCCTTTGATTATTTTATAAAGAATATAATATATTTAATATAGTTCATTTAAATAATGGGTGAATTTAAAAAATTTATAATTTAAATAAAATATTGAGGACCCTTGATAAGCCTTCAATGTCTTATAAATGTTCAAGGCTAAACCAAGAAGGCCATAAACCTATTGACAATTAAAAACAAGCCTAACAAGACTATTTGTATGGTTTGAGGACAAATATCATGGGAGATAACCTTGATAAGAACAAGGATCATTTAAAACCATTGAAGAGATTAGTTTAAACAAGGAGTGAATCAAGAAAATTGTAAAAAAAAAAGCTATAAAGCCTCCAAGAGACTTACAAGACCTTGGTAGGTAGACTTAAGAGAGGTTTACTTGTATCGGTAGGAGACCTAGATCATTAGAATAATATGGATCAAACTAAGAGATAAGCATTTAGGCACAATGATATGGTAAATGTAAGCATTTTGGAATCATGGGGGTATATAGCTGAAGGGTAGATCCCTTATTGATATTTGTCAAATTTATAAGACTGATATTATATAAATATTTAGTTTTAGTATTTACATTTCGCCCATCCCCTTTAATCTAGTAATGCATAAGGATGATATTATTATGTTAAATTAAATTAAAGCTCATCTAGGTGTGTATAACACACCTTGCCTTTTCTTAATGCCACTTTGAGTATTTTTTGGTGTATGACCTATAACCAAGAGTATGTTATAGTATAAATCAATGCATATAATATAAATTTTAAATGATTGAAATGATTGAAAATAAAGAGAGAAAGTATGGAGTATACCTGTGTGTCAATACAACCATATTTCTTCTTGATATTGTAAATATGCTTCCTTATGAAGCATTAGAGTTGGAAAAGGTTTAGACCTAAACCTTAGATATTTTAAGAGAAAGATTTGAAGGTGTTATGCTCCCAATCCAATGCAAGGATGATTTGTGGCATGTCCATTGAGATCATTATATCTTAATCACACAACTCAAGTGTGAATACATAATCTAGTGAGGGTATGTGATTTAATCAACTAATCATATAAATCTAGTGATATTAGATGATTTAATCACTCCAACCTATAAATTTGGTGAGGTTGAATAATTTAATAACTTCAACTTATAAATTGAACCAATTACTATAATAGAAAAGGTTTGATAATAGTGCATCTTGGTGTAATCGGTGCATCCTGGTGAGTAGTATAATTTGTATATTTTTAATTTTGTAGTACAATAGCATGGCATATGCACCTCTAATATGTGTGAGATGGAGTATATATGTCAAAAAATTTAAATTATTTATTTCAAATCTATGCAAAATTGGTGCAATGTATAGGATTATAACCTAATTTTATATCTAAATCATGAAACTAAACTAGAGATTGTGCAAGTGTGGAGGTCATGTCTTTATGGCATTTCACCACTAAAATTTAGAGATATTGAATAAGTGTGTAAGTGTGGAGTTCATGTTTTTATGACATGTCCTAGTAAAATATTGAGATACTAAGAAGTGTGTAAGTGTGGAGGTCATGTATTTATGACATACCTCCACTGAAATCTAGACACTGTGAAAATGTGGAGGTCATGATTCATTGACATGCCTCCATTGATATTCACCCCTTGAGGTGAGGTAAATAGAATTTGGTAGGTATCTTACCTCAAAAGGATAAGTTAATTGTATAATATGTGTATGAATCATGTAATATATAGAGATAACATGTCAAAGTATATATATCAATTAAGCTTCTAGTATGTTATCACATAAATTCCTAAGATGCATGATATAAATCATGGCAATGTCTAAATAATAATAGTAGAAACACAACAAACAATCAATCATACATACAAGAACACTCAATGTAATGCAATAGAATGGTCCAAGGAGACCTCATACAAGGGGCACATTCAAATGCTACACAATCAAAATGAATGACATATTTAAATGTCTAATAAACACGTAATGACATATTCAAATATCCAAACAATAATAAGGGTACATGGGCCAGTCAAGAAAGAAACATATTCAAATGTTCCACAAGCAAGATAATAACAATAAATGTGAATAAAAGAATTTATAATGTGAATAAATGAAGTATAATCAACCAATATAAGCATATATATTATTAATTACATATATTTGTTAGCAAAAATTGTTATGTAGCATAACATATCAAGTACACTATGAAAGATATGGGCATGGATATAGACATATATAAGCGTTAGTATATAAGGTCAAACATGATAATGTATATATGATCATGAAGTATATGTAACATGTATAAATAGTGATAAAATAATTAGATGTCCCCAATATACTATATGATGTGGGTAGAGGAGAGGTCCAACATATGGAAGTGCATAGATCATGTTTCTGGGTATGTTTATATCACACTCAGAGATGCATGAAACATATGTGTATATAGAAATAAAATGATATGTTATCTATTAACATAAATCAAACAACATAGATGCCAAGGAGCTAATAAAATATGGGAATGTTGAATTTTTTTAGTTTTAAAGTATTTGATTTTTTTTTAATATTTGAATATTTTATTATTTTTGGAATATTTTGGTTTTTTTGTATTTTTGGAATATTTTGGTTTTTTTGTATTTTTGTAATATTTTAGAAATAAAAGGATATCGTATGATCCCATCCAAGGGATTATTGTAAGTAGCCTCAAACTCATAATATTGTACATCAAATTGGTGATAATGACAAAGATCATGTATAAGTGTCATATCTAGATCTAAAGAATACATGGTATTCTATGTATGTGTGATAGGAATATGTGATCATGAAGAAACAATATAAGGAGTAGGGGTTTGTATAGTCCATCGTTGAGTGCTTTGTGGTTTCTTTGGAGTAGTTATAATTAGAACATGTTTAGTTTTTCTAGGTAACTAAGTATGTTGTGTAGGAGTAGATGAGGATTTCATGGAATCATGTATGTATTTCTGGTGCAAAGGCCTCTCAAGTATGGGTTGCCTAGGAAAGGGGATTTAATGTTCCTTACCCTTTCACGGATGATTAACCTTAGTAGTTTTGATAATTATTTATCTTGGAATAAACTTATCTTGTTCAAGTGGATGTTCATATGAAATTTTGAAAACTATGATACCTTGTTAATATGAATGTATATAATACACACATACATTATAGAAGGTACTGCATAGATTTTATGTATCCAAGGTCATCCCAATAACATATCAAATACTCTTGTATATGATATAACTAAAAAGGTGGTAACCACATGTGTTGTACCAACCTATAAAGGTAAATAATTCTCACCAATAACATGTTGTGATGTCCCATAGAATTCTCTAGTAGTTCTGGTTGAAGGGTATAAATCATCATGTGTATATTCCAAATGTTTAATTAATTTCATATTATATTTATTCTCACTAGAACCATTATCGATCATAAAACTATGTATATGTTGATGGTTAAGATATGCTTAATTAAATAATTAATGAATATCTGAGTCATTATCCACTATTTTACTATCATCAAATGTAATAAAAGGTATTGTGCATGTATGTGTACCAATAATACCATCTAATGGGTGCCCTTAATGTGATGGAGGAGGTTGTGTATTGTATTCTATTTTCAATTTTATATCTTTCTTATAATGATCTTGCAAAGTATTTTTAAATATTTTTTTATTATAATGATCACCAGGTTATGAACCTAAATCCTTTGGAGGATCATCGAAGGTAATCATTTGGTCATTGATAAGGTATTGGATATTATGCTTCAAGGTATAACATCTATTTTTAGAATGCCCAGGGCCTTGGTGATAGTCATAATATGTATTAGTATCATTACCTTTGGGTGGCTATAAAATTGTATCAATCTATATGGGAGGAGGAAGAGATATGAGATGACACTCCACAAGATTATAAAATAAAGAAGTTGGATAGTCAAGTAATTGTGTAAATTGAATTTTAATTGAATTAGATAAAATGAATCATTTAAGTTGTTGTGACACTACATTAACCATGGCGGTTGTTTAATTTTTAGGTTATGTTGGTTTTACCTTGCTGTTTGGTTTGATATGAAATTTGGTATTAGATGTAGTTAGTGTATTTACTATATACTTAAGCTTGTCCAAGGAAATAAGCTTCATTTCATGATCTCAAACAATATGAAATAAGTCATCAAAATATTTAAAATTTTTGAAAAAATATGGACTCATGTAATGGGGAAAGAAAAATTTGATTGAAGATATATTATAGTTCTTTATCTACCATTGGATTTTTCATTTTGGCCAAAATTAATTTATATCTCAAAACATAATAATTGATAAGTTCATTGGTTCCTTGTTGATCTTTTAAAATTGAGCATATGAAATATTTTCAGTAATGTTGATAGAGAAATGTGCTAGAAAATGATCTATTAGAGGTTTGAATGTTCTTACTGATTGGATTGGTAAATCATAGAACCATAGTAAATAATAATACTTTAGGCTCATTGGAAATAATTTAGTTAAAATTTTATCATTGGAGGCATAATAAAGACATGCCACATATAAATATCGAAGATGTTTTTCAAGATCACCCTTGCCATCATAAAATTTGAACTTGTGTGTAACAAAACCAATTGGCAAAGGGTGCAAAGATATTTCAGATGTAATAGGATTATGTAACATGTCTTTTGAATTAATAGCATAAGGTGATTTCAAATAATTTTTCTCAATGTTGGTAACCTTAGCTTGTAATATTTTTTTTAGTTTGTACAAGATATTGCACATTTTGATTACTAAGGTTTGAATTTTGAGAAGTCACAAAAGGGGATGCAAACATGGTTTGATTTGATATAGGCAATGAAATAGGTAATTGGGTTAAAGTTTTAATGGTTTCCATGGAGGATGTAGTAATAATAGGATTTGTTTTGGGGAACAATGGTGTAAACACATACCCTGTGCCCCCACTATGTGTAAGAATCGATGATGTGCTCAAGGGGAAATAAATAGGAATGTGGAGACTTCTTTTAAATCCAACATCATGATCAATAGATGCACATGTTTATTCATCTATGTGTTTTTTTAATTTTAGTTTCTAATATGGTTTTGAGGATTTCATCAAGATCCTCAAGATTTTGATGAATATGCTCCTGAAACATAGATATATTTTGCACTTGATCTTGATCTATTTGTTCATGTTCATTATTTGTATTAGATTCATTGTTTTCATGATCATATTATATTTTATGTTAACATATTCATAATTTTTTTCATTTTCATTATTGGCATTTTCATTAGGCATAGGATTTGATACTTCATTGACTTGAGCCATCTTAGGTGGTTAAATAGGAAGCTCCAAGTGTTTAAGAGAAACACCACCTAATCTATAGCTATGCATAAATTACATATAGATAATATAATAAATCTAAAAATAATAGTAAAAAAAAATCTTAAGAGGTTGAATACCCTAAGACAAGCTAGGGATTGTATAAAGAGACACAAAGATCAGGTTCATCAAATTTTTAATCGTAAATTTTTTAATATGGGGGGATATGGTTAAGAATATATAAATAGTTCAATTACAAAGGTGATAAACTAATCTATAGCAGGTCAATTAATTTTAAATTTAGAAAAATGAATATTTTGAATTATAATACTAAGTTGTGTTAAATATAAAAAAGTATTGAATTCGAAACATGTTCAATTGATTGAAATACCAAAGATAAATAATATTTAGCATGATTTTTTTATGGATATGTAGATATGGGTTAGAAAAAAGTGTAAAGTATGTAGGATCAATTATTTTGGGTCAGTCGTTAGATTTTAGATATTTTACTTTTATAGCCATGGACACTACCATTAGATCTATACACTACCATTAACATTAATGTTCAATCATGATGCAAGTGTCTAGTATAGAATAAGACCAGATTTGGATGTGACCAACTTCATTATTTTGGTTTTTTGTCAACTTTCTACTGATGTATTCATATTTGGGATACATATCATTACTCTTTTATAATCGACCAAACCCTATCTTTCCAACCTTATTCACCCTTTACATGAATTTGCTAAAAACAATTAGAGGGTTCATGGTGGCGAACTAACCCAAACACCCCTTTATCAATGGATTATGCCTACATATCAATACTCCAAGGATGACCTAAGACTTTTTTAGTTATCCCCTATGTGTGATCAAGTGTGTGTATAAGGGTGAATATATTATATGATGATGCATGCAATGATATATCTTATAACTTGACAAATATCACATGTGGGATGCTATTTGAATGCTTTAGATCTATAATATGATTGATCCCATGTTTTATATGAAAATAAGGATGGATAAGGACCAATAACTTGGTTGTGCAGTCGATTGATTTAACTTTAATAGGTTTTTTCTTGGTTTTTTTTTTAGACAGTGAATGAGAGGGCTTAAAATTGTATTTATATCACATCTTTTGAAAATATCTCACAGTAAAGTTCAATAAGATAGATTGGCAAACCCATAGGTTTTGAAACATTTATAATTTGGATGAATTTTGGCAATTGAACACTAGATGATGATCTAGATACTACCATCGGTGGCAGTGCCCCTCTATGGTCGGTAGTGTCTAAAAGAATAAAAATAGGTACGAATCTTAAACTAAAAATGAATGATATTTATCACATTTTAATATTTTTGTGTAGTGTAAGAGACTTGGGTAATCAAAATGATATGGATCGACCTAAGAGATAAGCATTTAGGCATAATTAGATGGCAAATGTGAGTTTTCGATAGTAAGGAGGTATAAAACTGAAGGGTAGAGCCCTAATTGATATTTGTCAAATGTATAAGACTAAGATGCTATAAATATTCAGTTTTAGTATCTACACATACACATGATTAATAGATTTTACATATATGTCAGTAAATAACACATCATTTCCTTTTTATACACACATAATTTTTACAATTACTTGAGTGTGATACATGCATACACTAGATACATGATACATGAGCATACTAATGTTGGACCTTTTCCTCTCCATGCATGACAAAATATATTGGGGGCATATGCTTCATTGATCATGATTGATACATGTTAAATTATTTAATGATCACTTTGTATTATCATGTTGAGCCTATTTACTAACACTTACACATTTCTATAATCATGCATACATATTACACAGTGTGATAGATATGTTATACTACATGACCTTTTGCTAACACATGTTTGTGGGAAATAATATGATATACTTATTATGGTTTTTTATATTTCACTTGTTCATCTTATCCCATGGTTTACTTGAGTATACTTCATGTTTGTTACCTTGTTTTTACTGCAAAACATTTGAACATGTTCTTTATTTTTTTACCACATTTCCCTTAAGTGTTGTTTATTTGGTGTGTGGACATTTGAACATGTCCTCCCCTTGAGTGTGAAACATTTGAACATGCCCCTTGTTTGTGGTATCCTTATATCCCTTTTATATGAAATTGAGTGCTCTTGTGTGTGTGTGCTTGGTTGTTTGTTAAGTTTATGCTTGTTACTCCTATACATTGCCATGATCCATATCATGCATCCTAGGGCTTGTTTTGATTGGATAATGTGAGCTTCATTGATACATTGAATTTAATTTAACACCACTTTGTTTGATTACTACATGATTGATACAGATATGACATAGTTATTTTATTCTTTTGAGATAAAGTGACTAACACATTGCATTCCCCTCACCTTAAAAGGAAGGGAATATCAGTGTAGGCATGTCATAGATACATGAGTCCACACATATACAGTTGATAGAATTGGTAGAATTCCATACAATTTAAATGATGTAGATATACACTTGGGACATATTCTTATATGTTTGGCACTGATTTTCACAAATTTAGGACAAAGTTTTTCAGATTTGAGATATATATGATATACAATTTATAGAGCAGAGATTACATTTTGATAGATACTTCAGATTGAGACACAATATAGGTTCATATACCATGTAAATGATCCAAATCATAAATACATATTCATATTATACACCAATTACATCATATTTGATGAGGGGGCATGAACAAGGTTCATTCCTTTCTCACCACACATTAATGCACCAATTTTTCTAGGATGTACTAATTGAGATTTTACCTGTCTGTAATATTTGGCTCCATTGATTAGTGTGATTGAGATTCAATAGCCTTGGAACTACTCCCTTTTTTCAAGTTGGCATGGTTACACAACTTGACCTTGATTAGATTGGTTAGATCATCTAGATTATGTATACACTTGAGTTGTGTAATTAAGATTCATTGCTCTCAATGGCCTTGGCACAACTCACCATTGCACCAGATTGGGGGCATGATCATCCTCCAATTCCTCTATTTAGATATCTAAGGTTTAGTTTAGAACCTCAATTCAATGCTTTAGCAAGGAAGCATCATCACCAAAGCAAAGTACCAAAGGGCAACATGGTTGCATCAACACATAAGTGTATTCCTTCTACATTCTCTTTAATTTGAAGCATTTCAATTATTTAATTTTTAGATTATATGCACTAATTACACTATAACATGCTATTGGTTACAAGTAATGCATAAATAATAAATTCAAATGGGGCTTAAGCAAAAATCAAGGTGTGTTATACACACCAAGGTATTAATTTATTTCCTTTAATATAGTAATTTCATTGTTATGCATTAATAAATTAAAAGGAGGGGAGTTTATATATAAAAATCTAATTTTATATGACATACTATTATTGTACAATTGAAAAATATCAATCAGGGCTTAACCCTTCAATTTATGACCTTCCCACTACCGAAAGGCTTGCGTTTTCCATCTCACTGGGCTAAATTGATTATCTTATAGTCAGATTCTAACATTCTAATGAAATAGATCACATGTATCTTATAGTCTACATAAAACTTGATTTCCATTGTGTAGAGACAATTATAAATCCTCAATAATGTTTACCTTGTAGGACACTAGCATCCAGATTAGGACATTAGCATTGATTCTAGTGTATAAAAATTGATGTTAGTGTCCCTACCTTCCAAATGGTCAAATTACAAATCTCTTGATATGTACAGTTCAACCTATTTGTCTTCTTTAACCCTCTCATGAGATTATTTCAAAAGATGTGGTATAAATACAAATCAAAAGGTCATTCATTATGGATCTAGCAAGCACTTCTCAAGCTCGCACTACACTATTACAAATTATTTTCACAACTAAGATATATAGCCCTATTCTTATATATTTCCAAAGAAATCATAGGAGTAGTCTTTTTGCAGGTCTAACGCATTCAAAGAGAAGCCCATGAGCAGTACTTGTCAGGTTACAAGCTAGATCACTCAATGCACTTGAATATAGAATATTGCATGATTTTTTACACACAAGACCACATAAGGAGAAGAAATACATCAATTTGAGGCTCTCTTTGGATTATAAGGTTATGTAGGTAGTATTCACTGAAAAAGGGGTCTTTGAGGTTAGTTCGACTTCACTTGAACCCACTAACCCCTATTTTACAAGGTGACATGCCTTAAATAGAGGACCTAGGGTCTTGATCAAAAGACTAATTTTGAGAACCTATGTGTTTGATCTAAACTAATAACTTGCAAGGTGATAGTGAACCCTAACATGTGCAACTAAATGTTCTAGAAAAGGATATGTATGTCAAGCTAGACAAAAGTGTTGATACTAGTATCTATAGTCTAATGCTAGTGTCTTAGCTGATAGAAAGCTAATTTATAGAATCTGGCAAATTTAGGTGAATAATCAGATTATCTAATTCCACACCTATGCTTGTCATATCTTTCTGCATATCATTGCATAAGCTAAGTGTTATTTCTCCTCCATAATGTTACTTTCATAATATTGTTTGGAATTATACTTTTATATATTTAGCATATTTTCAAATTCAATATATTTATTAGAATATTTTAAATCTGAATTACTTGATTAGCTTGCTTTATAGTAGCTTATTCCATAATTGATTAGGTTATTCTCCCTACCTTAACTCCAAAAATGGTTAAACAAAGCCACCACAAGAAGATCATGGTTGTGAGAAGACAATGTGAGGATAAATAAGGAAACATAGAGGCCATAGATGCCATAGTACAAAAATCACACATGATTATCTCCAAAGCTAATAATGTCATCGCATAATGGGAGAGTTTTGAAAGGGAACAAAAAAATATGCAATTATTTTTTAGGAACATCCTAATGATCTAGTGGGAAGGTGTGACAATGTGAAATAGTTTGAGGACGTACACAATAGTTAGTATGAGAAGATGTTGGTCTTGGATTTTGCATGAAGATCTCAATTCATGAAGTTCTAGTTAATTACAATTTAAAACAACATTTGGAAGAATTTGGAAGAAAAATGGAGACTAAGTAGTTAGAGTCTGTTGTACGTAACTGGCTTACACAAAATGGTGGGCTCTATTGTCTCCTCAAATCACATAAATCATACCAAAAAGTGGAAGATTCATGATAGAAAAAAGGAGGATGAATCGAGGTATGAAAAACATGATGGAACACATATTTGGCTAGATAAGATTGATGTTTGTTATCGAGCAAGGAACTGAGGTGTCTATATAAACCTACCATTTTCATTATAATAATAACTAATAAACAACATAATATGATAGATTTTCCTTGGTTGATTGTAATAGAGGCCTCTCTCTCTCTCTCTCTCTCTCTCTCTCTCTCTCTCTCTCTCTCTCTCTCTCTCTCTCTCTCTCACACACACACACACACACACACACACACACACACACACACACACACACACACACACACACACACCACCTAGGTGAGTGCTTAAGAATTATACTTAAGTGATATTTTGGTGTACAAGTAGTGCATTTGTTGGTATGCACATCAACACATAATGAATTAGGCAATTTTTTAGGTCTTTAAAAAGAAAAAAATATCAAAAATAACAAACCTTAATGATTGAAATGACTCCAATAGCATAAATATTAGTGTCATCTAATGTGTGTTTAAACATAAACTTGTGTATTTTAATGAATACTCTAATACTTGTTTGATTTCCTATAGAATGCATGCAAGCACTTAATAGATTATTGTGAACAATAAAATAGAAGCTTTCAATTTATTTTCATGTGAAAGAACTATGATGATTATATATTTATAAAAAAATGAATTCAAATTAAGATCCCATATTAACAAGTCAACTAATAAAGTAACTATTAGAAACAAAAAAATACATGACCACATTACATAAATGCATTGTGACTAAAAGAAACCGTTAAAACCCTCAAAAGCATCGACAATGCTATAAACTATCTAAAACGTTGAAGACGATCTAAATAAACAACCTGAAACACTTATAAAAAGAAAAAAAATTGATAATTATAACAACCACCAACAAAATGCACAAAAATGTCGAATTTAAAACAACTTGGTATTGACCACTTTTAAGCATTTACACAATGTCCAATTTAAAACAACTTGGGATTGGCCACTTTTTCAGTATTTATACATAATTGTGAGAATTGTTGTGAAAATCTAATTGATTAAACATAAACTAAAGTCCGTCCAATTACAAGTGAGTTTTTATAGCATAGCATCCCTAGTGTGAAGAAGGACACCTTTCAAGTGACAAAACTTTTATGTAAAGCAAAAAGCGGCCACGCTGGATCCTTCGTTTTCAGGCCCCACGCTAACTTTATCGTAAATTGAAACTGTAATAAATTAAATTCTGTTCTATCAAAGTTTAAAGTGAACGATGACTTCTGCCTGCCCTCCAAACGACTTTTTTAAAAAAAGGTGATTACATTGCAGTTGTCAATATAATAATAAAAGCTGGTCGAAAGCTAGTCTATGCTGTTTTTCTGGATTTTCAATCTTTAATTTGTGAAGAGGCCAAAGGCCCATTTATAAAATCTTTATTAAAAATTAATTATTAGAATATTTAATAAAAATCGTAAAAAGTTAATAGAATACGTACATTTCAAAAAATATAAGAAGGAAAAAATAAAAAAGATAACAAAATAAAATATGAAAATTAAGTTGGTCGATTTTTTTTCACGTAATTGATGTTTGTGTTTAAATTGAAGTTTTAAAAAAAGGTTTAAAATTGGAACATGAAACAAAGAGTTATATTGATAACTCTTGAAGAGGTCAATTATGTGTAGAGTCATTTTCGTCATGAATAAATTAATTATGCATTTTTTATTTTTATAATAATTAAGATTTTGTAAAGAAACTTAATTTATTTTAGAGAGACAAGTAAATCATGTTACAAATCTTATAAAAAAGATGAGTATTAAGGGATGAGGTTGTATAAATTTCATAGAGGAATGCATACCCTTCTATCGTTGTCATTGTGGTAAAAAATGATGAATTTAGTAGAATGAACACTTCTTTATCCTTGACACTAAATCGAAGAAGATGAATTTGGAAAAATAACTACTCACCATTGGAGTTTATCATGAGATCAATTATTAGTACACCCAAATCAAAATATTTATTGTGCAATAAAAATTCTTGAATTTCACACACAAATTCCACATCTTTGATTCTCATAATGAATAAGATATCGTAGAGAACCTTAATTTATTCTAAGGAGGCAGTAAATCATGTCACAAATCTCATAATACATTGAACACCTAAATAAAAATGATGAATATCAAGAGACAAGGTCGTCTGAATTTGGCGGATGAATGGGTACCCATTTGTCGTTGTTACTATGGTAAAAAAAGATGAATTTAGCAGAAGGGATACTTCTTTATCCTTAACACTAAATCGAAGAAATATGAATTTGTTAGAATGAGTACTCCTCCATCCTTAACATCAGGGCAAAGAAAAATAAATTTTAAAAAAATGGATACACACCCTCGCAGTTTATCATGAGATTGATGATTAGCACACCCAAATCAAAATATTCATTCCTACTGAACGATTGATGGTTCAACTAGGAAAAAGGTTTGGCTCACAAAGAATCCACTAGGGATCAATTCTTGCTGCTAACAAACTTGCCATGATATAAGGGATAAGGCCAAGATCGTCCTTAAACGAATTCGACATAATAAATCCCTGAATACCCCTCAAACTTTAATTCTTAACATCAATTTAATTCTTAACTCCCTTGATGAATTCAACCAGAGTCATGCCCAAACAAATTCGATAGAATGAATACCTAAATACCTCTCAGAGTGTAGTTCTTAACCCCCTTAAGAAATTCGATAAAATAAATATCTGAATACCCCTCATACCTTAATTCCTAACCTAAGATCGTCGTGTAAAACATTGGTGAACCAAAAAAATATATTTATTCCTCAGTTAAACAACAACAAAAAGATCTTGAATTTCACGAAAAAGTCGACGTAATATGTTCTTGGAATAACAACTCACCGACCCTGTGAGTTGCATACGAGCGGTGCGGGACCGTGACAGCATAATTACCACTGCACTCCAGTGGCACCTTTTGCTTTATAATGTTCTGGAAAAGGCGAGCCTGCAGGTCGGCCTTTCCTCGGTCCGCATAAAGAGCCCAACCGCACCACACACTTGAGTTTCAGCGGAAACGCGTATCATTGAGTTTTAATCATGGTGTTGGCACAGATTTGGTCTGTGCTCGGCCTTCTAACGGTGTTGCAGAACGTTTTGCCCTCTCGATTGCTGCGGCTTCTTCACGGGTGGTGGGAGGGCGTGAAGGACTTCTACAGCCCCAATTCGTACGTAGAGATCCCCGAATTCAATGGCTACTGCGGCGTGGACATGAACGAACTCTACAGGAGCGTTCAGCTCTACCTCAACAGCCTCCACGCGGCCGTCCATTCGCGCAGAGTCAGTGTGAGCCGGGCCAAGAACTCAGGCCACCTGTCCTACACCCTCGCGCCGGACCAGACCATGGAAGACACGTTCGCCGGAGCCAGGCTGTGGTGGACACACAACGTCGACTCCGTGCCGGATTCTCTCGAGGAGAAGCGCAGCTTCACGCTCAAGATGAAGAAACCCGACCGGACGCGATTCCTCTCCGACTATCTCGAACACGTGGCGCACTGCGCCGAGGAGTACGACAGCCGGAGCCGGGACCGGAAGCTGTATACCAACAACGGCCACGGCTCGCACGACTGCGGGTGGACCGCGGTTCCGTTCCGCCACCCGGCGACCTTCACCACGCTGGCCCTCGACCCGGACCTGATGGACGCCATCAAGGCGGACCTCCACAGTTTTGCGCAGGGGAAGGAGTTCTATCACCGGGTCGGGCGGGCGTGGAAGCGCGGGTACCTCCTCCACGGCCCGCCGGGCACGGGCAAGTCGAGCCTGATCGCCGCCATGGCTAATTACCTTCACTACGACGTCTACGACCTGGAGTTAACCAAGGTGACCGACAACTCGGAGCTCCGGGCGCTCCTGATCCAGACCACTAACAAATCTATCATCGTCATAGAGGACATCGACTGCTCTCTCGACCTCACGGACCGGTCCAGGACGCCCGCCGCTCCGCCCAGGCGGCTGGAGAGCAGGAAGTCCGTGGAGTGTACCGAGCCCGACGACAGCCGGGTCACCTTGTCGGGTCTCCTCAATTTCACCGACGGCCTCTGGTCGTGCTGCGGCGAGGAGCGCATTATAGTCTTTACTACCAACCACAAGGACAATGTCGACCCGGCGTTGATCAGGTCCGGCAGGATGGACATGCATATTCTGCTCTCTACCTGCGGTTTTCCGGCCTTCAAATGCCTGGCTTTCAATTACTTGGGAATAGAAGAACACGACCTGTTTCCCATTATCGAACAGAGCATACAGGCCGGGGGTGCCCTCACGCCCGCCGAGATAAGTGAAATTCTGATAAAGCATAAGCATCATGATCATTATGTTGCGCTCAAGGCCGTGGTTTCTTCTCTTCATCTCAGCATTGTCACGAAGTGCGCGGATTCCGAGGAGCCATTTGAGGAGGCGGCATCGAACAAAGGGGAAGAGCAGGATGCGGTTATCGACAATGGAGACGTTGTCGACGTCTTTGTTAATGACCCTATTGCAGACATTTCTGATCCTGCAGTCAAGAATCCCAAAACCCTAACGTGGCAAAGAAAGGTGCGTTATCTTATCAGGACAAAGAGATTGCATGAACAGCGCCGCTTAAATCATGTACTGTGATTACAGATACGCCCAACAATTTCATCGCCCTAATGATAGAGGACACATTGTGATATAAAATGTTGTTTCAAAAAAATTCAAATAAAATGTTGTTCCAAAAAATTCAAACGCAGTTGTGCTGTCCAAACGTCATGTCTATAAATGCATGCAGTTAAAAAGAATTGCAGTGTGTCATGATCATATCACAATGTTCATAACAGAATATAAACATTTTGGCATTAGCCATTAGGTGTAACAGTACTTTTGTGTGTAATTTTTTTTGGTGCATGTCTTAACAGATAGTATTTACATAAAATTTTTGAATTAGATGGATTGTTGGTATCTATGTTTATATTTTGAAAATAAATATATAGTGAATTATAATGATGAGTAAGTATACATTTAAATTAGTAAGTTCTTGAGATTAAGCAGTCATAAATAAGGAGTATCTACGTCATCAAATACACTCAAGATACAATCTTAATTTTAATTGTTTGACTCTTTATATGAGTATTTACAATAGGGATTTGTACCTTGATGGATGGATATAAACAATCATCATCCTCACAAATCAAATTACAATCTTTTCAGTTTTCATGTACATTTTTATATTAACATGTTATAATATTTTCCAACATACTAATAATTTATATTTAATAAATATATGTTAAGTGAATAAGTGAGAATCGCACTAACACTTTATGTAAGAAAAACACTTATTTTATGTAGTTCTATCTTTTCTATTAAATTTTTTTGAGGAAATACATAAATAGCATGCATTAAATGTTTTATGTAAAAAGAGATTAACTTATAAATATATTAAAAATTGACAACAATCAATTTATAATAAATACTTAACATCTTTATATATAATTATAATTAAATGAGTTGATTAAACATTAACAATCTAAATTAAGGATTACAAGTTTTTTCTAACAATTTGAACGTATTGACAAGTTAGTCTTAACTCTCTAACTACCTAATTATCTGTTTTTTGTAAAATCATGTACCGTGTGTCCACAAAGCTATTTGGATCTGTATATTATGGATTGAAAATCTTCAAATCGTTTGAAATCTGCAAGTGGCATTCCTTGGGCTGAATAAAATAAAATAAGGAAAAGCGTGATTCCACAACTCTTTTTAACCATGTGAAAGTTTTCACCGTTTCCAACGAGACCAATTTGTATGGTCATGTCAAGGTGATGGAGAACCAAATCTTTAAGGTAATGGAGGTCATTAGTTACATATGGTAGGGGTTAAGATGCCTCACATCTTTTGCCACTTTACGAGCTTTTTCTGTTTGTACTATGATTTTTTTAAGGTATCATTGGAGTAACTTTAGAACATGGTCTATATATATTATTTAGTCACTGAATTGTATGATGTTAAAGATGCATGTAGATTATTTGTCCAAATTAAATGTTATTGATATGTTTGACGATTTTTAATGGTTTTTCTTTTTTCTTTTGACTCTTTTTAGTTGTTCTTTTCTCTTTATTTATTCTCTTGACATAAACTTTGTATAAAAAATGTGTCATACTCTGAGCTTTAACTTTCCCCTCATTCCTTTTGCATTGAACTTTGTTCAAAGAATGTGGGTGATACATAATCCCTCCAATTATCCTTCTCTCTCCCCTCATTCCCCCTGCCTTGAGGTTTGTTCAAGGAGTGTGGGTAATGCTTATATATCTATCAGGGGCACCTAATCTCATTTGTGTGGTCAGAAAATCACTGAGAGAGCATTACTATAACACATTCATTCACATTAAGATTTTTAAAATAATTGAAAGTCATTACTATCATAACACATTCATTTATAATTCTCAATTCTACATTAATTCCTCCCAAATCCATCATCACTATGTAGTCCTCTAAACGATATTTTCAATGGTTTAAATGGAATTGAAAATCGAACTTCAATTTAAAAGATATAACCAAAAACAACTCTGTCTACTTTGATTAAATACATTCTTCAGGACATGCTTAACCAACACGCACTACTAATGTAGTGCATGCATCACCTATCAATCGACCTATCTATCAACAAAAAATGTCGACCAAAACTAAACCCTATCAAAATCCGAGTGCAATTGATAGAATTCAACCTCACAACCTACCTACCACGAACCAAACAACCTCACCATCTAAGTGTATAGACACCTCAAAACATATTGATCATTTATTATATTTATAAATTTCAAAAGTCGAAACTGTCCGAATTTATTTGTAGTACGTAACGCACACACTATATTAATAGTGTGTGCTGGTTAAGCTCTTCCCATTCCTCTACACAACCAAGGATTAAAAAAAAGACTTTTTAAATGTTTCAATAAAATTTTGCAATAACATTTGGGTACGCGAAGATTGAATATTTCCATAGATCGACGACTCGTTTTGAATCCCCACCTACTTACGAATTTCAACCCTTCACTTCTAATCTTGCAATCGACGCCAACGATTCGATCTTGTGAGATCAACAATGCGCATTGAATCATCGTTATTTGAAAAATCTCGGCCTTCAACCCTCAATTTGGTAATCAATGATCCAGATTGCATTCACAGATCAATGGCTGCAACGGCATCATCGTCGCTACACGAATCGCGGCTCTCTATCTCTGAATTTGCGATGCACAACCACAGGGCGACGTTCCACGCCGTTTAATCACTGTTTAGAGATTTTTCCAACATGCACACCTGAATCGAAGATGGAAGACCACAATTTGATTTTGGTAGATCAATGGCTATCATCTTAGTTCGTCACTGTTTAAATATTTTTCAAAACACAGATCTGAAATGGTGATGGAAGGCCACAATTTGATCTTAGCAGATTAATGCATATCATCAAATTGGTACATTCTCTTGGATTTTATCCATTAATCTCTGATCTAGCGATCAATGGTCCAGATTACATCTCACCGATCAATTATCTTCGTTAAATTGGTATTTTACTTAAAAAATTCTGAACATGGGCCTCATTTAAAATTTACACCTTATTATTGAAAGGTTTGAAGTTCATTTGGTGAGGATAATGGTTAGTAAGTCATTTACCAAGGTACAAATTTCTTTAGATATTTGATATGGAGAGTCAATCAGGACCAGGATTGTTCCCTAGGTGATTTTGACAGATTAGATATTCTCTAATCATGATTGCTTAGTCGAAAAAATGCTCAAATTTAAAAATATGTTTATTTAATTTCAATTCTAATCCACTACATGTAATCCAAAACATAAACAAAGACACTGCTATTTATATAACTTTGAGCTTCTAAATTAAAAAATAATAAAAGTACATTCTATCATAGCTTCGAAGGGAAACAAACTCTTTAACCAAGGGACATACCTATGTGTTTCCCAATAGGGCCCAATTTTTTTGGTCATGTAAACGTATTAATATTTTTGGTTGTCAAATAAAATCAAAATTTTTAGAAGACTGTATTAAATGTAAGGTAGAATTTTATACACTCTATCATAGCTCCGAAGGAAACAAACTCTTTAAAACTCATTAACCAAAACACATACCTACGTGCTTCCTAACAGGAACTATATTTGATGGTTGTATAGACGTATTTATATTTTTGGTTGTCAAATAAAGTTAAATTTTTTAGAAGACCATATTAAATGTAAGGTAGAATTTTAAATAAACCATAAAAAATAATAAATATATATTTTCTTTAATATTCCCTTCTTTTACTATGAATTGTATTAACTTTTGAAAGGTACTATTGAATAGATAACCATGAAAATATAATATATATATATATATATATATATATATATATATATATATATATATATAATAACATTTGAAAGGTAATGTTAAAAAAAAAAAAACCATCATCGAAAAAATAATAATAACAAAGAAAGTTGATTGTATGCTTTCCACTAATGTTTTTGCTTTAAACCATTGAGAGCTTTTATGCTTGGGAAATCTAGAATTTTAATACACAATTTTTTCTAAATTATACTCATCTTTCCATTTTTATGGAGAATATTTTTAATGAAATAAAGCTTATATTATTAATATAAAAATATCAAAGTTACAAAACTATTCAAAAAAAAGGGTTGGTGGTAAGAGACCATGCCACAATGACACATTAGACCTAACCTAAGAAACAAAAATGAGGCAAAAAAATCAAGGCATAAAAAACTAGGCCAAGCCTACAAAAGCTATAGAACATTAAAAAAAGAGACACTCAAGTAGTAGAAGCATAGAGACCAGCGGTGGAGGGTCATGATCAAGAGGATCACCCTAATTGCAGCCAGAAAGATCTTTTCCTTCAGCAACAAGGTCCTATCTAGAATCAGTGGCTTAGTGATCTCCCTCATCTTGCACCTTATAAACTTGCACATTGTGGCAAGGAGAAATAACCAAAGTGAGCCAGGGGAAGCCTTTATCTGGTGGCAGTTGTTTGCCATTTTGTGAACTCCTGAGCATGATGCTCCACCCATGCTAGTCCATGAGAGGTAGAGAGCCCTATCCTTAGGCCTGCAGAGGATGAGGAGGCAAAGATCCCCAACCTCCATGTTGGGATGGGAGAGGAGAGTAACATTATGGCAAATAACTAGTACCACAGTTATGAGAATGCCAACAAGACTAATTACGATGACGACCATCTTGAGGAACGTCACTGCCACTTATTGGTGGTGATTTCTACAAAGGGGAGGGTGGGGTGCAAACAACATTATAGGGGGTATCACCCCAACAACGAAATATATACTATAGGTAATCCAACTCCATAGCCACTTTGTTAGCTTGCACTTGAATCTATGAAAACACATTAGAAATAACCATAGCCTTATTATACATAAAAAAGTTAATGTTAGCAGAAACATTAGAGAATAAAGTTGAATTTATTTTTTTCAATAGCCAAAATAGAATTTTCACTCTGAAAGCATGCCAGACTTGGGTGAATTGATGGGGCTTTTACGGGTTGTCATCGTGAAGAGTGTGAAACTAATTGAAGGGGCCTAGGCAATAAGGACAAAACAAATCATGTATCTAAACCCAGGTGCTTTGGGGCTTGGCACAAAACTAGAAAAGGTGCATGAGAGTCTCTAAGTATCTACAAAAAGGGCATCAGGGCTATAAGACCCCTAAACTAGTCAACCTCATGCCTAAGGGAAGCTCTTGATGGAGTAGACACCAAGCAAAGTGGGCCATCTTAGGCTCAACACACACATCCCATGGTGTTTGAAATCATCTCCCCTAAATAGAGAGGGAGGATTGAATGCTCTAAAGGCCAATAAGCTTATCAACCATAGACAAGTGTAGTGAAATCCATTCATAACCTTTTTTAGCAGTGTAGTTATGGAAAGGGGTATTGACATACCATTTCCAGTCTTTCCACCAAAGGTGGGGAGAATCAACAGTAATTTTATGAAGCAGTTCTGCCAGAACAACTTCCACAATCTCTTCGTAATACTCTTTGTTGATATCATACAAATTTTACTTAACTTTAAATTCACCATAGGGGAGCCAAAAGTGAGTAACTTTACAAAGTAAATCTTGCACTATACGAATTCCCCTGTAAAAGAAGTCAAGGGAATGTATCCAAGGAAGCTCTACAAGAGGAATGACATGAAAGTTAATGATAGGCGACCATTAGAGAGAGTGTTTATTAATAGAAAGGCCATCATAAAACCAGAGCCTATTAGTAGAGATTCTTGGAAAGCCCATGAAAGTATGCTAATCTAGGGATAACTAGTGTGATTCATAATGGAAGAATACAATAAACTATGGATCAAATTTAACTTATTCATAAAAAAATTAAACAATACTAAAGAATCAAAAAACATGGGATTAATAGATGCAAAACCTTCAAAAAGATCTATATGATTAATAGATTTACGAAATAGAGCATCACTGTGCACATAATAATCATATAAGAAGAGTAAAGGGAAACCATAGTGGAACTTAGATATATTAATCTCTATCACATCATAACCATGTCCAAATACAATTGAGCACTATATATAAAGTTTTTTAAATCACTATCACTTCATATTGCATCCATTCGCTACATTCATAGGAAAGACTCTTCACATTCTGAAGCCTATTGTTATGCTTACAAGAGCCAAGTACATACAAAATGGTATACAAGAGATAAAATAGATAAGTCACACACATGTCCATCACTTACATTTTATAGGTTTTGGATTGAAGCATAATACTGTGTCCCACTTTTTGGTACAAAGGGGCCAACAAAAAATGAAAATGTGAACATTTCTCAACTTTTATAGACAATAGTGACTTAACCGTATAAAATGTGAAAATGATGTAAACTAATGAAATATTTTATTTTAAGTGTAGATTAAATTTATTATTATTTTAAAAAAATAAAAAATAAAAAAAAATTTAATACCTAAAGACACAGTGTGTATGGTTCATGTACAAAAAGTTTTATTGAGTACTTGATTTCTCCTCATAATTTTTTCAAAACATAATATTTTCTCAATATTTTTTGTAAAGAGGTCTTAGAAACATGGAAGTAGTGCAAGATTTTATTTTTTTTTAATTTTTTGATTAAAAAATATTTTTTTATTAATTTTTTAATGATCAAGGCAAGGAATATATATATATATATATATATATATATATATATATATATATATATATATATATATATATATATATATATATATATATATATATATATATATATACACACTAATTTTTTCACCATTAAAATAAGGAGATTAAAGTTGAGTGCATTGATAGTTTTCAAAAAAAATTGGCCAGTCTCCTATTTTTCCTAGTGCCTCAAAGATATGGTACTTCATTTTATATATAAGTATATTTTACTAAATAAATCAAAAAATAAATATTAAATATTATTAAAATTAAAAAAAAATCATATTATTAAAAATCTCATAAAAAGACTTATTTATATAGAGAGAGCCACATATTTTTATTTTATTTTTTCATCCTAATACGTGGCATCCAAAGTGAAAATTTTAGGCCAATAGTGGCTTTCCACTTCAATGGATGAGGATTTGATGCCACTTGGAGTTTGAACAAAGGGGGTTCCAATGAAGAGGGTTCATTTGAACCCCCTTCGATCAAACCCCCCCAAATAAATCATTTTCATTGGTTAGTTCTTTGAAATTAATCAAACGCCAAAGTAAACCTTTGACCCCCTTCAAAAAGTACATGTGGGGGTTTGAATGAACCCCCTTAAAATGAAGGGGGTTTATTCTAACCCCAATTTTTTTGGTTTTGGATACACTTGGTCACCAAGTGGGACTCACTTATGTGCCATAGCCCTTTGGCAACCCTGTTATACTCCTAACACTTTCTCAAACTTAAGCAGTTGTCTCAGCTTGAGACAAAGTCATAGCAAGGAGTCCTGAGCTGAAGCTTGAAAATTTTAGATGTGCTAAGTGTTGGTGTTCTAGATTTGTACCCTAACTGAGTAAGGGGATTGTTCAGATCTTCCTACTCAAATCTAATCCACTATGAAACTAATCCTAGGCTGTGGGTATCCTAATAAGGGATCAGACCTCCAAAGAAGGTCAGCTTCCTTTTGGATCTATGACTATACTGAACCTAAACTAGTGCTTGCTTGGAAAAGGGAGAGAGATTTTGGCAATAACTTATAAAACATGTAAAAGAGGTGATGCACCAATGATTTGATCACACCATACACACTATGAGACACTTTAAAGACCAAAGAATATCAATCTCACATAAATATTTTAGAATAAGGCATTAATCAGTCATCAAATTAGCAAGAGAGGGTAAATACCCACTTTTAAAATAAATAATTAATTATAAATTACACTTATAATGACTTGTAAGAACTACTAAGCACTTCCTGAAAGTGAGAAAAACTTGGACATAAGCAACGAACATACATTCACTTAACCATAGTACATGAATTCATGAAAACACACTTCAATCTAGCTTAGAAAATGATGGAATTTAATCTTTATTGCATAAAAAAGGTGTTACATTAAAAAATTTGGTAGATTTTGGTCATACCAAAAAGAGGGATCCATTATAAGGCTTGGAAGCCTGTATTTATAGAAAAGGGGGGGGGGGGGAGAGAGAGAGAGAGAGAGAGAGAGAGAGAGAGAGAGAGAGAGAGAGAGAGATGCATTGAAAAAGGCTCGACCAATTTCGATGGATTAGCATTCTCGAGGATGTTGAGTCATGGTCTTATCAATAAGGAATAAATTATGTAAAAGAATTGAATGCTTATTATCCTTATCCATCTAATTGGTGTCCTTCTTGAAACTCCATGTCATTATCTGATGATCTGCTAACAAGGATCATGTTTTGGAATTGACATATTTATGCCACATCTACTTTGGGTGGCCAACTGTATCTACTTATTTAAAAGTGACCCTGATGATAGGTGAGACATGTCTCTCTATAATCATATTTATATCTGCATTTATTTCCAACTCAAACCTGGTTCTATTTTATAGACAAAACACCAATCTCAGATCATTGGTTTTCACATAGTCACAATATTCATAGAAAACCTGCAAATTGCTTGACCTTGCTTCGCATCACTAGTCTTTGTATTAGGTCCAAATAACCTATTTTACCTAAATAGAGCTTTATTTTCAATTCTTAGTCCCGTTGGTTCTATCTGGATCATATCTGAGCTCTGGTTCTTTTGCATTTACATACCTGAGTCGAAAACTCATCGACTTCCATCAAAAATGTTTGGGTTCACCTTTGTTTGATTGGCCATTGAAAACTAACTCAACCCATTTCATTGTGCCTAACTATCTTTATTCTTATTGGTCCCATATATTTTATTGACTCTACTCATACCGTTATATCATTGTTGTATGATTGCACACGAGTCCTTGATTTATTACCAGAAGATCCCATTACAGGAATGCTTCGTATGTAATCAGTTGTGAGCCTCCTGATCCACCTCCCCACCATTCCCCCCTAAGGGCATGGGTGTAGAGGGTAGCATCACTGATCTTGAAACCATCAATCTCAAAGTTGTAGGAGTGCCTCTCCTCACTCTCACTAGCCATCTCCTCCCCAAGGATCTGATATGGGCAATAGAGATAGTGGTGGTGGAGGGGTTGGAGATCCCCTTCGCAGAATGAGTTATTGTAGCTGGCATTGGCCATATCTCCTTCCATAAAGGATTCCCAACAATAAAATGATAATAAAATTAACTAACAGACTGACGATTGGGACCCTATCTTAGTTGATGAATATCCCTCAGCTCAAGCGGGTGAGGGAATCCTAGGATCCTGTACCTCCACTTGTTTCCATGTTAACTATTATTGCTTTATTCTTTGCTTTTTGTTTGTGCTCTTATCTTTCTTATTTATTTTTTTACTGATGTGAACTTGTGTTAACTTAACTGTGGTTGTTTGGTCATTTGGTGGGTTAGTTTGTACTTTGATCTTCTCAAGGCTTCCTTAGCTCAATTTGGTTTGTTAAAGGTGTGACTTTTGCACCCATATTTTTTGTATGATTAGCAATGTATTATATCCTTTTGTGTTAGTCAAAGTGCACCTTTAATCCAAAAAAAAAAACTTGAAACTATAACAACTATAATATTATATTGAGATTTGTACATGAATACATTTTTTTGCAAACCCTAACATTTATTACTAGGCATTGTACTTTTATGTCTCTTCATTATAATATTTAACTCATTTTCAATAGAGACCAACATCAATTTTTTTTGGTGTTTTCCATTTCTCCTGAGTGCATTTTTTTCATTTTTCCATGGCTTCTTTACTAACACTTTGGGAAAATAACAAAAAACTATTGAAGCAAAATTCCTTTCTATAATCCCTCATTCATAGCAAGGACACTCTCATTCACTCCTTAAAAAAAAGTACAAACTTGCAACATAATATTGATATGTTGGACATTTATGTCCCTACTTCTAGTCCATCATGTAATCTTGAATCTGGGATGCATTCAATTGATGCAATCTTAAATTGTGATCTACTAGATTTTGAAAAACTCATTGTCCCCGATGCCCCTATTGTCATAGCTTCTACTCTATCCTTGTTGCATCTATTATTACTCCTATTAATGCATTTTTTTGTATATCCCACTATAAATACATTTGTTTGTTTCCCTAATTCCTTTGAGAAACACACTACTAACTTTAGTTCTCACATTTTTTACTTCATAGGTCATCTGACGAAGGTCTTGGTATGCATCTAAAAGACATTGTTACTCCCATTCATTGTGTTAAATGGGTTTCTCACCATATCATTGGTTACAAAGCATATGTTACATCTTCATTGGGATCATTTGATGATAGAGTTCCCTCCTTTTTATTTCTTATCTTCATGAGGATATTGAACTACATATTAGATCTATTGTACTTGCACTCAATAAAAATGTAAATATTTTTGTGATCATACTATGTGATCCGGTATCAAATATATGTAAATAAATATTTAGCATAATTTTTTGAGAAATTTATTTTTAAAAATAAAATAAATGTTTGTTTATTTACGTTTGTGATTTTATTATGGTTGATCCCCTAACAAATTGGAACTAATAGAAAGGTAATTTGGATAATACCTAAAAGTGTGTGTCATTATCTTAACCACGATTTTTTTTAAATAAAGCCTGATATATTTGGAGCAACCCTACACATGGTAAAAACAAACAATGGAATGTAAAATGGTGAGAAGTGCACATTAACAAGTTAAAACTATACTTCAAAACTATTTATTAGTCCCTGCCAAGGCAAAAATTATTGGTTTCACTTTTTAGTTAGTCACTTTTACTTTAGCCAATCATTTTTTTAAAATTCAATTGATTTAAATAATTGTAATTTTTTCTGAAGTTTTTTTGGGAATATTCAAATAATTGTAAATGATTTAAATAATTGTAATGATTCAAATGGTTTAAATTTGGAATATTCTCAGGGGTGTTATTTGGGAATATTCCTTCCTTTAATGTAAATGTACATGTTATTAATAATGAGGTACTTTTATAATAGTTTTTTTAATTGGAAAGTACTTCATAACCTTTTTCTTATATTATTATAATCCATAATATATATATATATATATATGAAATGACATATGTTTATATAATTGACACAATATTTACTTATAATTAATATTTCTATGTTGTAGACATATGCACATGTAAATCGTACCAATGCGTAGTTTGGGATAAAAATTAGCTTTTGCTCAGATCAAGCCCCCTTTGCTACCCACTAAGGATACTACACACTTACCAATTATAAATTTTTGATTTCATCTACCTTGGGGGAGAAATACATTATAAACACTTGGCACTATTTCAAGCATCCTCCATGTAAAACATTTCATAAAAAAATCATCCTTTATAGAGTTTTAAACATTACCAATTAAAAATCCCAAGCTACGTGGGTTTTTCAAGGATAAAAAAATTTCAATTATGTTGGCCTTTTTCCTATGTGGAAATATATGATGCTTTTTACTTTGCAGCTTGTAAGGGGAATGGACTTCATTATTTTTCATGGACATTTGGTAGTTCAGCAAGGCTTTTGGGATAAAGTATGTTGTGGACCTTTAATTTCTTACCCACATGGCATCATGATTTACTAATTTATTTGCTTAGAGTATAATGTGTTATGCCCTCATCGATGTTGCCAAGCACTATGATTTCTATGCTACTTACTAGGTTCATCGAGTTGGTGCATATCACACAAAAAGTACTTTGTGTTATAGCTCCTATACTAACTTGTTATTTAAGAGGAAGATTATAAAAATGGCATAAAATAAATTATTTAAAAATACAAATAGATGGCATGACGTGTTAGGAACACTACTTAATGCATCAACACAGATAAAAAAATGGAAAATATTAGAAATTTCTATAACAAAGCTCAAAACACATACTCAAACAATTGAATATTTGTCGAAAGATTCATCTCTTCATAGCATTGTGACACTTGAAACTCAATTTTTATGAAACATTTGGTTGGTATGGTCCATACCTTCGATTCCCAAATTGTGCCATGTGGCATGATCTTAGGGATTTAGGGCTCTAGGCTACTAAAGTACGGTCCATCCCTCAGGTTCCTAGATCATGCCATGTGGCACAATATTGAGGATCCAAGCATTATAAGTTATTGTGTTATCATCAATATAGTGAGTTCCCAAATCATGCCACGTGCCACAATATTGAGGCTCCAACAACTTTAGTTTACTCATCAATCATCCATCCCATGGGTTCCCTAGGGTGTGCCAAGTGGCACGGTCTTGGGGCTTCGAGGGCTTATGACTATTAAGTTGTTGTCAATCCACCATGTTCCAAGATCATGCCACATGGAATAATATTGAGGCTTTAGGGGCACACTAAGTACTATTGAGTTGTCATCGCTACCCAAGGTTCCCAAATACAGTATTAATCTTGTGTCTTCAATTTTAAATCATCTAAACCCACTTATATTACAAGATGCAAATGCAAATTCAATCACAAGAAATTACAAAAGCAAGGATTAGCTGTTGTGGCCTTTTTAAAGTAGACAACGGTTTGTTTTATTCTAAAATATCACAGTTTTCCTATCCCAACAAAAATAGGTGATTTGTTAGCATCATTATTGATAAAATAATCATCATTTTGAAAGCAGAACAAATTATATTAAACTTGGGGTGACTATCTATATTTTTGAAAGAAGTGTTAATTTTCAAATGAAGTGGTTTTATATCATTATAAATAAATATTTACAACACAATTCCCACCACCATAGTAAAAACACCTCCAAAAATGAGCCCAACATTGTTGATAGAAACAATAGTTTCTATCACTTCCTAGTGTTGAGAGATTTCCTAGAAGGTGTATAATTAGTGGAAAACATGCCTAAATTGGTGTGGGTCTTGGCTACAGGTGTAGTGACCAAGGCATCACCAATGCATGAGCTTATAATAATTTTTATCTTCATTTTGCCATGGAAATCTATCATTAATGGTAATTTATTTTGATCATCTATTCATAGGAACTGATCATCAATCATTAATTGTATATTCTAATATATTTCATTTAAGGTTGAAATTATCCTATGGTGGTCAAATGGATGTCAAATTTTAAGGTTGAATATAATTTTGAATAACTCACTAGATTACACTCCACCCCCATTGCCATTGTAGAATGTCTATCGATGTGACATCTGATAAAAGTGAATAGTAATAAAAGGTGCCATTGTGCATGAAATCAAAAAATATTATAATGTATAGGTTTTAAGGTAATACTCTCTACACTCATTATTACACCCTTATTAATAGAAGGTTTTGATAAATGGTTTTGTTATGAAGGTGTGACCAGAGACACAACTACACTTTTAGTCACACCTTTATTAGTAGAAGGTTTTGAAAAGAAAAATAGTTATGAAAGTATGACTATACTGACAAATTTTTAAAAATGAAAAAGTAAATATTTTATCTATACACACCATGAGACTACAAGATCCTTGCCTCTATGCTCAGGCTGGCTTTGGAGAAAAAATCAGCTTGCAACAATGTAGTCAAGAATGTCTTCATCTTCAATCTCAAATTTGTGGGTTTCAAGGTTTGCTTTGCTTATATTTATTGATATTGTATCGCTCGTAGCATTTATTTCTAGATGAATCTATGTTACAGTAGTTATAAGGATGACCTTGGGAGATAGCAAAGTTGATAATGGTAGCCTTAAGTTGAGAATCCTTACTAGTATTAGTTAATTCCATAGAAATAGGATTATTAGCATAGAATCTTGAAAAATCTTGGTCACTTTTATCTTGGGATTGTTGGAAATATTGAATTTAAAAGGATTAAAAAAGTTACAAACAAGGTTTTTTTTTTATAATTTTGAAAACTAAGAGGCTAACTCTTGGAAGCAAGAAAAGGAAACATGAATATGATCTAACTAGTAGTGGGATAGGATTCACATCAAACTCACCATAATATATGATT
This sequence comes from Torreya grandis, assembly GCA_037957365.1. Lineage (NCBI taxonomy): Eukaryota > Viridiplantae > Streptophyta > Pinopsida > Cupressales > Taxaceae > Torreya > Torreya grandis. Next base: position 1,206,964 of record JARHVA010000362.1, read on the forward strand.
TCAATTGTAGGACCAACAATATAAATATCCTCTAATATAAGAAACAAAGAAGACCATATTAGGACCACCATACACATAAAGGGCCATGCTACAAAGTGGGGTGGAGGATATAAGCAAGTGTTTTTTCTAAGGTGGGTATCAATGATATAATAAGAAAACTATATGCAAGGAATTGATGAACAAGGAAAATCTAAATCCAAGATGGTGAGAATCTAAATTAACAAGATATAAATGTCAAATGAATATAGGGGTTGTAGCTGCATACAAAGGTAGTCAAAAATAACCTATGTATGATTAAAATAAATATAACTACGGTTGTATCTACATGCCTAGATAACCTAAACTAGTATGTGCATAAGGATACTCTAAGTAAGGAGAGAAGTAATAACAAATATATTATTCTAACAGTTGTATAATTTATCTATCTAATGAAATGAGTAAGAAAAGAGATTAGGGATAAGGACAAATACCTTGAGTAAACTTGTCTGCACATCAATCTCTCCATTGGCTTTGATGTAACTTTGCAAGAGATTTTTTAGGTGAAGACCTCAAATGGGAAGGGTGAAATCCTTAGTGTGTTTAATTAGGGACTCCAAATACTAAGGGGCATCTCCTTGGTTTAATGTCCTTCTATTGAGCTTGAAAGACCTTGAGAAATACTATATCACTAAAAGAATAAGTGCCTATCTCCTATGTACTTAGAATAAAATATTTTATACACAAGTAGATCAAATGTGTTCTTCTCCTATAAAAATGAGTTCTTCTCCTATAAAAATGATATTTAGAAACACTAAGATACCAGTCAAAGCCATAAAAGTGGCCTAACTCAAACGTTGATAGAATCAATCTAGATAGATTCAATATAATGAATCAGGAATGACACAATATTGGGTTGGCCATGCCAATCTAGTACAAATGGAAAAACATCTAAATTGATCAAGATCTATTTAGCTAGAAGAAGGGAACAACTAGATCGACCTTGTTGATTTAATAGGAAAAGGACACATAAGCATCATACTAGATCGACCATGTCAATTTGGTAGGAAATGTTGGCGTGGACATGTTCGCACTGGCTAGTGCTTTGGGATTTTACCAAACCAATTTTATTTCTAGCCGTGTTCACACTCACTTAGGAGTTAAGACTGTTTTGGCAGTTTGTTATTTAGGTTTGTTGTGAGAAATATTTGCACGAACCAACTTTGGTTGTGCAAAAAAAATTCTTCCACATATTGTTAGCTTGTGCAACAAATTATTTGTTGCACATAACAAACCTTACTTGCCTATCTATTAGGCACTTCTTATGCTTCTCCGAAACCAGTGCATGAGAGAGAGATATCCGGATTGTATTATTCAATGTGAGGAAATAATGGGAGACAAATATTATTGTATATAATTATTGTCTGAACTTTTGTGTGCATAATGTTTGTGATATTTTTTTGTGGTAATGGTGTGCAAGAGAGATCTGGGATGAATGAGAAGCATTCTCATTTTCGACATGGTATCATAGCAAGCCCTAGCATCGATTACTCAACCTCCCAACACTGTTTCAGGTTTTTTACAGCTGTTTGATTGTTTTTTGCACAAGCCATGACTTTGTTGCAGTGTTTCAAAATTCTGGGCTATAATTCTTGTGAATTTCAACAATTAGATTTCTGCATTATATTTGGCAATACGACATTTACATTCTATGAGTATTTGACATTGGATCGGTCTCCATACTGCTTTTTACTTTGGCTGTATAAGCGCCTTGTCCATATCAACTAATTGTTGTGTTGATTGTTCACTGCTCAACTCTGCTGGTATTGCCACAAACCAGCCTTTTATGCCATGGTTGTCTACTTTTTCCTAACTTTAGCCACAGGCTTTTGGGTTTGATAAAACCACGGTTCTGAATGGTCAGCCAACCTCTATGTACATGCATGTTGGACGGACAACTCCAGCCATTTGTTGTTCCTCCATTCTAAGCAACGTATATTTCTTTGTTTAAATTCAGTTTCCAAACAGGGTATACAATACAAGCTCACAGAGGCAACATATTTTGAAGGGCCGAAGCTGGATCATCCATTTAAGCATATCAGAGGTATTTTAAAGCACTAGATCGACGTTGGATGATGCTATTGGGACGTTAATGTTCTGCCAATTGGAAACTCTTGCATTTTAAATTATATGATTTGTCATTAGATTATGCAAACTATGAAACAGATGATTCCGTGGCATTTCCATTGGTATTTGCACGGCAAAGGTTTTTTTTATGGCGTTTCAATTGTTATTTGCACGGCATCCACTGATGACTCCATCCTCCTCTCCGGTTTCAATCACCTGCCATGACTTGAATCCTATCGATCACGTCAAGTTCCTTCACAGCCTATTATAAGCAATGCAGCTCTTTTAAAATGGTTTGTTATATTTTTTTAATAAACCTAGACGCATTTACGGAAGATGGTTGTTAAATTTCAAATAACCTTTATTGAAATCTAAATATTTTTTTTCATGTATCGATAGGCCAAAGGGCTATTTATATTTGATTAAAAAGTCCTAAAGGTTAAGTGTTCGAGTCCTTCCTAGAAGGGAAGTTATATCATTGTAAAAGTGGAGGATTAAAACCTTATAGTTGTATCTTGTAAGGGAGGTGGTGAATTATTAGGTAAACGGGGAACTATACTTTTGTATTAAGGAGGAAATTTATTGTTAAAGTGGTGACATTTTGTGGATGCTTTTGTAGAGAGTTCCTATTGTTATAGGGGTTATTGGATAATGGTGGAGGGCATCACCTTTTTAAGTGGTGGTGATATTTTGTTCAAAAGGTTATTTTAAAAGAGTGGTATATTTATTTTTGGGTATCGACATTATTTTTGCATTTATTTTTTTTTCTCGTCTATTGAAGATGAAGGGTGAGGTCCAATCTCATAGGCAATGAAACTCCTTTGTAAAATACTTCATTTTTTGGTGTGATTTGTATACAAGATGCATTTTTGGTGGAGTCCGACATCCCATTTTTAGAGTGTTGTCTTCTTTTTGAGCTACATGTTGTACTCACAAAGATGTATTTTTGGTGGTAACCGACGTCTTTTGTAGAGGTTCTTTTTTGTTCACTTTTTTGGCTATTTTACACCACTAGTAGTTTTCCATGACTTCGAGTATGGACTCATGTATGGTTAAACCCCTTAGTGCTTCAAACTACACCACTTGAAAAAACCAAAATGCAGATGCACTTACAAATTAAGAGATTATAGAGAGTTGTTATTGGTGACTTCTCATTTTGACAGAGGAGGACAATATTGTATGGATTGCATTCTTACAAAAGGAGGCATTTTTGTTTATTCACCTTCATGTTTCTGACAGTTGCAAACTCAGGTTGAGCATGCCAAGTCACCTAAAAGAGCTTGGGACATTCTTTTAGCATTATTTGATGAGGGCACTTCACCTCCACATGCTCTTCTTTCTTCTCCTTCTTCTTAGAGTGAGGATTTCTTTGTTGGTGGCATTGTTTCTCTACTGTCTTCTCCCATTTGTGCGAGTGTGATTCTTGATGATGATTTACATGAGGACTCTTTAGCATCTTCATCTTCTCCTATTAGTTCTTGCTCCATTTGCATTGCTAGTGAGGACATATTTTTTGAGAACTACTAATGATGTAGATTTGATTACTGAAGGTCACTTGGATGAGGTACCTTCACCTTATCCACCTATTGATGCACACCCTGATACAGTGGTTGTTGATCCTATTTTTGATTTTGGTATGACTCTTGACAGTACCCTACCAAGTCCTAAACAACCCATTGATCATATGGCCTCTTTCCTAGCACTTCAGGAAGAAAACCAGAAACTTTTGATGTAAAATTCTCTTATGTGCCCCCTGATTCATGGAAAATATGCCCTTATTTGTTCTCTTCAAAAAAACTAGTTGGTATGTCATCATGTTGTGTTACTGAATCTGGTACGCATCTACTTGATGCACTTTTATACTGTGATTTATCAAATTTTGAGCAGCCCATTGTTTCTACTACTCCTCTATTGTAAATGTTACTTTTATGCCTACAATTTTTACACACTCTACACATCCCATACTAGTTTCACTTGCATATATGTATGCTTCTCTTGAGAAAAATACCACTGGCTTTGGCTCCTGTATGCTTCGTTTCATGGGTCACACTACGAGACTTGCAGGCATTGGGAAGCATTTACAAGGCATTACTTGCCCTATTCATCCTATCATGTGGATTGCTTGGCATGGCCTTGGTTATGATGTAGGTGCTTAATCTCTATTAGGATCTATTGATAGAGCTCCATCTTTTGTTCTCTTCACTCTTTGTGAGGATTTACGAGCTACATATGGACTCTTTTGCACCTTCACTCAGGGTTGAGAAACCTAAGACCACATTAGTTAAACATGATCTACCTGACACTTATTTGGATGTTACCTCAGATTTTTCTACCATGGACTTTCACCCACACATATGCAGGCATCTTCATCTACCATTCGTGCTTATTTAGGGTGGATTTTTTATCGTTCTTGGCAGTGTTGATAGCGTTCTTTGAGAGGACTCTACAGGGGACGTTCCTCTACAACTTAGCTTCTTCAACTATACATTGATCCTCTTGCCTTTTGATACTCCTTGGTTGATTGAGCTTTTGTTAGGCAGATGTGTTTTTTGGAGCCTAAATCTCTCATTTCACGACTATCATCTACTACAACTTGATTGCATTATGGACTTTTTTATGCTGCTTGGTGATATTGTTGTTGTATGGGACCTTTATTTGTGGTCACACTGAGAGTATTGGAGTCTTTTTTTTCATATTTTTATGCTCCATGTTGAGCATTATACTCTTATGTTGTTGACTATCCCATCACTGTTGACGTTGTGGATTGCACCCTTGAAAGAAGGCTCAGCTTCTCTCTTCCACACGACACAATGGAGACTTCCCTCTTGCTGTGGGCTTGGAAAAACTAAGGAAAGAATCTCTAGATAAGGGCTAGCTCCCTTTGATGCATCCTTTGGGGTCTTTAACTACTACTGTTAATAATGGGGGGGGTGAAAAGAGAGAAGGATATAACCAAAATAGAACCTATCTAAACGGTGATGCACCAAATACTTTTTTGATCTACTCAGCTATATCAACACTTCAGACCAAAAGGGCAAATAGACACTTCTTCTAAATAAAAGACTAGCTTGTAGGGTGCTTTAACAGGGGGCTTAATGAAGATACAAGGAAAAGGAACTTACCATAGGCAATTTAGAAGCACACTATCAGATAACTACTCTTCTATCTCTATGCTCCAACTTGGGCACTTCTTGTTAACCTGCAGAGGTGATCTTGGCTATACTAGATATGTTGGTGTCAACCTCTAAAAGCATCAAGCTGAAATGACTAAACACAGAGTTGATACATAGACATATTCAGAAGCATAACTAGTCAGATAGAGGTAAAACATGTTCTATTGATTCAAAGGTAAAATTTGGTAGGGCTTCGCCTTACACAAGTGAGAGATACACTTCTCTGCTAAGAGGTTACAATATATAGCATTAACAGAAAGAGTTTTGGCACTTTCCAAGAACAGGCGGCCCATACTACATTAAACACCTAGGAAGGAGGAAGTCCACTGATGTTGTTGTCATCTTTTCATAAATGGCCTAAAGGGACCATGCTGTAGATGTCGCAAGTCTTGACGTTGGTGCTTAAAATGTATTAAATGTTACTACAAAATCATGGGTCACTTGATTTTTTGAATGACAAGGCCACCCCTCTTTATGAAACGTATGCAACTATCTGCTTATCAATGCTTAGATGAAGAAAAAATAGGCCGTGCAATTGAATACTTGCGCTCTTTGATGACCATTTGGTAGAGACTATTTAATTTGTAGCAATAGCTTCTCTGCCTATGCTTTCTGTGCCACCTGGACTATTCTATTCTTTCTCTGCTTGGCTTCTATCTTTTCCTGGCTCTTAGGCCCTTGGGACTATCTTCGATCTTTTCTTGGCTCCTCAGGCTCCTTTCTCAGTGGGTCACTGAGTTTATCCTCGGGTCTCCAAGCCCTTTGAATTCCTTTGGGACTGCACTCATTATCTCTTTCAGCCACTTGTCATGAGTTATTTTGGGTAAAATGCCTAAAAGAAATCTTTCGACCGCTTGTTCGAAGGCATTGGTCCTTTGGCTTCTCCTCAATGGCTAATGCATCCCATCGACATTGATGTCTGCAAGCCTGTCACTATTTGAAAACCAATGGCTATTTCATCATCATAAAATTCATGTTTTTAGGCCTGTCACCATTTAAAAACCAACAGCTATTTTATTGCCTTGAATTTGACATTTGCACGCACGTCATTGGAGGTTTGAAACTCCAACGGCTAGTTCGCTATGTTAAAGTTGATGTGCTCAGGCCTGTCATCCCTTTGGTAATTCCTTCAGCCTTTTGCAAAATGAACCCTCCTGAAGGGAAGGTGATCTTTTGGAAAAGAGAAGAGGGTCCCTTTTTCGCAGTCAAGAGCCCTTCGCAAGGGCACTTGCCCTTCGGGCTCCTTTGTCTTCTCAATTCCTTCAGACATTTTGCCTGAAGGAAATCTTGCCTTCAAAGTCTCGGTCTTTTCTTTGTAAATTCCTTCAGACAAAAGTCTGAAGGAATTCCTTCAGGCATTTGTCTGAAGGAATTAGCCTTGGTTTCTTCCTTTGTGAATTTCTTTAGACAAAATGTCTGAAGGAATTTCTTTGGGCACTTTGTCTGAAGGAATTCACCCTTTGGTTCTACATGGATTTTATTCAGACAAAATTCTAAAGAAATCCTTTGTCCCTTTTGCCTTGTCATTTTTCTGAATGAAAACTTCACTTTCGGCCCTATGCCTTGCTCTTTTTCAAAGGTGCTCTCTGCCCTCTACAAGGGCACTTTGGGTCCAAAGTTTCCCTTTGGAGCCTGCTTGAATGGTCCAATTTGTCACCTGACTGCCCTCCGCAAGGGCACTTGTCCTTCAAATCTTTGTGAAAGACTTATATCTCTTTGAAGTTGGCCCATTTCTCTACCAAAAGCTTGTCCAAGGTGATTTGCTGAAGTGAAATAAGCCTTCAGATCAACCCAAAACATCTATAAGACTCAAGTCACTTGGCTCTTTACAGAAATAAGTCTATTACAAATGGAAATGGCACAATTATAGTAAGGTGAAATACATCAAAGACTGACTGCTCAGGAGAATAGGGAAGGAAGGGAGACCAATTTTGGGCCTGTAGGACCAAAAATGGTCAATAAATTTGGTGATTCTTAGGGGAAGCATGCTAGCTATGCTTAGGAAAACTAGTGGCTTACAAGTCCATTAGGCACGGAGTCAAACTACATCATAAAAGGTTGACAATAACCTTGAAATACTAAAAAATCAACATCAAGCTTTTACCCCAAACGGTGAACAAAACACACACAAGGCTAAAAAAACTACGAACATGCACAAAAGCACTTAAGGGAAACAAGGAAAAAATAGGGAAAATATGTACATAATGAGAGAAGGCTAAGTGACAATGCTTAAGATATATCCTATTAATTGGGATATGCAGTTCTCCACCATCAAACCTAGAGAGTTGGAATGTAATATGCTGCTTGCACTACGTGATGACATATGGATCACTCCATAAGGCATCAAACTTCATGTGTTTTCTAGGTTTAGCTCAATCCTCATCCCATTTTAAGATGGTGTTGCCTTTTGAGAAGCCTTTTGATGAGGATTTCTTATCAAAATGCTTCATTGTTTGTTGTTGACGGCTGGTCATAGAAACCATGGCTTGGTCTCTTATCTCCTGAAGCTCCATCAATTCACAAACTTGATTTCCATGCTGTCACTTTCTTCCAATTACAGCTGGTGGGCAAGATCTAAGGTTGGCAATTCAAGCGAAATAGGAAGTTTAGCTTCCCTTCCATACACAAGTGTGTATGATGAATTGCTAACTACCCTTTTTGGAGTAACCCTATCTTCCCACAGGGCTATTTTCAGCTTGGCATGCCAAGTTCTCTGATTTTCCTCCATTGTCCTTCTGATGATTTTGATCAGATTCTTGTTGGTGGACTCAACCAACCCATTCCTTGTGGGTAGTAGTTGGAAGAAGTGCTAAGGTAGATGTTGTATCCTAACACCCACTCACTTATTTTGGTTCCCAAGAAAGCCAATGTGTTATCTGAGATGATGGTAGTCAGGACTCTGAACCTTGTCACCAGGCCTTCATAAAAGTCTAAGACTACACTCTCATTGACTTCTTTCAAAGCAATAGCTTCTACCCATCTCGTGAAGTAGTTTGTAGCAGTCAAGACCCATTTGTGGCTAGCACTAGAAGGAGGGTTGATCATTCCTATGAAGTCTAGGCCCCATTGCATGAATGACTATTCTACTTGAATAGGTTGTAGAAGCATCATAGTCAGTTATTGCTTTCCATCAAAGAGAGCACATTTTTGGCACCTCCATATATAAGCATGAATATCTCTAAATAAAGTGGGCCAAAATTAACCAGCCCTCATATTCCTTATAGTTGTAGGCTTAGGAGCAAAGTGACCATCAATTGGCCCATCCTGAAACTCAGATAGTACCCTGTCGACTTGACTTGAGTCTATGCATCTCAAGAGTACCTCTAAAAAATTCTTTCTAAATAGCACCCTATCAATCAAGGCCCTATGGGCACTCACCAGTGAGAAGGAAATGTGTCATGTCTTGTGCCCAGTCCTTCATGACTGTTGGTTCCTCTGTTGCAGCTTCATCATGGAGTAGCAAAATGCCCTCTTTATGTTGTTTAAGGTCTGTAGCGAGGTATTCACACAACCCTCTTCCCCTTACCAACTTGGTGGTTTTGATATCCATGTCATATTCCATTACCTTGGTGATCCATCCTGCTCTCTTTTCATTTAGATCACAGCTAATCAAGAAATCTTTGATGCTGGGATGTGGCACCATGACATGAACATTGTTGTTTGACAACATATGTCTAAATTTATTCAAGCTTTGTATGACTGCAAGCACTTGCTTTTCAACATATGTGTACCTGGTTTCAAAACCTTCTAGACCTTGGCTAAATAATGCAAGAGGTTGTTCAAGGTTTTCATCATTTGCTTGAGTAAGCATGGCAAAGATTACCTCTTCATTTTTTAAGGTGTAAAGGTTGAAATCCTTAGATAAGTCAGGATTGATCAAGGTGGGAGCCTAGAAAATAACTTGCTTAATCCCTTCAACACTATCATTCCTTTGTGCTGTCCATGCAAACTTCTCATCCTTCTTCAGCATGGAAGTTAGTGGCTTAACTATCTCAGTAAAATTAGGGATAAATCACCTAATAAAATTTATTCTACCAAAGAAGCTTTGCAGACCCTTCTTGTGCTTAGGTAAGGATAGTGCTAGGATGGCACCGACTCTTTCTGGATCAATGGTCAAGCCCCCTTTCGAAACAACATGGCCAAGGAGTTTACCTTCATGGACAATAAATACACATTTTTTGGGGTTGAGAGAGATACCAAACTCTCTACACCTCTCAAATATTTTTCTCAGGTGTTTCATTTTGCCTACATCCTTAGAGAATATTGTCATGTCATTAAGATAGACCAGTACAATATTATTTATCAAGCCCTGGAAATCCATGTCCATGGCTCGTTGAAAGGTGGCTCCAGCATTTGACAACCTGAATGGCATTTTTTGTTAAGCAAAAGTTTCCCACTTGGTAGTGAAGGTTGTCTTGTACTGATCACAGTCTTGCACTAGAATCTAATTGTACCCTGAATATCCATCTAGAAGGGAGAAACATAAGCTACCTGTCACCATTTGGATGATCTGCTTCATACTTGGGAGGGGATAGTGATATTTCAATGATACTCTATTGAGGTCTCTAAAATCCACACATATTCTGATCTCCCCATTCTTTTTCCTAACAGAGACGAGATTAGCCATCCAAGAAGAGTGTTTGATAGGAAATATAATTTTGGACTCAATCAGCTTGGTGAGTTCCTTCCGCATGAGAGGCTCAATCTTCGGATGGACATGCCCTTGTTTTTGTTTAATGGGTTTGGTGCCTTCCTCCAGCTCAATGGTGTGTTGGGCCAAGCTTGGGTCAAAACCCTTCAAGTCACCATATTCCCAAGTGAAAATATTGGCAAATTCTTGGCACAATAAAATGAAAGCATGCATTTCATCATCTATACATGCCTTCCCAAGTGCAAGTAGCCTATTCTTTAATATTTCGATTGTTTCATAATTTTCTCTCTTGGTCGTGATGCTTGATTTATCAATTTTTAGTTAGTCATCTTCGTTGAAGATGCTCTCAAGAGTGACTAAGCATTTGGAAAGTTTGTTGTTCTTTAGCTGAACAATTTGGTCGTTGTACTGCTGCTGCAGCTTGGCTTGATTCTTGGAAACAAACTCAACCTCCTCTTACAAAAAGAGCACTATCTGTTGATCACTGTCAAACACCTGCCATTGGTGAAATTATCAGGCATGGAGAGTTTGATTACCACTTTTAAATGGCATGGACTGTTGTCTCAACCTATTTCCTTGGAAATGTCAAATTGAGCACCAACTGTTGCTAGTCTGTCTACTTGCTTATTCTATTCTCTTGGAATGGAATTGATGTTGAAAGCAAGGAAACTCTCCACTAAGTTCTACACCCTGTGCTTGTAAGACTTAAGCAAGGAATTCTCTGTCAAATTTTGGCCTCTCACCTGATTTATGATTAACTCATTGTCTCTAAAAACTTGTAGTTTTTTAATTCCTCTCTTCCTTGCCCACTCCAAACCATGAATGAGAGACTCATATTCTGCAACATTACAAGTGCAAAAAAATTAGAGTGTGAAAGTTGAGAAGTATTTCTCCTTTGAGGCCAAAATTAACACTACTCCACCACCAACTCCTAATTTGCTTCTCGAGCCATCAAAGAAGAGTTTCCATAAACCCAAGCTCTCTTGGTTTGCTTTCATCAAATTTGGCACAAAAGTACCCTCTTCATGCATGAAATAAATCCCAAGACCTGCCTCTTTGATGAACTTGTATGCGTCATGTTCAAAATTATCACTTCCCCATTCGTCTAAGAGCAGGTCAACAACTCCTTCAAGAGAAGCAAGTGGAGATTGGTCTATTTGGAATTCTTCTTCATCAATGATGGCATAGCTGATGTTTACTTCCTTGAGTGAGTATAGATCCAGATAATCTCTATGGATTGGCTCTAACTCAATCTTCACTTTAGTTCCATATTTGGTTCTAATAACCATGTAAGACCAATTTACAACTAAGTACCCACCTATTTTGGACGTGAAATCCCTGGATAGGTAGAGAGCAAAGTACGGAGGAACATCCACCACTACCACATTTTGGGGAACTAAGAAAGTTGGATAGATGTGCAGCGTTAGATTCAAGCCTCTCACCACTCCTAATGTCTTAGATGGTGATCCATCTAACTGCAGGACTCCCTTGGTCATTTCTTCATATTTGAGTCCCAGCGTATTTGCTATGCATTTGGGCATTACTGAGGACTGTCAATAATGCAATTGTGAACCAAAAAATCTCCAATGACTAAATATAGATAAAAAGGAGGAACCTTTTCATCCTTTTTTGCTTGGCCTACCATGGAAGGGTGCCCATTCATAATCAAAACATTATCGACCTTTGTTGGGATGACTTGTTCATTCAGCCTGTGTAATTCCTTCTGGAGTATATCATTTTGTCCCAACATTTTTAAAGAATCCCATAGGGAGATATTCATGTGTAGCTTCTTCATCTGATCCACCACATTGATCTAAGGGTTGTTCCCTTTTAAATTTTCTTTGGGGGCACTTGCAGCCTAAGGTGCGAGCTGAGGAGCTGAGGCTACAACCGGCAGCTTGTAACTTGGGAACTTTTGGTTCACTTGTGATGAAGGAGATGGTGCAAACACTTGAGTGGCTACCTGTGCTTCTTCCATAGCTCTCTTTTTGGACCTAGTATTGGCTGCAACATAATCACCCTGATTATTTGGACTACCCACATAATTAACTACATAGAATTCACCTTTCAGGTGATTCATGAGGGTGGACTCAAACTGAGCCTGCCTGTTGTCCATGCTAGGTTGTACTGACGCCTCAAAGCTTCAAAATTAGGCTACTTGATTGTCTTGCACGTTCATATATTGATTTGGCATCTCATTAGTATACACAACCTGTTCTTGGCCATACCCCAAGGGTGGGAGATTAGGATGTTCCTATACCAGATTATTTTGAGTGGGAATAAGAGCTTTAGATGATGGAGCACCTAGATTATAACCTTGATATGGTATAGCTTGAGTAATATGATTGTGTCTTTGGTTATAATTCTAGAAAGCAGGTTTATTTGCTTGTCTGAACTGCTAGTATCCCTGATTTAGTCAATACTTTTGAGCCTATTACCTCTTGAGAGCCACTAATTCATTGGTTATACTTTGTAACAAGCTCTTAACTTCATGGAGGTTATTTGGTGAGGTAGCAGTCAGCTTTTCCACACTAGACAGAAGAGCTAAGGTAGGTGCAACAGTTTGAACTGGGGGTGGCAATTCAAGAAAGAGCGACATATGAGGTCTAGGGGATATCTTTCCTACTTGTACCAAGCAATTTTTAGTGGCTATGGCTATTTCATAGGCAGTAGGGAACACTTGTCCTCCCATGGACTGTATCATGATAGCAGGTCACTATTCAAAGCCTTTAAGTAGTAGAGGAAGGCATAGCTTGGGGTCAGCCTCACCAAAATGAAGATTCTATCCTAGGTCTTTTGGAACCTGGTATTAAAATCTTGCATAAACTCATGCAGAACTCTTTTCATAGTGGTCAATTGCTCAGCAAGAGAGAGATGATCATTCTTCTCCCTGAATCTATTTGTTAAGAGGGTGCCTAATTCATTCCATGAATCGATTGAGTTCATAGGCAAGGTCCCATACCAGTCTAAAACTTTGCCCTTAAAAGACAATGCCAATAGCCTGATGGATATGTTCTCTTCAGTGATATTGTGAATGTTACAGAGATTGGCTATATTCTTGATATGCTTAATAGCAGTAATATGCCCCTCTCCATTAAAGGGAGGAACACTCTTAAGGGTTGTCACTAGGATTGGGTCATAATGCAAAAGGTTTAAAGGGCTCTGACCATAGAAGGCTACAAAAGGTAAAGCCATGGCGATGACAGGGTTCAACCGGGGTCTTCTTGTGTAAGTATATTTTATGGCAGGTCTGGGAAACTAGTTTGTTGTATAGGGATGAGTCCTTACAAACCTCAGTCACCTTGTTGAGTTTAATGGTAGCTCAACGAATTTGAAAGGGACACCCTTGGCAGAAGATCTTGTGGTGACCTTAGGCATGGGATGTCAGGGTGATCTATGACCAGAGACTGATGTTCTTGAAAATGGAGTTGCCAGATGCTAGGTTAGTGGTTCATTCTTGTAGTAACAAGACTAGCACCAATCATATAACTTCTCTATGCATTTAAAAATTGGTCCCATCAGGGGTGCCAAAAACTATTGATGCTATGGATTGCACCCTTGAAAGAAGGCTCAACTTCTCTCTTCCACGCGACACAATGGAGACTTCCTTCTTGTTGTGGGCTTGGCAAAACTGAGGAAAGAATCTCTAAATAAGGGCTAGCTCCCTTTGATGCATCCTTTGGGGTCTTTAACAACTATTATTAATAATGGGAGGGTGAAAAGGGAGAAGGATATAACCAAAATAGAACTTATCTAAACGGTGATGCACCAAATACTTTTTTGATCTATTGAGCTATATCAACACCTCAGACCAAAAAGGTGAACAGACACTTCCTCTGAATAAAAGACCAACATGTAGGGTGCTTTAACAAGGGGCTGAATGAAAATACAAGGAAAAATAACTTACCACATATGCTGTAGAAGCACACTGTCAAATAACTGCTCTTCTATTTCTATGCTCCAATTTGGGCACTTCTTGTTAACTTGCAAATGTGATCTTGGCTATACTAGATATGTTGGTGTCAACCTATGAAAGCATCAAGTTGAAATGACTAAACACAGAGTTGATACACAGACATATTCAAAATCATAACCAGTCAGATAGAGGTAAAACGTGTTCTATTGATTCAAAGGTAAAATTTGGCAGGGCTTCACCTTACACAAGTGAGAGATACACTTCTCTAGTGAGATGTTACAATATATACCATTAAGAGAGAGTTTTGGCACTTGCCAAGAATAGGTGGCCCATATTGCATTAAAAACCTAAGAAAGAGGAAGTTCGTTGATGTTGTTGTCATATTTTCATAAATGGCTTGAAGGGACCATGCTGTAGATGTTGCAAGTCTTGATTTTGGTACTTAAACTGTATTAAATGTTATTGCAAAATCATGGGTCGCTTGATTGTTTGAATGACAAGGCCACCCCTCTTTATGAAACGTATGCAATTATTTGCTTATCAATGCTTAAACAAAGAAAAAATAGGCCACGCTATTGAATGCTTGCGCTCTTTGATGACCATTTGGTAGAGACAATTTCATCTGCAATAATAACTTCTCTACCGATGCTTTTTATGCCACCTGGACTATTCTATTCTTTCTCTGCTTGGCTTCTGTCTTTTCCTAGCTCTTTGGCCCTCGGGGCTATCTTCAATATTTTCCTTGCTCCTCAGACTCCTTTCTCGGTGGGTCGTTGAGTTTATCCTCGAGTCTCTGAGCCCTTTGAATTCCTTTGAGCCTACACTTATGAGCTCTTTCGACCACTTGTCATGAGTTCTTTCAGGCAAAATTCCTGAAAGAAATCTTTTGGCCACTTATCCGAAGGCATTGTTCCTTTGGCTTCTCCTCAATGGTCAATGCATCCCATCAACATTGACGTCTGTGAGCCTGTCACTATTTGAAAACCAACGGCTATTTCATCACCGTAAAATTGACGTCTGCAGGCCTGTCACCATTTGAAAACCAACAGCTATTTTACTGCCTTGAATTTGACGTTCGTGCGCATGTCACTAGACGTTTGAAACTCCAACGGCTAGCTCACTATGTTAAAGTTGACGTGCTCGAGCCCGTCATCCCTTTGGTAATTCCTTCCGCCTTTTGCAAAATGAACCCTCCCGAAGGGAAGGTGATCTTTCAGAAAGGAGGAGAGGGTCCCTTTTTGATAGCTGAGACCCCTTCGCAAGGGCACTTGCCCTTTGGGCTCCTTTGTCTTCTCAATTCCTTCGGACATTTTACCCGAAGGAAATCTTGCCTTCAAAGTCTCGATATTTTCTTTGTAAATTCCTTCGGACAAAAGTCTGAAGGAATTCCTTCGGGGATTTGTTCGAAGGAATTAGCATTGGTTTCTTCCTTTGTGAATTTCTTCGGACAAAATGTCCAAAGGAATTTCTTCGGGCACTTTGTCTGAAGGAATTCACCCTTTGGTTCTACATGGATTTTCTTCAGACAAAAGTCCGAAGAAAGCCTTTGTCCCTTTTGCCTTGTCATTTTTTCGAAGAAAAACTTCACTTTTGGCCCTATGCCTTGCTCTTTTTCAAAGGTGCTCTCTGCCCTCTGCAAGGGCACTTTGGGTCCAAAGTTGCCCTTCAGAGCCTGCTTGAACGGTCCAATTTGTCACCTACCTGCCCTCCGCAAGGGCACTTGTCCTTCGAAGCTTTGTGAAAGACTTATATCTCTTTGAAGTTGGCCCATTCCTCTGCCAAAAGCTTGTCCAAGGTGATTTGTTGAAGCGAAATAAGCCTTCAGATCAACCCAAAACATCTACAAGACTCAAGTCACTTGGCTCTTTACAGAAACAAGTCTATTACAAAAATAAATGGCACAATTGCAGTAAGGTGAAATACATCAAAAACTGAGTGCTCATGACAACAAGGAAGGAAGGGAAACCGATTTTAGCCTTGTAGAACCAAAAATGGTCAACAATCACCACCATAGACATATTTTTTGAGATATTTGTATTTGTATCTTTGATGTTGACATTCTTCTTCATATTTGTTGTGGAGTTTGATCTCCCTCTAAAGAGTAGCTAGTTTGGTGTAACCCAGTGTTAGCATTTCAATGTTTTGTAGTGGGATTGTCCCACTCATACAGATATGTTTTTTGATTCACTACACCCACTTCAACATTAGGCTCAAACAGCGAGGGCCAATAAAGATTACGGATCAAACAGGTAGGGCCAATAAAGATTTTTTTTTATTATTCCCCCTCTACAGACCTGACCATAGACCTGTGGTTTTAGGCGCTCTCTCCGATCAAGCTAGATCGACAATGAATAATTTACTGGTATGAATAATAATGGCTGAGCCCTCCTTTATTTGGTATTCCAACACAACCTACAATAATAACAGATTCTTTAAACAATCATCCTGATTTCCTTGTAGAGAATTACAACTTTGTAAAATTGGTAATCTCACGAAGAGTGTGAATGAAATCTCACTTATTTGGTTTGCTTATATTTTTCTGTTCTGGTTTCCTTGATGGAGCAAGGCCGTTACCTGCAAGCCACAATCATAGAAGTTTTTCAGCGATTCGCCTTCATTGTTGAATATTAAAATAAAATTAGCTCCTAATTTGACGGGAAATATATACATCTTCAGCTGAACGAGTATCATGTTGAGTGAGCCCCGCAGACACAGTACCCTGAAACAAAAAGGAGTATCATCGCCCAAAATCAAATCAATAAATCCAAAGCTGCAACTGTTTGAAGCTCTCAACGAAATGGTCCTCCTGTGAGCATGAACATTTGTCATCAAAAGGTGAGCCCATTAGCAACAGTTAAAGGATTAAATAATATTTAACACATCAATATGTGTTTTCGTGCTGTGCAACCAAATAAATTATTATATACATTTTGTCTGTGTCTTCCATGTGTAATTTATTTGGACCGTTATAAACATCTTGTGTCTGTCTTTCATATGTAATAAATTTATTTATTTTGATCATTATAAAAAGGGTTTTATTTGAAGAAAATTGTCATGTTAATTCAAATTGATCAATTAATTAGTGTTAAAATATTTACAAGTTATAGTATATATGTTTTAAAATAAAATATAATATAGATTAGTTTTAAACATTAGAAATTTTCAAAAATGAATTTTTGAGTTAAAATTGTGTAAATTGTTTATTAGACATGTTTTGAATTTTTCTCATAATAAATTATGGATGGTGATTGGAAATACAAATAAATAATTTGTACATAGTTTTAATTCAAAAAATCTATTTTTCAATCTCATACACAATAAAAACATCAAAAAAATTATTTGAAACACTTTTTTTCCATAAATTACAACATAAATTAATTTTTAAAAATGAACACTATAACCATACTAAATGGATTAATAAATAAAATAACTGAAAATTAATATAAAGATAATTTTATATAAATATAACTTATTTTAATATTCTTAAAATGTAATAAGTCAAAATTTTATAATATTTTCAACAACCTAAATAAATAATATTCACATAAATTCAATTTATTTCATTTTCATATATATTTATTTAAATATAAAAATAAATATATAATATTATTTCTATTTACTTAGTCAATCTATGTAAAAAACAAAATTTGATGCACTCCATATATAATACTGCTTCTTATTAGCACAATATCCTCTCTTCCTTCTCTCCACCTTGATCCACTTTGTCCCTTTCATATCTCTGCTTCCTCATCCCCATGAAATAGATTTTCCAAATGACAGGAAAAACCACTAATACAAATGTGTGTTAAATACAAAACCCATAGAATTTCTTTATTTTTAATGGATTCACTTAATGAGTAATACAAATTGCACCAATTGTGATGCACTTCACATTAGCATGTGTAAAATAATTATTATTATTATTATTATTAAAGAAAAAAAAAAAAAAAAAACTATTAATATTAAAGGTATAGGTTTTAGGTTTTGAGGAAAAGGTGATATATATATATTTTTTTTTCAATTTTTTTATAATAGGAATGGGTTACTACTTTTCATTATTTCTATTTAAGTCTAGAATTTGACTTCGGTAATTAACCAATTACTTTCATACTTATTGTTATTTGGATCTTACTATGTTTAATTTTTTGATCAGAGTCATATTTATTATAACCCATTTTCATCTTGGTCAAGTTCAATTGTAATGAGTGAAACTCTAAAAATACATGTTTTGATTCGTTAATTTCAAATTGACAAACACTCAACTGCATGCCAAACATACTATCGACCACCTCTGATACTTGCTACATTCTTCACTTTATATTGTTACACCCTTATTAATAAATTTTTTTAAAAAATAGTTTTGTTATTAGAGTGTGACCATTTTAATCACACCTTTATAAAAAAAGGTTTTGAAAAGAAAAATAGTTATAAAAATGTGACTAGACCAAGATTTTTTTTTTTTTTCTTCCCTAAATTAAAAAGTAAATATTATATCTATTTTATGTTTGGTGCAACCTTGTTTTAAGGTAGTGGCAACCACCAAGGAGTACCCTATTTAAAAAGTGTTTATGTATATATAATTTAAGATATACTTTATCTATAAATGGTACTCGAGGATTATTGAAATAGTCCACCCTAAAGCAAATCTAAAAGATACTTGTAAGCTTTTACATCCAACTTCTCTATATTGATTTACAGAGTTGGTTAGGCGTAGTTGCAGATATGGAGTTCTGGTCGATGATGGGTCTGCTTTCGCTGCAATCCAACATGGTGCCTGCTTATCTTCAACAACTTTACAAGCTCTGGAAATCATATCGAGACAATTTAAGTTCATTTTCTCATATAGACATCCCCGAATTCGAAGAGTCCTCCATGGGTTCTTCCAACGAAATATACCGTTCCGTGGGAATGTATTTAAGCAACCTGGAAGCGACAGCAAACGCTCCCAGGGTGTCCATCACTCGGTCCAGAACCAACACCAAACTGGCATTCAACCTGCCCGCCCAACACACAGTCGAAGACGAGTTCGAAGGAGCCCGGATATGGTGGAAGCACGAAATCAAGGCCGATGATCCGCAGGGCAACCGAGAAAGAGCCGCAAAGACTACCGAAAGGAAGTATGTCCTAAAAATTTCCAACAAGGACAGAGCCAGGCTTTTATCATCATACATCGACCATATTTCGAATTTTGCCGACAATCTGCAGAGGCGAAGCCAGGACCGGAAGCTCTTCAGCAACCTCGACAGCCGTGCGAGATGGAGTTCGGTGGCTTTCAAGCATCCCTCCACTTTCCAAACCCTAGCACTCGATCCTGTGCTCAAGGACAAGGTCATGAACGACCTCGACTGTTTCCAGCAGAGCAGAGAGTTTTACCGCAAGACCGGGCGGGCGTGGAAGAGGGGATATCTTCTGTACGGTCCTCCTGGTACGGGTAAGTCGAGCCTCATTGCCGCCATTGCCAATTACATGAACTATGATGTTTATGATCTGGAGCTCACCAAGGTATATGACAATTCCACTCTCCGTGAGCTCTTGTTGGGGACTGCAAGCAAATCTGTGGTGGTGATCGAGGACATCGACTGCGCTGCGAATTTGCCGGACAAGGCAATGTGCAGGAGGCCCTCTCAGTCTGGAAAGGAGGACAAGCCCAAAGATACCGGACGGAATATCGCTAGTGTGACGCTTTCCGGGTTGCTCAATTTTGCAGACGGGCTTTGGTCGAGCTGCGGCGAAGAGAGGATAATGATCTTTACAACCAATCACAAGAACAGACTCGACCCTGCACTGCTCAGAAGCGGTCGAATGGATATGCATATCCTTTTGACTTACTGTGGCTTTCCTGCTTTCAAACAATTGGTCCATAATTACTTGGACATAAAGGATCACATTCATTTTCCGTCTGTGGAAGAGAAGATGCAATCCGGAGGGCGTCTGACACCCGCTGAGATCTGCGAAATTCTGATACAGAATCAATCTGACCATGATTCTGCAATTAAAGCTGTTATTGCTGCTCTTGAAGGCAGCATTGACAGGCCAGTTGTGGATGCATCCACTTCCAGTCAGAGTGACAGTGACAGTGACAGTGACGAATCTGAAGATGAAGAATCGTCATCCTCAGAGGAGTAAAAATGGTCAGATTCAATACAATTGTCCACTGTAGCAAAGAAATCTCATAATAAATGGTGTAGTAGAAAGTGGGTAGGTGAGTTGGTAGTCCACTATAGTGGTGGCCTCTCTTTAAGCTTGCAGATGGAAGCTCCACTCTCGCTATGCTAGGGGAGTTGGATGACACCTTCAAGAAATTTATGGGAAAAAAATAAAAAAAATTATATGATTTCCATTTTGATTATTGTTTAATGGAAGAATGTGACTTTGCATGTTATATTTTACGTAAAAACCAAAAACATCACAGTTGCATCTGCTTCCGATCCTCATCAGATTGTCACTTGCAGGCACGCCATGTCTCTATACACTACGAATTGTTTGGTTATTTTTAATATTATAATATTAAAACTTGGGAAGCAAGATTTCCAAAAATAACTAATTTCCGTTATTCAATGAGGTTCTCCATTATATGATATTGCGATTTAAGTGCGGGGAAAAGGGTCACTAATTATGGACCACTGATCCGATATGATCTACTAATTATGAACCACTAATCCGATATGATATATTAATTATGGACCACTAATCCGATATGATATGCTCATAAAAGCATTAACTTAAAAATAAAATAATGTTGGATTAAAAAATATGTTTTGTTTTTAATCTTTAATCAGATTGTTATTTGTAGAAATTATGTCTTTATATAGGATAATCTTTTAAATTATTTATTTATTATAATATAATAATAAAAGTATTATTCATAAATTATATATTAGTAATTGTCTTGATGGTACTAGGAATGTTGAAGTTATAGTTATATATATACTTTAAGTATCAATATATTGGTAACGTAAATGAATAGAAGGAATAAGATAAACTCTTCGACCTTAATGTATTATCCCCACATTAACTACATTACATCATTGATTCGAGCTACACATCAGGGATGGAGTCTTGTTGCAATCAAATTAGATATCATGACATCCTCCTCCACTCGCAACAATAGAAAATGACAAATCAAAGATGTCGCCACCTTGCAAGCTATGGACCTCTTTGCAATGCATAATGTAAATCTAACCACTATCCTGAATTTTGGTTTGGTGTACAATATGCGCCTCCTGCCAGATGTTAATATTTTCACAGCATGGATGAACATAAGCTACAAGGCAGAGAAGGTCAACCTCATGAGATTAACTATAATCAACGCTATGATTTGAGATTGCATTGATATATGTGACATGTTATTGAACTTTGTATGTGAATTTTCCTAGAGTTCATCGAGTCAGAGGTCTAAGTATAGTGTTTTTGTATGTTATTAACCTTGATTTAATTGCTCCATATATTAATATATTCATAACATGGATGAATATAAGTTCTAAGGTAGACTTTGGTACTTGAATGGCTTGTCGGCATATAAAAAACATTGTAATGCAGGTTCGAGCCACTCATTGGATGAGAATTCTAGTCGCAATCAAATCAATACTCATGATGTCCTTGTTCACCCTTAACAATAGAAAACAACAAATCGAAATTGTTACCACCTTACAAGCTACATACCCTTTTACAATGTGTGAAAGCCATGTAAATCTAACACCGAGCCCAAATCTGGGTCTATTGTATAATATGGGCTCTATAGTGTTCGATATGATATGAAATACTCCGTCATTTCCCCTCACCAACATAACCTAACTCACCTAGTAATCTTTCAATTTACACTTATGTTTTACAAAATAACTCTTTACCAAAACTGGAAATTACATCTTGTATGCTTATATTATATTAATATTATAATATAATACTAATATATAATATTATTGTATTTATTATTATTTAATATAATCATTTTCAAAAATAAATTTGCAAGAGATATAACATAACAAACAACCAAAACACTAATTTAACAATGATCTCGTAGTGCTATCATTCATATTTTAGAACAACACTTGAAATCTTTTATTGCCACTTGCCATCATCACCCAATACACATTAAAATCTTTTTGTTCTTTATCATCTTACCTTTTCTTACAAAGATCTAAGTTTAGTGTTTTTATATATGACTAAACTTTATTTAATTGCTCCAAATGCTAATTTAAAAAATAAAATAAAATAAATCCAATAAATAAAACTAAAGTCATCTATCACAAACATGGGAGGGTTTATTTTTACTATTATAATATAACAATAAGGCTACTATTCATAAGTTATATATAATCCAAATTTCAATTTAAAAAGTAACATTAAAAAATAATTAATTGAGTTGGATAAGGATAAAGTTTCAATTAAGCTCCAATTAAAGTTGGTTATTGTTGTTATTCTTTCTGCACTTTTTATAGAATTATGGATTGAAGTTAAAAAGAATAAAAATAAAAAATGACGCTTTGAGATTGTTGGATCTAATGAAATATATTTAATCTGAATTTTTCTCTTATTTATATTTTCTAGACTCTCGAAGCCAATTTAATTAGAAGTAACTTGATTTTTGAAATATGACTTTTTTCAAAAATATATATATAACTAACATTATACTATAATTTTTTATTAATAAAACTATACTTTTTCAAAAAAATTAATTAATTTTTACTATTCAATAAACTTCTTATTATATTAAGATTTAATAAAACTACTATTCATAAATTATATATAATCCAAGTTGAAACTTGGAAAACAAGATTACAAAAATAATTAATTTTCACTATCCAATAAACTTCTTATCATATAAAAAAGAGCCACTAATTATGAACAACTATACGATATGTTCATTAAAGTATTAATTTTAAAATAATATCCCATTAATAAATCGTTTTAATTTTTTTTTAATAATCTACATTACATAAAAAAGTGAAAGGAAAATCACCATGTGTTATAATAATAATATATACTTATTAATAAGTTTGGATTATTTTTAATACATTTAAAGTTGAAGAATATAAAATCACAATATAAATTAATATAAAAGCAGAATGATTAGTTCTATCTTCATGCGCTTGAGGTAACTAAATCGAACTATTTTACTTCCATTAGTTTATCACTTTCATGAAAATTGGTAATGTTACATGAGATAAGATATTATTCGAATATTCTTCCTCGTGCAATTTCATTTCTTTGCATTCTACCCTAAGATGATGATTGAACTCTTGGCACTTTATCAAATAGTACCTTCTATTTCCATTTGTAACATTAACATTTTTTACATTAGATTAAATCACATTTTGTGGAATAATACTTTAGGTTAAATCATTTTTTTTTGGGTAATGATAATAACTTTTATATTAGGTTAAATTATATTTTGTGTTATAGGAATGGAGGTTTAATTATTAAATTTTTTTTTATATTCTTATTTTTAATTGAAAAGTGTATTTATATTAAAATAATTTAGTAATGTTACGATGTTAGTTATATAAAAAAATGGGTAGAGGAAATCACACCTCAGAAGTAGTCAAATTGAAGTGAAGAATCTTTTAAGAATATTAAGTTCAGATGAGGGTCGATAATAACCACTCAAATCAAAATATCACATCAATAATACGCGACAACTAACAAGATAGTCATAAAAGCACAAACTAATAAAAAGAACAATTAAGCTTCAATAACAAACATGGGGGTCAAAGGAGGCAGTGGAGGAGGCGGACCCTGCAGCTTGTCACCCCATCCCCCTTAAGCAGGGGGATCATCATAACCTCAGAATTATTATTTTCTTCCTTATGTCTATCAGGGAAAATACCCAGATCCAACTACAGATACTTGTCTTATGGGGGAGGGCCCCAGTCCCTTCTATCACCTCCACCTCTAAAAGAGGCACGAGGCCAATCACGTTGTATAAACGACCAATGAGGAGGTGATCAGTGAGGATAGAGGCTCTTGTATTTGATCCTAGAGCACTACCGATGAATGCCATGTCTTCACCCACGAGAAGGCGACTATAAAAATGATAACTCTAGAAGTTCTTAGTTGACTGCACACAAGGCATTTCCCCAATGATCAAGCAAACCCTAGAGGTGGTTAAGCTCTAGACAAGCTTTGTGTTAGGAACCTGTGCTACCCCTTCTCTTTACTTTGTTAGTATATTAATTGTTATGGATGTGTATGCTTTGTAAGTCATCCCGTGAGCATTTTGTTTTATCCGATATTTATGGGAAGTAGTAGTTACTTAAATTAGACTTAGTATATAAGTAAGTGTTGAGGCCAATGAAGGCATCCATGAATTTATTATATTGAGCTTGCTCAAAGGAGGTTGTTTCCTCGAAGTGGCCTATGATCAATATATTCCCTTTGGTGTTTCTATTATTTATATAAATCTATTATTTCATGCATTTTCATTAATTTGTTATAGGAGGATCCTCTCATCTGGTATCAAAGCGCTTTTCAAGGCCAATTTTTTCTTCAAAAAGTATTTTTCTATTCTACTATATTTTTTTACTCTAAATATTATAATCTATTTTAGATCATGGTAAATACATGTCTACATAATTGTGGGAAGTGCTTCAGCATAAGCCCTAAAACGTATTATGAGGAGTACCACAGAACCCCAAATTAGTTGGCCCATTGAGAGGACTTGCCAGTGAAAAGGGTAACGGCCCCATCCTGATTGACTAGTTCCCACCCATGAGGAAAACCAAGAGCTATCGTTTAGGGGTAAATCCATGGCCAAAAATTTTATGGAGAGTGGTACTCGTTCAGATACCATTGGTGGCCAGAGAGATCTCTTTAAACCCTTAGGCAACCGTTGAAACTTGGGGCCCATTTCTATCAATTTTAGAATATTACCAGCTGAATGTTAAAAAACTTGAAATAACTTCTCCAATTTTTTTCTATTTACCTCAAAAAAATTTCACAGTGTTCATTCCCATTTTCTGCTCCTTTGTCCCTCTTAGACAAATTTTCTAGTTTTTTCATTCTACTTTTGAATTTACCCTTGCCTTCGTCAATCATACTCAGGTAGTGCAAAAAACTAGTAAAATTACCTTTACCTCTTCCAAATTTGCCCAAATTAAAAAATTCTCTTACTAACCATGTCTTAACTCTAGTTTTCCTATCTATTACCAAAAAAAAATCTCTTATTCTAGCCATGGTAGTAACCTAAACAGGATCAAAAAACATGGAGGATGAAATTGCCACCCTCAAGACCCAAATCAAAGATCTTGATGAAAAAATTCTTGGACTCGATCTTTAACATATTGCCTTAACCAAGAGATACCATCTAAAGTCCTCTTCAAACATGGGGTTTTCTTCTTCTAGTAATTTTTGTGGGCTGAAGCTTAATTTTCCTCAATTAAATGGTGCAGATCTGACTGGATAGATCTATCAAACATAACAATATTTTAGTATGCATAATATTTTTAATGCCAAGAAATTCCCACATGCATCTTTTCACTTGGAACATGAAGCCGTTCAATGGTACCATTGGTATATCAAGGCTCATGATGAGCCAATATGCACCAATTTTGGCACCCTTATTTTACAATGGTTTGGCCCTAGTGCTTTTGATGACTTCACTGGAGCACTCACTAAACTTTTCCAAACAAGAACCATGAGAGAATATCAGAAAGAATTTGAAAAACTGACCAATCACACAGAGGGATTATCCGATGAATTTTTTAGGAGTTGCTTTGTTAGTGGTTTGAAGGATGCAATTTGATCTAAGATCAAAATGTTCGAGCCCAACATGATAATGGAAGCCCTAGGGTTGGCTAAGTTGGCAAATAGAAAGATCACAACTCAGTAGTGATCCAAATCCAATTTTTCTCCATTCAATAATACAATGATATCACATAATGCTAGGCCCCAGAACCACTCCTATCAAGCATTTGACTGAAGCAAAGATGTAGACATGTAGAGAAAAAAAATATGTTATAATTGTGATGACAAATTCATTCATAAATATAGATGTGTCGAGCAAAATCTCTACCTACTATATGTGGACTCTCCACCCAAAATTAAAGTTTGGGAAGATGCTCAAGATACAACAGAAGATTTGAAAGAAGCTCAATCGATTATGAAACTTGCTTCTCAAGAAGACCAACATAAGATCTCTCTCCATGCCTTAGCAACAGTCACCACCCCATGAACCATGCAGGTCAGGGGTTACTTCAAGAAGATCCCTCTTACAATACTCATTGATTTTGGTATCACTCATAACTTCATTGACCCTCAGATCACCAAATATGTTGATTATTTTATTCATCCTTGCTCCAACTTTGAAGTCATGATTTCCAATGGGGGAACATTACCTTGCAAAGGGAAGTGTCACAATGTGTTTATCTCTATTGGAGATTTATAACTTGCATTCTAAGATGTTTGCCTTGCCCTTAGCAGGATGTGATGTTGTTTTGGGAGCCCAATGGTTACGCACACTAAGACCCATCTTATGGGATTTTGTTGAACTTTGGATGCAATTTTCAAGTAATGGGAAAAAACATGCATTAAAAGGCTTACACTCGAGGTCTCTCAGCATCATAAGTTCACATCACATGGAAAATCTTCTATAGAAGAATTAACATGGCATCATTACCTAGCTCCTTTCCATTCAAATACAACCATCAATGGTCTCTACTACGCCTTCTGATCTACAAATTGTTCTGCATAGATATGCATGTGTCTTTCCCAAACCAATGGGATTTCCACCTTCACAACTAGAGGACCACTATATTTAGCTCCTTTTTGGAAGTGTTCTTCCTAACATTAGGCCCTACCACTACACATTTCAACAAAATATTGAGATTGAGATGCTCGTTTGAGACTTACTAAAACAAGATATGTTGGGTTCTCTCTTTACATTGGCAATGAAGCTTCTTCCCAACAAGCTAGCATGTTGGGCCTATCACACGAGGAATGAGTCTCGTGTGCTCACCCAAAGCACATAACGAAAGACTGGTTCTCAAACACTTTGAAACACGTGGTGTATTTACTCATTTCTTGTCAAATATATATTCTACTATTTTTCCTTAACATATTATGCTACCATCACTAGCTAATTATGAAAGAAAGAACTCGCGACTTTTAATTACCTAACACATTTCAATATTCAACATAGTTCATAATCCATTGCTCAAAGTACCATATGATAAACATTGAATTCTCATTAACTACTTTTTGATTACAAGACAATACTTCTTATCTCTTCCAAGGTTCTTCTTTCCATTCCCCCCATTGAATGCTTACAACAAGGGTTTTTATACTTATTTTTTCCTATCCAAGTGTCAAGTTATTAACTTAAAGATAAATGGCACATGGATTCCCAACAAGATGAGTCATGGCTCTTACAACTATTTATTCCTAAAGAATCAGGTCTTCACACCCCTAGATGCTTGCTCTATGTAATATATTCATGTCCAAGTGTTATGTTCCTTGTGTGCTGGTATAAGGCTTCTGATCAGTGGGGTCGAGGTGTCCTCCTTGATTTATTCTTTCTAACTACTCCCACATTCTTCACACTCCACCTTCCTCACACTTCCCTAGTCTACTGCTTCTTATTCTGAGTCCTTTATTCTCAAGTTCCTCATGCCACATTTTCTCTTGACTGGGTCCTCTTATGCTGGATCTTTTGTGCCATTGTCCTTCAATGTTGTTTAACTCTCACACTATTAGTTTCATGTCCTGGTCCTCCTGTGCCATGGTTCTCCCATATTATGCAAGTACTTATATAAAATTGAACAATGGTCCCTCTATGTTATACACCAAAATTAGAACATATACATGGTCAAAATTGAGGTGCTAACATCACCCCACACTAAGTTGTTAGTCCATCTCAGACTAAGTTGTACCTACATTATCAAGGAACTCAGGCCCTTTTTGATCGAGTTCTTTTCTCAACTCATCCCAGTGTGATAAGGCATTAAGAACTTTAGCAATTATTTTTTCAATGGCCTCCTTTACTACTTTCAACTCCTCAGGCTAAATTGGAGTCTTGATCTTCTTCATTTGTTCCTCTAGGGCTACACTAGCTTCCTTTTGGATGTCTTCTAATTCAGAGACCTCCTTGTCAACCTATCCTTGAAGTGTGGTAAAATTGGCATTTATTTATTGATGATAGTTATTAATAATGTCTTCCATCATTTACACATCCTTAAATGCCTTCGCGCACTCGATGCAATTTTTTATTAATAGAACTGTATTGATCGCTTACTGCCTCAAGACCTCTTCATCATTGAGCCAAGCCTCTATTACTTTATTTGAGCATGTCATGTGTGAAAAAATATCATCCAAATTTGGGATAACCTCCCCAACTCTCTCCAAAGTACTATGATAGATATTTGTTGTAGTGTTGAACTGCTCCAAAAGTTCTTTGGATTCATCTTTGGGTGCGGGGCACTCCTTATTCTTTCTGAGCAATAGCTCAACCAATGTTTCTAACTTCCCTATGGCATCTCCATCCAATGATACATCATCTTCCAGTGCTATCTCTTCTTTCAGAATTGTTTTATAAAGGGTTAATACCCTTACCTTAGCCTCGGTGGTCTCTTGAAGTTGTTGTTTCAAAGAGGCCACTTCCTCAGCTAGCGCCTACTTTTCAACATACACTTTATTATATATTTATATGATCCTGCTATGTTTTCTTTCAACCATGTGGCACATCTGACTCTCACAAAATATTTTGGCATGTCACTTTCATGGCAAGTTTCAAAAACATGGCATTGGTCATTAATGGGGAGAGTCATTATGGATAAAACTTCATAAGGTCTGGCAAACCTAGATATCTGGGCCAAAAAAATACAATCCAATGGAATGTCAAACTAAGATTCCTCATTAAACATCTCTAACATGAAGGAAAATTGCTTCCTTATTTATTGGGTCATGTCATTGGGGTGGAAATGCTTCCAAAAATAGAGTCATCTACACCAAATTGGTATCATTCATGCATATTAGATGACTCTTTCTATTATGGTCCCCCCTCAACTAGCCCCTTCCCCTTTCCTAGGCCTCTCTCAAGTTCTTGTTGGCTTTTGATAGCCATCCCATCCATTCCCATCTCTTCAGTATAAACTTGATCAATAGTCAAGACCTCTCGCATTAGGGATGGAGTCTTCTCTAGGTCAGATTCCAAATTATGTATCTTTTCCTTAGAGGGATCCTTTTGAGGTGTTTGTCTTGGAGGGGGATGAGGCATTGACCTGGTGGTAGTCCTTGGAAAAAGTGGAGGTGAAGGTGGTCGAGGTAGAGAGGATGGGGGTGATGTAAGTGGTGAAGAACTATGAGATGGAGATGGAGATGAAGACAAAGGATGAGGTGAAGGTGAATTATGGGTTGGTGGTTATGGTGGATGATATACTGGCCTAGAGGGCTATGCCTCCACTATCTTCTACCACTTTTAGAGGCCTTTCTTCCTAATTATGCTAGCGCTTGGCTCAAATGACCTCTTCTTCAATGGTACCTAGGGATCCTCTCCTTGGGTTCCCCATCTTGAAGATGTAGGTTAGGGCGTAACATATAAAATAGTTTATGTCCCTATTCCCTAACTAACATATTCTTCATCTTAATACTAGTCATGCGTGATTTTCCTCTCTCTGCATAGGCCTTCTTACTAGGGTAAACAAACATCTTTTGGAGGCTATGGCACTCTACATCGATCCATTTTGCTTGTATATTGATCAGTTGTGCATCATGAATTCTATTCACAAAATTGATGAAGTAACATCCAGAGAAGGCATAGGGCAACTTGAGCCACGTTGAGAGCTCCTTTGAAGGATTCATACGAATATGTGATAGAAAGAAGTGTTCCTTCACATCAAATTCTGCTTGATCTTTTGTTTGGAAGGGTAGACCCTTGGGAATGTGCCATTCATTCTCAAAATCTACCTTCATTCCATCAAACTAGTACTTCATCTTCAACTTATATGTTGGAGTGATGTGTTGAGGGCAGGTGAAATATTTGTAGCACTCAGTGGGGGACTTATGAGTGGGGGTATACACCCACTTCAGATATCTTAAACTATAATTAGGCACAGTGATTTCATCAAAACCCAATACTAACAAGATCACCCCCTAAGGAAACATAAACTTACGTGTCATATGCACCTTTTCTACATCTAAAGCTATCTTTTGGGCAAATTATAGTGCCCAATTGTATTATACTCCCTACACTACTTAGTTTGCTATGTGAAGGTGGGCCATATCCACCTCCTTCCATCAATCGATCCCTCTGACCTTGGTGGAAATGATCCATGCTACAACTTTAAGAGCGGGATCATGTAGGTTTGTGATGTGCATTGCATGTCCCTACTTTTGGTACATAAGTGAGGTGGCAGTCTATTGGATTTGATATGTATCTACCAATTCATCCAATACATTGACCCCTGAGCATTGGAGTCATGTGACCTTGCTTACCCTCTCCACACTGATCTTCATGTCGTGCCTTATAAAATGGATGTAATCTTCATGAACGTGTGAGAGGAGGAACTGAACTACCTCAGTAGGCTTTCCAAAATATGGTATTTTGAAGAGTTGGAAAAGGCCGAATTTGTCCAGCTAGTTCTTGATGGTCAGGTCATAAACCACCTAGTTTTATGTGTTGGTGGTCTAGACCTGATAATCATTTTACAACTATACCTCATTTCCCAGCTGGTGGTGGTTATAATCAAATACAATTGTAATTTCCACCTTAGAGACCCAAATTTCCATGCATAAGACTGACTCAGGGTATTACATTTCTTCTATGTAAATGGTTTGAGTGGGAGATGGTGGAGTGGTCTATGATGAGAAGCCCTATGCCTGCTTTCCCTTTTTCACCATCCTAATTTCTTTCGTGATCTCACTCTGAACTCTCACATGTTGTACTTGCCTTATTGTCTCTTCTAGGTCTTCCAAAGGCTCCTCTGTTATAAGGAACCATGCTTCTTCACTCACCTCTCTCTCTTCTAGTATGGTTG
This sequence comes from Torreya grandis, assembly GCA_037957365.1. Classification (NCBI taxonomy): domain Eukaryota; kingdom Viridiplantae; phylum Streptophyta; class Pinopsida; order Cupressales; family Taxaceae; genus Torreya; species Torreya grandis. The sequence goes on from JARHVA010000362.1 coordinate 1,237,774, forward strand.
ATAGTTTTTTAAGTCTTTTTGCTTTTTTCTTCGACCGTATTACCCTCTGTGGCACTCAAAGTTTAACCCTCAACCATCCCATGTTCCTAAATGAATATGTGTTGGTGTTTAACTTTCCTTAACTCTCAATCTTCACACTTCAATAATGGTGGAACCTACAACCTATAATTTTTTTACCAAGAATGGCCTCAACCCACTGTCACACGTGGTTGCACTTAACAATTTTCCTCCACTTGGAAATCCTCTTTTCATCTCTATTTAGTTCTCAAACACTATATTTCAAAATGAGATTGACTTCATCTCTAGTTTGTTAATCACTTGAATATTTTAGCATGGTAAAGTGTAAAATGGCTTCAACATGGTTATTTATAGGTCTTCCGGCCAATCTACCTCATTAATTTCTTTCCTCTCCTTATCATTTTTTATCATAAATGCATATCTTCTAATGGTCTTTGTACTTCAGATCTTGCATCGAGTCTTTAGTGTTCTAACAAACTTATCCCATCATTCCACTCACACACTTTTTGTTATGACTACCCTTATTGCATTAATGGTCCATTCCTTCCCACACCTTTCTTGGAGTTGGGTGACAACTATCCTATTTTTTTGAAGTAATGGAGACTAATTGTCATGTAAATGGTGGGAATCCATTTTATTAAATGACTCATTCACCTTTATTCACTTACGCACCATGTATCACTCTTGCATCTTTGAAACTTGCATGGCCACATGTCTTGTATTCATATGCACATCTTACCCCACACTAAAAGGGTTCATGGTCCTCCACAAAAAAATCTAAAGGACTAAAATAAAAATGAGTCACGTGCCTCAAGGATAGCATTTTTTATTGAAAATAGAAAGTCATAATCTAATGGCCTCAAGGCTTATTTGAAAAATATCATACACTTAAACAAAATCATAAAATGGCTGAACCTAACTCCCATTATAGTGTCCAGGTAGGAATTGACCATCTATTCACTTTATCCGGCATGCACCAATAGATTGGATAATATGAATTATGAATGGTCCATCCCAATGAATGCAGAGCTTCCCAGGGTGGCACATGATCTTAGAGTCATAGAGTAGGACTTTCATACTTGGGGTTAATATTTTATTCTTTAGATGGCGATCATGCCATGCTTTCTATTTATATTTCTCAACATCTTGATTCCAATGAGTGAGGAATTGAGCCTCATCTAGTTTCATGAGTTCATCAATCTGAGCTTTCAAAAATGCATCATCATCAAGGTTTCCTATACATGCTATCCAGAGAGATGGAACTAGGAACTCAACTGGCATGATTGCTTCCTTTTCATATACCAGGTTAAATGATGTATTTTTATTGAGGCATTTGTGCGTGGTCTGGTATGCCCAAAGTACTACAAATAACCTGTTGTCTTAATCAGTTCTACCAATATTTTAGATTTTTTTCAAAGTGGTATCGAGGATCTTGTTAAAAGATCATGTTGTTCCATTAGCTTGTGGGTGATATGGTGTTGTCTTGTGATGCGTAATCATGAATTTAGCCAAAAATATTTGATTGTCTCATTCATAAAGTGGGTTCCTCGATCATTGGTGAAACTTAGAGGACATCCAAAGTGTGTTATAATGTTTTCCTAGATGAACCATGTGGCAGTTGCAACCATATAATCTTTGGTTGGTGTTGCGTCAACCTAACACGTGAAACAGTCTATTGTCACAATTATGTACCACAAATCTATTCTTTTTCTTGTGAGACTGACGGGCCCCATAAAGTCTATAACCTACTTTTCAAAGGGTTCTTGAGATGAAATTGGGCACAATGGCATAGCATCTCTTATATTAGGTTTTCCCATGCACTGGTAGATATCACATTGCGTTGTATATGCCTTTACATCTTTAAATAAAGTTAGCCACTAGAGTCCAACAAGCAACACCTTACACGTGGTAGCTTCCCCAACATAATGTCCTCTAGAAATACCTTCATGAACTTATCATAATACCTCAAGGCACTCATTTTACATTACATAATAGTGTAGTACCTTATCACAGTTTATCTTGTACAGATTTCTTGTTATGAGTTGATACGGCGTGGTGCGAACTGCAAGTTATTTCTTTTCTTGTAAAGTGAGAGAATTAGGTGCACAACCATTATTGAGGAATTCTGTAATATCCTCTAATTATTTAGGTACCTTAATGACTTGGAAAAGTTGTAAGTCAAGAAGGTCATCTTCTATAGCATGTGGAGGTTCTTCATTTTCAATTAGGATATATGATCAGGTCCACAATTGGTTTTCTCAAGTTTTACTACTAAAAAAAAATAGAATTCTTGGAAGAGAACTATCCATCGACAAATTATTCCTTGGAGAATAGGATTATTGATGAGATACTTTAAAGCCTCATGGTTGGTGTAAAATACAAATGGTGTGGCCAGAAGGTACTGTCTAAATTTTTGTAGCACATGAACCATAGACAAGGCTTCATGTTCAGTGGTTAGCTAATGTGAGTTTCCTACTAAAACAATAGATGGGATGGTCCAAATTTCCCTCTTTTGGTTGTGTAAGTATTGCACTAACTATTGTGCTAGATGTATCAACATGGACATGAAATGGTTTTGTCTAATTCAGAAATTGCAAGATAAGAGCAGTAAATAGTCTTTCCTTCAAAGTTTAAAAAGCTAATTTGCAAGAATTAATCCTTATAAATTATTCATTATGATTTAATAGTTCTTCCAGGGGTGCTACAATCTTGTCATAACATCGAATGAACTTCTTTTATTAGCTTGTGTGTCCTAAGAATGCATGCACCTCATGCTGGGTTTTTGGTGCTAGTAGTTGTAGAATGATAAAGACCTTCATTGGATCCATGAGGGGTCCCTCTTTACAAATGATATGCCCAAGGAGTACCCCAAATAGTGTCGTAAACAAGTATTTCTTTATAATCAAGAAAAATTTTAATACTTGAAAGTGCTCAAGCATGAGCCTCAAATTGGCACAGTGGTCCTTGATTAACATGTATACCATCCAGTCATCTAAGTAGACTTGGAGAAACTAATGGATAAAATCTTTAAAATCCTCCACTACTAGCCATGAGAATATTGTTGGGCCATTTTTAAAACTAAAAGGCATGATGGTGTAGGCAAAAGAGCCCCATTCTATAGTAAATATGGTCTTAGAGTGGTCTTATTTAGCTATCTATAGTTGGTGATACCTTGAGAACCCATCAGTAAATGAGTATATCTCACAACTAGAAACACCTTCTATGATTTCTTCTATGAAAGGTGTTGGGAAAGGAATAGTGACACAAGATGCATTCAAAACATGATAATCCATGCTAATACAAATATGCCTATCCTACTTGATATTGATTATCATAGGATTCATGTTGTCATATTCATCAATAGGAATAATTACTCTAGCATAAAGCATGTTATCGATCTCTTACTTCACATGCACTCAGAGGTTAGGGTTCATCTAGTATGGGTGTTTCTTCAAAAGATGAGTGCCATCAATCAATTTTATATGCATCTTCCTGAGATAAGGGTGAACCCCTTTCATTTCATTGTAGTTCCTTAGAAACACATACTGATACTCTTTCAATACCTTAAAGAGTTACAATTTTTTTGTCTCGATCCAATAATTGCCAATGTTCACTACTTTAGTTTCCTACTTTTTGCTAATGTTTAGTTAAATACTTTGAATGGGCCCATTATAAGGATTGTCCACAGGGGAATTGGTGTCCTGAATAGTTCATGAGCTAGTACTTGTAGGAACATGCAAGTTGTTACTCAACAGATCGAATGGAGTGGATCCTTATCCTTCATCTACTTGAAAGACAAGCTTTTGTTTTCCCAAGTGGATTTATTCACAGTGCTCTTCATTGGAGACTACTGATAGTGAAAGAGTTAATTGTCTAGGAGGCTCATTGAATAAACCTAAGGGTTCCTCTGATTCCTGATGAATATGGCATAGGAAGTCTTCCACCAAGCTTGAATCTCTAACTATTGCTTCACATATGGTTTAAAGATTAAGGTGCAAGTCCATCCTTGGTGAAGAGTAAGAAAGCATGGATGTCATATTTTCCTTTAATAACTACTAGAACCTTGTTCCCATGTGCCTTTTTTCATGTATATACCACACCTGTGCCTAAGTATGCAAGGTTCTATTGAACGTATGGACCCATAAGTATTCTAGTAAAAATGTTTCCTCAGCTCGCCACATTATTTCACACACCTCAAGGTGAGGTTCAGGTGCTTCTATACCACTATAGTTGAGTGTACCTCTGATCTTATTATCATGGTGAAATATATGATGTATGATAGCTCACACTTGATCCTAATATAATAGGCACTCTTTATGCGTTCACCACCACCTAGTGGCGGTGCCATAAAAAATGTGATCTAATGACCTCATCCATTCATTTTTAGTACCATAGAACTCTTCAACGTGATAAATGAAGTCACACACTTTCATTTGTCCTTAGAACCATGGAGCTTCATTAATTCTCTCCAAATGTGGTCCCTCTAATAGTCCTCACATTGCTAAACCCATGAGGTGCACAAATTCATGACACTTAAGAAGCTGTTGTGGGATGTTTCCATCTCTCTTGATGGTGTTGCATAATATTTTAGAGAGATCATAATCACCATGGGCCCATCAATTACAAGCATTGCTTATGGTATCCGAGATAGACTAGTTGTCTATCTAGTGAAGAATACCATCTAGTGTTAGATCATTATGTTGATCATATCAAGCAAACACATTATATAAATTATTGATGTCTTCATCAATGCTTATGGGTTCAATATAGGGTGGTCCTTGTGCTTAGTCTAAGGGTATTATCATGTGTTGATTAGTATTTTCAAAGCTAATGTATTGGTTTTTAAAGCTTGAATATGCATGATTTTCATAGCACCAGTGCCTTTCCAAAAAGGCTAGGTAATCATTAGCCTTTGCCAATTCCAAAACCTCAAAATTTGCTTTAAAAGTAACCCTAATTATTTTAACAATGGTATTCTTAAAGACTCTAATAGGGTGTGCATGAGTCTTGTTTGTCATGAATAAGACATGAGGTGAAGGTTGAAAATCTAGACCAGACATTTTCTGCCAGGCATCTTTAGTGAGACCATTTACTACAATGCCAGTATCTACTAGAATATCCTGGATTACCCATCTATTGATAACAACATTAACTAATATTTCTCCATATTCTGGGGAAGTAGAACTAGGACTTTCCTGACATTGAGTATGGTTTAAATATTGATCTTCAATTTATCAACTTAGTTGAGTGTGGGTTTTATTTGGTAGGTGAAATTGACCTTTAAACTAGGCACTAATCTAGGGAATGATGTCTTCATCAAGCATGCATTTGCATAGTTCCTAGAAATTATCCTGCATTACTAGAGGTTTGGTTTCCCTTTACACTACGGTGCATTGTGTGACATGCCTATCTTTAAGGTATTGAATTTTACCTTAGAGTTCATGCATAAGTGTCATTGTATCCTTAATAATATCTTTTTTTTTAAGTACATCAAGGTATTTCCTAGTGTGTGGTTCTTTCTAATGTACTTTTTCAATTGGGTTGGGTGTAGATTACATCTGGCCCCACTATGAGTAGTAATATTAACTTGTTGTATAATAGGGATGGTTGGTCAAGTGTGCCATTTTTGTTTTTATATACGGATCATACATGAACCTTTTTCATTTTGGTCCTTTGTAATCATTATATATAGATCTAGGCACTCTTCTAACGGGTGGTCCTTTTGTAGTAAGCATAGGTTGGGTATTCTAGGCAATCCCTCTGATAGTGGTGTGGTGAACCACACTTATTACAAGTCCTTGGTGGAAATCTACAACCTTGTCCTAATCCTCTTTCATACCCATGATAATCACCATCATCCTAGGAACTAGCAACTGAGGCTTGGTACATGCCACGCATTTGAGCCTCATGAATATCAATAATTAGATGCTAATCATTGGTGTCGCGAGTATACCATAAATTTTTTAAGTTGAGAAGCCATAGACACTATTTGTGCCTCCATAAAATGACTAATCCTAATATATATACTTCGAACCACTTCAGCACATAGGACAGCCTCTAGAGCCTCACGTGCATTGGTAAAAGTTCTCTGTGACAAGGTTTATCGAAAAGGTAAAAATAATCCTCCTATGAACCATTGTGCATTTTAAACAAGATTGATTTCAAAAGATAGCTTAGAAATAAAGTTCTTAAACTGAACATCATATTCTTGTACGCTCTTTGTAATTCCCTGCTTTATGTCTTTCACTACCACTATACTCTACTACTCAAACTCAGGAATATAAAATTCTTGTAGAAACATTGTTTGAGCTAGTCATAGTTGACCACTAATTTTTAAGGGTCAAATTTGCAATACCATTTGTGTGTACATTCTAAGAGAGTGGTTACGAACTATGTTTCCTTTTGCTTAGAGGATGTGATGCCATGCACCCTCCAAATTAGTTCACACTTATGAACATGCTCACCCAAATTTCCCACCCCTTGATACTTAGGTAGGTGCAATGTCATTTCATAATAAACTATAGGTGGTTGAACAAATGATTATTGAGAAGATCTAATTCATGTTCTTGGAGGGGGTCTGCTTCCTCCAGTACCTCCTCCTAATCCTCCTCTAGTGCCTCCAATAGCAGTACCCATGGGGAAAGGCATGGTGGAGGGTTGATTTCCTAGATTGGGGCCTGTATTCTAGACTTGGCCAAATCCTCCAAGCATTCCAAGTTGTGTCATGGGCTTATCTTGAAAAGAAAAAGATGTAGATTCAAAGTTATTGCCTAATGGCCTGGTTTTAGTTTCCCTTATTCATTTAACTTTTGAATCTATACTATTTGTATCCCAATCCCTTATATGTACCCTATCTGAATCGAAGGCATGAACATGCACTATGGTGGGAGATCTTGGTTGACTCATACTAGGTTCATTTTTAGCAATCCAACCTATTTCTTCACAAGTTAATAGTGGCAAAGGTTGTGGCCCATAAGTGATGGATTCCTCACATGTGTCTAACTTCATGTATCTCTTCAAAGTGATCCTTGAGTGATTCCAATCTCTTCCCATGCCACTAACTCCCATGAACCTCTATCATGCTTCATCATACTTTTGTTTTCATAACGCTCGCTGACTTGCTACCATGTTGAACCCATAATCCTGAACTAACCAGTAGTCTCCCCTCCAAATGTGTGGCTCATGCACATGAGATTTTAGCCTTCCATGCATAGTGTTTTAAACCCAAGATCAATAATTAGATTTTTAATCTCAGAAGGAAATAGCAAAAGATATCATCCTCTTGGTTCTCATAGAAAATTGAACTTTGCTTCCTCAAGACATGAATATGTGGTCAAGGCGTATTCCATGATGTAACTATTTTAAACACCCTTCCACTAGTAATCAACCAATCATGTCCAAGAAACTTTCAGTCGTGCTAAACTCCTTTATCATTATGGTATCCATGACTGTCTTTGTCCAAGGTTTCAAGATTGTCTTTGAGCATATGCTAAGATCCAGGAATGTAAAAAAATAGGGACCTCAAAAAATAAAGTCTCATACAAGGAGATGTAGATGTTTTGTTCTACCCACTATCATGTAGAGACTCCAAGCTCAAGATATGGAACCGAAAAATTATCTTCGACACTAGTAATCCATTCTTCAATGTTCTCTAATGTAATGTGCTCAAACATTTCCCATGCTTGTGATCCAACTACTTCATGTCCTGGTAATGGAATTAAAACATTGGGTTTTCTCTTTCAGTTGGCACTAAAGCCTCTTCCCAACAAGTAAGCATGTTGGCCCTATCACATGAGGGATGAGTCTCATGCGCTCACCCGAAGTGCACAATGAAAGACTGGTTCCTAGAGACTTTGAAATGCATGGTGTATTTACTCATTTCATGTCAAATAAATATTCTACTATTGTCTTAACATATTATGCTACCATCACTAGTTAATTATGAAATAAAGACCTCATGACTTTTAATTACCTAACACATTCAATATTCAACATAGTTCACAATCCATTGAATTCTCATTAAGTACTTTTTAATTATAATACAATACTTCTTATCTCTTCAAAGGTTCCTCCTTCCATCCTCCTCCCTCGAATGCTTACAATAGGGATTTTTATACTTATTTTTCCTAATCCAAGCATCAAGTTCCTAAGTTAAAGACAAATGGCACACGGACTCCCAACAAGCTGATTTGTGGCTCTTACAACTATTTGTTTCTAAATAATCAAGCCTCCATGCCTCTAAATGCTTGCTCTATGTAATATATTTGTATCCAAGTGTTTTGTTCCTTGTGGGCTGGTATAAGGCCTTTGATCACTGGAGTTGAGGTGTCATACTTGATTTATTATTTCTACCTACTCCCACATTCTTTACACTCCACCTTACTCGTGCTCCCCTAGTCTTCCACTTCTTATTTCAAGTCTTTATTCTTGGGTTCCTCATGCCATGTTTTCTCTTAATCGGGTCCTCTCATGCTGGGTCTTCCGCACCATTGTCCTTCAGTGCCCTTCAACTCTCATGCTACTAGTTTCATGCCATGGTCCTCCCACGCCATTGTTCTCCCACACTGAGTTAGTACTTGTATAAAAATGGACAATGGTCCCTCTGTGTTGTGCACCAAAATTGGAACATATACTTGGTCAAAATTAAGGTGCCAACAAGGCATTATTCACCCTAGTATCAGTCCATATTCTACCCCAGTTCTCATTGTTTAGAAAAAAGATGGGTCATGGCACCTCTACATTGACTTTCAATCACTCAATCACATCACAATCAAGGATAAGTTCCCAATCCCTATTATTTATGAGATTCTTGATGAGCTTCATGGTGCTCATTTTTTCTCCAAGTTGGATATATACTCTAGATATCACCAGATCTGGCTTCATGAGGATGATATCCCTAAGACAACTTTTTGCATGCATGATTGACACTGAGTTTTTGGTCATGCCCTTTGGCCTCATTATTTCTCCTTCAACATTTCAAGTATTGATGAATAAAATATTCTGGCCCTACTTTCATATATTCATTCTAGTCTTCTTCAATAATATCCTCATCTATAGTAAAACATGGTCTGAGCATCTCCAACATCTAGATCTCACACTGTAACTTCTCTCTGATCATCATCTCTGTGCAAAATAGTCCAAATGTGTTTTTGGCCAAGATGGAATGGAGTATCTTGGTCATATTTTTTCAACCCAAGGGGTTCAGGTGGATCCTAAAGAAATAGATGCCATGACAAATTGGCCTCATCCTTAGACACTTAAAAGCCTCCATGGTTTTTTGGGGCTGACTAGATACTGTCACAAGTTTGTAAAGGAGTATAAGAAGATTACAACTCCACTAGAAATCATGTTAAAAAGGATGATTTTACATGGACACAAGTTAATGAGTGTGCATTTGAATAATTGAAATAAGCTATGTGTACTACACCTATTCTCGCTATGCCAGATTTTACTAAGACCTTCACTATCAAGAGTGATGCTTGCAGTAATGGACTTAGTTTTGTTATCTTGCAAGAAGGATGCCCCATTGCATTCACCATCAAATCCATTTCTAGAAACAATTTAGTATTCTCTACTTATGAGAAGGAAATGATGGTCATTTTGCATGCAATATAGAAGTGGCAGCCATACCTACTGGGGAATCATTTTTGCTTCAAAACTGATCACCAGAGTTTGAAATATTTCCTAGAACAATGGATCTCCACCTCATCACAATATAAATGGGTCAGCAAACTCATAGGTTATGACTATGAGATCACTTATAAGAAGGGTAAGGACAATATTTTGGTTGATGCTCTATCTCACATATTTATGGATCAAGATTTCCTTTCAGCTATTTGCATGCCTATTCTGAATTGGTTGGATGTTGTATAATAGGGTATGTCAATGACTCCTCATTATCTCAAATCATTCAACAGTTGGACACTAACCCCTATTTAGTACCACATTATTCTTGGGATGGTGCTTCTCTGAGATACAAGGGCCGTTTAGTGCTTCCCCAGAGCATAGATCTTCAGTAGGCCAATATATGATTACCAATGAGACACAAATCATTAAAAAAAATTGATCCTTTAAAGTTATTCATGTCGAAACTGAATTTCTCAGGTCATATTACCAAATGGATTATGATACTCACATAATTTGACATCAAGATCATCTTATAAAAATTAGTAAAAGGCCATATAATTACAAATCAACTAACAACAACCTCATTATTGGACACAAATCTTATCAATGATGATTTCAGGAATGACTTCACATCATATAATACCACTTCTAACACATGGATAATGTTCTTTAATGGTTTTAGATGTGCATCTGGTGTTAGAGCCAATTTTTTCCATTAACCCACTTGGGCACACAATATCCCTTGCTTACTGACTCAGTTTTTCATGTACCAACATCATAAAATACAAAGCTCTTAGCTTAGGCCTTCAAGCAACTAAAGATCTTCAAATCAAATCAAATAAATTTTATGAGGATTCAAAATTAATTGTCAATCAGGTTACAGACATCTAACAAACCAAATATAAATGCCTCATTCCCTAAAAGAATATGGTTTAATGTCTACAGAAAAAGTTTGAAAAATTTTATATTGAAAACATTCCTTGTAAAGATAATTGTCATGTTGATGTAATGGCTAGTGCAACATCATTGATCCCCATTGACATAGATGAAGAGCAAATAATCTTTACTATCAAATGATTACAATCTCCATCAGTGTCCCATGTGAACCTCATAACTCTAATGGTTCTAGTTACCACATGTAGTACAACAACATCATAATGGTTCTCTTATATATACAATTTTCTACAAAAATATATTACACTAGACACTTTCACAAGAAATTAAAATTTCAAAATATAACAAATATCCCTCTGATATGTCATTATTAGTGGGGAATTATTCAAAATATCTTTTGAGGGACACTCAATTTGATGTTTGACAGTCGAGGAAGCTAAGTTGGCTATTAGATAGGTGCATGACAATGAATGTAGTGGCCATTTTAGCAGTAACGTGATGTCACATAAATTACTCATATAAAGTTACTATTAGCCAACCATGGAATAATAATGCCAGGAATACACCAAGTTATGCAACAAATATTAATTACATAATAACCTACACCATGTCCATTTGCAACAACTACAACCCATAGTATCCCCATGGTCATTCATGCTATGGGGTTTTTATCTAATCGGTAAGATAAATCTAGAATCTACAGGAATTCATGAATTCATTATCACAATTATAGAATACTTTATAAAATGGGCAGAGACCATTCCACTACAATTCATAAGGGTAAAATATATATGCTAATTTCTCATTACCAACATTATTTCCTGCTTTGGCCTCCCAATGGCCATCATTACAGATGATGGAACTTCTTTTAAGAATAAAATAGTGAATAATTTTTGTGCTAAATATAAAATCTAGCACACATTATCTACTCTTTACTACCCACAAGGTAATAGTCAAGCAGAAACAACAAACAAGGTAATTTACAGTATCCTCAGTAAAATAGTTACCAAATTTGGAAAAGATTGGCACAATTAGCTCATCTATGCATTATGCGCTTATCACACCAATATTTGTATATCGATAGGAGCTACTCCTTACTCACTAATATATGGCACAGAAGCAGTTATCCCACTGGACTTGTAAACCCCATCCTTATGGTATCTTTAAAAGGGATCATCATAGATGATCAATATAGACAAAGATATCTTTATGAATTAGAACAATTAGATCACACACACATTCAAGCCACATAGTATCTCAAGGCATATCAAAAACAAATCCAACAGACCTACAATAATTATGTTCACAACAAGGAATTCGAATTCAACGATTTGGTTTTAAAAGAAAGTCTTAGAAATGTCAATGCCAAAGAAGAGAACAAAGAAAAATTCAAACCAAATTAGATTGGCCCATACTTAATAATAGAAAAGCTTATCCTAAAAGTACACTATCTAGCTTCACTTAATGGCAAGGTAATAAAAAACGCATTGAACATGATGCATCTAAGGAGACTTTACATATAAAAGTAAAACTCTTTTCATATTGCTTGTACATAGCTTATATCCAACAAATACAAAAATAATATAATATGTCAAAAACACAAAAAACATTTAAATATTTATGCAAAAACATAAAATTATAGATTGTATGCATTGTCATGTTTACATCTCTTATATTTTCTAGACACTACATATGCTAGTTATCTTAGTATAGTCAATTTTATCATACATACATCATTCACTTGTTCTTATCGAGTGCTTGCATATTACTATAGGACTCAGGTCCATTACACTAATCTAGATTTACTATTATCTACCCACTAGGGGCATATACACAGATACGTGAGTTCTTCATTTGACACATTCACCCATTTGGGGGCACCCTATACACATTTTTGATTACCAGGTTACATTTTTATATACCCTACATCATAGCTTTAACATTGTTATATATTGATACTAATCATGCTACACCTACTTATATTTTTTCTGGCTACTACTACTTTAAACTCAACATATATATCTTAGTTCTTACATAGATTTGTATTACATGTTCATGCATACTTTCATTTCTAGCTTTTTCAGTTTAGACTTGATTGTGTCTCTATGCTTATTCTATATGAGTGAATTTGAATATGTCATTTCTCTATGACTCTATGCCACTTATTTTCATAGTATGTATGCTTTGTACATGTTCCCATGTCCTTATGTTTACTTTCCTAATTATGTATGCAGACATTTAAACATGTCCTTCTATGTGGCTCTAAGCTAACTTTCTTGTTGTTTACGTATATGGACATTTAAACATGTCCTTATATGTCTTGATTTCTCAGATTCAATGACATTTGACCATGCCCCTTGTATCGTGGCCCATGGCCTACTTTGCATGCATCATGTATGTTTTATGTATGCTTCTTTATATGCATCATGGCCATGACACTTATCTCTTGCTTGTTGCACACTCCAATTTTAGATGCCATGAGGGACCTCATGCATCTTCCATTCCTAATTGGGTGATGTGATGGACATCATGCCCCATCTCCCTAGGTAGCCACTCAGTTATTAATTATATTTTCTATTCACATAAATTGTTATATCTATCTTGACATCCTTGTGAATGTTAGACATAATATACATTGCACATTACATATTTATGCTCAGATTATCTTATATTCTGATGTTATGTATGCACATTAAATTGGATTATTATGTATATATCATAGGGTAAGTTCATAAAGTTGGGGGACAAAAAGTGGTCTACCCATAGACATGATTTTCTTTAAATTTTAGAAATCTGAACTTCTATAGATAATTTGAGGTATCTACACTTCAAATTTGAAGATAGTGTAGGAACATGAAATGTAGCATTTCAAGTCTAATTTCTCAAACACCAATTTATTTCAAAAATAGTTAAGTATAACTAGGTCAAACAACTAAAATTTGAAGATGAATTCTTATTTTTTTAATAAAATAGAGTAGATAGACGGTCGTGCAGTGCACCATTTGTTTAACAACATTTAATATTTTTTGAAACACTAGTAAAAATTTAGATAAGATATTCTAGTTTTTGACCCATATTTTTTTATATTTTTTCAATGAATACTTTTATAATGAATTTTACAAGTAAATAGATCTTGAAAACTGACAAAAAATGAATAGTCATCCATGTGGTGTGCCTAATTACCTCAAAAAAAATGAAAATCAATTTTTTTTTAAAATGTGTGTAGAATTTGGCCTAGTTTGTGACCATGTAATTTATTTTTCACTTGGATCAATTAAAGATAAATTACATAAACATGTATAGGCATGTATGTTCGGAACATGTAATGGCCTAAAAAGGTATTGTTAGAAATGAACATAGTTTAAAACCTTAAAATAGTCCAAAAATTATAGAAATAATATTTTTGGAAAGAGGAGAGTGTGCTTGTCATGATGGTATTAAGTTTTTGAATTTTCACATTGAAATTTTTAGTGTATTTGATGATCAAAGTTTAATTTTTTTTTTTTAAATCATAACTCTCAGACTCGACTGTAGATTGATAGGTCCAAGCCTTTGGCTTAGGGATCCAAGCCATTTCCGAGCCAAAAGGTATGAGATTTAAATTCAAATTCAAATAACATGATCACATTAATGTATAATGCAATCATATTAATTTATAATAGGATCTCATTAATAGATAATCATGTTATTGTTATTTTGCACATTAAAGTGGTGAACATGTAGACAGAGTGAACCTTAGGTAATGCATAACGTGATCATGCTATCAATAACATGATTACATTTCTGTTATTTTGCACATAAAATCATGTCGAGTTGCACATGAAGGCAAATTTGGCCAAAATCTTATATTTACTACCATAAATGTTAAGCATAAAATTTATTTTAGTAAATATAAGAAATTTGAGTCACTTTGTATATGATAGAGTTAGTCTCAAAGTCACACACTTTGCGACGTGTAAAATAATTTTTCAAAATCTAATATGGTCAATACTTAGGCATTGTTTGGGTCTATATATTAAACCTAGGGATTTTAGTACATAACTTTTGTAATTGACATCCTTTTTTGATAAACATATAGTCATTTTTAGGTTTTTTATGCCTTCTAGATTGATTCCTAACATTTATAAGAGTCCTAGGTTTGTCAAAATTGAAGTTTGAAAACCACTCACTTTGAAATTCATGCAAAGTGATGTGATTGGGGTAGTATAGGTCACATTGATAACCTGCACACATTAAATGACCATTTTGTGTTAATTTCACTTATTCATCATCCCTCCCTCATCCCTGATCACTTCTTACTCATGCATCATCACCTCTGATCATTCTCTCATCATTATTCATTATCCCTATTCACTAACTCATTGACCCTCATTATCCCTAGTCATCTCTAATCATTCCCTTATCATCCATAATCACTCCTCCATTAACCCTCACTATCCCTCAGTATCCCTAATCACTCCCTATCCATCTTTCATCATCCCTAATCACTCTTTCCTCATCCCTCATCATCCCTAATTACTTCCTTATCCATATTCACTCCATCCTCATCTTTCCTCATCCCTCCTCATCCCTAATCACTCCCTCATTGATCTCCATTGTCTCTCATCATCTCTAATCACTCAGGCTTATCATCCCTAATCACTCCTTCATTAACATCACCATCCCTCATCATCCCTAATCCCTCCCTCCTCATCCCTCATCATCCCTAATAACTCCCTCCTCATCCCTCATCATTGTTAATCACTCCCTAATTGAACATCACCATCCCTTATCACCCCATCACTAACCCTCACCATCCCTAATTGCCCCTTCATCATTTGACATAAGTATATACTTTAAAAATATCTTTGATTTCAATCATATGTTATTTAATCCATTATAATAGAAATTAACTCTTTTCTATACTTATTGTGTTGTCAATACCCATTTGTGATAGTCAATCTTATTACTGAATGAATTGGATGATATTCTAAATTTATAGTCAAGTAACATAAGTGCTAACACAAAATAAAGTTTGAATTTTAGTTCATCAAATTATCTTTTTTGTGCATCTGACTAGATGAAACTTTATTTGGTTCCACCTTTGGTAGCTTGGTTCAAAAGATAAAAATTAAACACAAATCTTTTATATAATTTTCTAATTCTGAGAAGATTTGAATCATACGAAATTTTTTTTAGTGTTTTCCATTCATGTATGACTTGAATCTTGGTCAAGTGCACACATGCACTCCTTATGTGTGTGTAATGTATCCCAAATATTTTATCTCTTACATGAAAAATGAACATTTATTCATGTTAACATAAAAATATGTTTCTGCAAAATGTGAAATACTAGTTTAACATGGTGTAGATGTTCATCCCATGTTTCTTAAAGATTAATTTGTCATCAAGGTAGATGAAAACAATGGCATAGGTAAAGGGCCTGAGGATGTCATTCAACATCTCAATGAATTAATTTGCTACATGAGTTAACCTAAAAGGCATAACCAACTAGTTAATCGACCCTTTATTTTTAAGACTATATTCCAAATGTCTAGAGGTTCAACATGAATATGATGATACCCCAACTTAAGATCAATTTTGGAAAATACTTATACACCATGGATATGGAATAAAAATGCCTTAATATTTAGATGAGGATAATAGTTATTCACCTTGTTAAGGTTTTTTTAATTGATTCATAACTTTGGTACAAACACAATTGGGCTTCTGCAAGGCAATGATTTGGACATGATGTGTCCATTATCCATGATTCCATGAATCTACCACTTGATCTATTCATTATCTAGAAATGATATGTTGTATAAAGAGGTTTGAGGTAGAGGTAGTTAAGGGATCAAATCAATAGGTTTTTTAGTGTGCAGTATGTAGGAACTTATTTAGGTGACTGAAATATATCCTTGTATTCATCTAGTTTATGGTTCAATTATTTTGTCTTTGTTATTTTTGGATAAACCACACTATCATATGGTGACATAAGGATGTTATAAAATTTACTTCTCAACATCAAGAGTATAATTCTTACTAGAACTGACAAGATTCTTACACTTCTTGGCACTAATGAATGAAAGCTTATGAACTAATTATGATATATGGTATTTCAAATCATGAAAATCTATCACATAATTTCAAGGATTTACTTCAGAGAATACATGTCAATGGTAAATATATGGTTGACCACATGTAAAACATCACACATCTCTAATGGTGAGATGTCACAAAGGATTACATCTTTAAAAAAAAAATTGTACACTAAGTGACACTATTAGGTGATCCATTTCTCAAGGCCTACACTAGACCATACACTAGTGTATGGTTATCGATGATGTATAAATTTCAAATTTAATTTTTGGAAATATGCTTTAGGAGAAATTAACTTCTTCTAACTTCCATTGTAAATGATGAAGTGTATTGGCTCACCATTGATGTTAATATTTTTAATGCATATAATTTATTTTTAGGGGAAGTAGAGATATTTTTAGTACCGACCATATCATTGGGTTCATAATCTATTATCTACTTACCTTTTTATAGTGTTAGATAACTTGTGCCCACTTATCAATATGTGCCATTAGAGAGCTCATAGTGTGACACTCTTCATTGGATTGAATATTGAAAATATGAATTAAGCACCACTTTCCAATCTTGGACTACTTGTTCTAGTCATTTGAAAATTATTTTCCACTCTCTTTTATGATGACTCAATCAATAGACATAAAAATAGAAGGCCTTCAATGTAATTATTTAGATCATAAATGTCCTCATATGGAAAGTAATTGATTGGCTTCAAGAAATCACATAGCTTGGTGATCCTCGTATATTTACTACCCATTTTTGGTGCTATGGTGGTTTTAATTGCTTTTGTTTTTTTGGTGGATTTTAAATTGTGAATTACATCATTTCTAATAGGCCCATATTTTTTCATAGGTGTTAAATATTTATGTTTCAAAATTTCCTCCACATTATTTTGATCACTATGTCTTATATTTTATGCTAGCACTCAACTCTCCACTTGTATCTCCTAGTATTGTTAAACCCCAATAAAATACCACCATCAAGGTATTGGATGGAGTGATTAAGGATGAAGAGGGATGAGGAGGAATTGAGTAGAGATGATGAGGGAGTCAATAGGGATGATGAGGGATGGTGAGGGTCAATGAGGGAGTGATTAGGGAGGATGAGGGAGTGATTAGGATTGATGAGGTATGGTGAGGGTTAATGAGGGGGTGATTAGGGGTGATGAGGGACGAGAATGAGTGATTAAAGATGATGAGGTATGATGAAGCAGTGAATAGGGATAATAAGGGATGGTGAGGATTAATGAGGGAGTGATTAGGGATGATGAGGGAGAGATTATAAATGATGAGGAATGGTGAGGGTCAATAAGGGATTGATTAGGGATGATACGAGATGAGGAGGGCATGCTTAGGGATGATGAAGCGGTGATTAGGGATGATGAGAGAGTGATTAGGGATGGTGAGAACCAATGCGGGAGTGATTAGGGATGATGAGGGAGTGATTAAAGATGATGAGGGATGGTGAGGGTCAATGAGGGAGTCATGAGGGATGATGTGAGATGAGGAGCGAGTGATTAGGGATGATGAGGGATAGTGAGGGTCAATGAAGGAGTAATCAGGGATGATGAGAGAGTGATTAGATATGACTAGGGATAGTGAGGGTCAATGAGAGAGTGATTAGGGATAATGATAAATGATGAGAGATTAATTAGGGGTGATAAGGCATGAGTAAGAAGTGATCAGGGATGAGGGAGGGATGATGAACAAGTAAAATTAATACAAAGTGGTTGTTAGATGTGTGTAGGTCATCAATGTGACCTGTGCTACCTGAATCACATCACTTTTCATGAATTTCAAAGTAAGTGGTTTGAAAATTTCAATTTTAACAAATCTAGGACTCTTATAAATGCTAGGAATCAATTTGAAAGGCACAAAAACTTTTAAAATGACTATATGTTTACCAAAAATGGACATCAATTACAAAAAAATGTCCTAAAATCCCTAAGTTTAATACTTAGACCCTGAAAATTCCTAAGTACTGACTAGATTGGATTTTGAAAAACTATTTTCCACATCGTAAGATGTGTATCTGTGAGACTAGAGTGACCCTAATTTCTTATATTTACTAAAATAAATTTAAAGTATAAGTTGACATTTATATTGTTACATTTATTTCTTTATACTTAACAATTATATTTTTACATTTATTTCCTTATACTTAACATTAATTTTTTCAACTTATACTTAACATTTAGAGTAGTAAATATAAATTTCTAGCCAAAAGTTGCCTTCATGTGCAAATCCACACAATTTTATGTGCAAAATAATAGTAACATGATTGTAGTATTCATAATGTGACCACATTACCTACTAACCAAGGTTCACTCCATCTACATGTTCACTAATTTAATGTGCCAAACAATAGTACCATGATCACATTATTATTTTTATAATAACGTGATCATGTTATCTATTAATGCGATTGTGTTATACATTAACGTGATCATGTTATGGCTCTATAATTGTTACGTCATAATTTAAATAACATGACCATATTATGTCAATAATGTGATCATATTATTTAATAATGCAATCATGTTATGTATGATGTCCATGGAATTATCCCCCAACTCTATGCACTTATCCCATAGATGGTCTGGCTAACACACATTTTGTAGAGCTTTTTCTTTTGAGGATAGTTCTTGCATGGGTTCAACAACTCCCCTCAAAAAAGGGGGCATTCATAGGGTTTTTTCATAGAGATCAGGCTATTATAATGCACTCAGAGTATAATTTTAAGCACACAAGCTCAGAATATAAAAATTAGTCTCAAGTAAACATAGTGAGAAATAGTGACATAGAGATCAGTTACAATTGCACATAAATCAAAATAGTCAGACACTAGCACCCAAATTGGAACACTAGCATCACATGGTGCTACTAAGATATGGTGATAATATCTAGTAGCCTTAGTTTTATAAAATTGTAAATTGGTTATAAAAGTATAGTAGGTATAGTCCAAGTTTACACAGGTTCAATTATAGATTTATTAGTTTTGCTCAGATTCATACCAATTTTCTCAGATTGGGAGCATCATGCATGACATGACCATTCTCATTTACAATTCAAATACTCAGATATAAATTATTACAACTTAGTCCAAAATATATATGCTCAAATATAAGAGTTTGGGGTATGTATCTGGCACATTATTTTTGTATGCTCACTTATATATCAGTTGATCAGATGGAATGACAAACTCCATGTCATTCTCTACATTGTATACATCAGACACTATGTTCTAGGTCACACACTAGATTCATGACTTACTCCATCTTGAGCGGTTGGCATTCTCGAGTGGCCCAAAGCTACCTAATATACCTAAGTGGCTACAGAGCTGACATCTCCAATTAGATATCTCTAGTTAGACATCTCTAGCTAGACATTTTCAATTACATCATGTAGTTTTAGTTTTAGATGCATCTACTACACATGGATAGGCAATGATGGAGTCATAGTCTTCTTAAATTCTTGAGCCACCTATATGAGAGAGTTGGACACACCATCAATCTAATCCAAGCTATTCATAGGTCATGATCCACCAAGCAAGGGTGGGCAATGATGGAGTCAAAACTAGATTAGAATATTGATCCACTCACACATGAGGATTGAGCAAATCATTAGCTCAGTCCAATTTATTCACCAATTGATCACTATCTACATGCACACACACAATTTATCACCAAGTTTATGTATTGGTTTACATACCCAATGAGGTGTATTTATTCCTTTCCTCTCTTATCCCTTTAGTTAGTTTTACTTTTTCACTCAATTTTGTCTTTATTTTTGATATCTCTTAAATAAGGATCAATTCATGTACATTTCACTTTTAGGATAGGCAATGGTGCATGCTTCACATACTCAGATCTAGATTCATGGGTTTTACCTCTTAGGTAAGTAAAGGTATGATTTTTGTTCCTTTATCCCAGTCATTTCACTTTGCTGCATTTCTAGAATAAAGGGGGGTAAATGTAATCACCTAAATATGACACTTCAGTGCTAAGAGTGCTACTTGAGACCACCTATTCGTAGCTTAACCCTAGACCTATCTTAGGGCCTATTTTCACACTTATTCAGCCTTTGTGTAGGCCATGAGCATCCCTAGACATCCCTAAAGTAGTCCTAGACCTTCATTCTTATACCATGTCTCTTTGTACCTCAAGTTGTACCACTTGGACACTAGCACCATAATAGAGACAGTAGCACCACATGGAGCTAGTGTCCTAATTTTGGCACTATTGTCTTTTCCCTCTTTTTTTCATAAATGGATATATTTTTAAATCTTAGACCACCTAGGGTTAGCCTAGACCTCTTTTAGCACCTGCACAAGCACCAAAAGATTATATATACATGAATTTTATCCCTCTAATCACTAGATGAAAAGAAGATGCAAATTACACATACAAACTCAGAATAAGTTATGCACAATTAAGGTTATCAATCCATATTCTGCCCTACTTCTACATACTACCATCGACAACATTCCTAAGCTCATATTACTCATATTTCTAGTCTCAAGCACATTCAAAGCACTCAAGTCAACTATCATAATAGCTTCACTTGTACTTGCACCAACACTTGGGTAGGGAGAATTGCATCAGGCTTGATCCTCTTTAGAGTATTAGTATGTAGGCAACTCTTATCATAGTAGGGTGTTAAAGATGTCCAACCTATCCCACTAACAACACACTTTAATGTTTATATCAAATGGATGCCCTAGCAACATGGAAGGTTAGGGTTTACTCATAAAATTAGTCAAAATAGGTCATACATAGTGTTTTAGAACTTGTGTGTGCAAGAACAGGGTTGAAAGACCTAAACACAGGTGGACCCAGAAGCTTGAAATAATTCTACATAGAGGACACTACTACTAAAATAGGGACACTACGGCACTACTATCCAATTAGGGTGGTACATCTAGGAGGGGTTTTGACACCTAGATCATGTTTGTGACACTCAAATCAACCTCTGCCTCAATTTTTAGCCTCCATATCATTTGTCTTAGTCATTTTCTAGCTAAGTTCTCATTTACATTATTTATTTCTATTTTTAGAAAGGTCAAATTTAGTCAATTATGTAACAAATCAGTGGCTATATTTAATGCATATTTCTACTTTGATTTACTATACTCAGTGTTTTAACAACATAGGATTTACATTCACCTAAGTCTTAAAAGGTTAAAATAGTAAACAAGTTTGGGACTTCTACTTGTCTAACCAAATTCTATACAAGCTTAGGCATCTCTACACACCTTGCCAAAGAGTCATCTGGGAGGCACATTACTCTAAAACATTAGGACACTTCAACATGATAAAAAATCTAGCCACATTGCAGTTGCACTTCTATTGGCTGCACATACACACAGATGTGGAATGCTACATCAAGTCTTGCATTACCTGTTGAATCACCAAGACCACAAATGAAGAGCTAGGATTTTACAACCCTTTACAAGTTCCATCCAAACCATGGGAATCTATTAGTATGGATTTCATGGTTGGGTTTCTTACAATGGACACCAACATGATGATATGTTTGTTCTAGCGAGTAGGTTTAAAGATGGTTGTATGGTCACTTATAAGAAAGATAGTGATGCAGATGGCACTGCACAAGCATTATTCAAGAATGTTTGGGTTCACTTTGTGTTAGGATTGTGGAGCTAAAAGCTTCACTGATGCAAACAGGAGGAGGTTGCAGAATGAGTTGCTGAGTGTCAGAAGTGTTTGGCGTTGGTCTGGCCAACCGGCGTCGGCAGGGTAAGACAGGAAGGCAACCGACGTCGGTCATATATCGGCCGGCGTCGGCGACCCCAGGCGGACAGGGACCGACGTCGGTCGCCTGTGTAGTTTGACTGTGAGTTATTTACGGGCAGTGAACTAACGAACCAAGAGTTTGCATGATGAGCGCTAATTTTAGACTCATAGCTGCGGATCTAATTATTGTAATTAGATGTCTAATCATTGTTTGGATGAGATCTATATAATAGACTCATGGTTGTATTGGAAAAGTGTGCTAGGGAGTAAGAGAGCATAATTATAAGCTCCTTCTGTGTGTGAGGTAGAGCTATGGTGCGTTCCTCCTAGTGCCACAGTACCAGGTGTGTTGGTGCTGGATTGGAGAGCCAGCTGGGTTCTTCAATAAGTAAGATCGTTGATCTGCAGGTGTATGTGTGTGCAAGGTCGAGGTTCACAGGTGATTGGAACCATTGCTTGATTTGCAGGTGTGCAAGGTCATACAGACAGCAACACAACAGGGAGCAGTATCAGGCAGGATCTACTTGGAGTACAGGTGTGTACTCGGATAGAGCAAGAGGAAGGCAAGGCAGTTCCTTCCATAAGTATGGTCTGTTGAATTGCAGGTTGTTGCAGATTCATGGGAGATCTACTTGAAGTACCTTAAGTACTTGTGGAGCACGTGGAGTGCTTGTGGAGTGCGTGGAGCACTTGTGTTGTGCGTGGAGCACGGGGAGGTGAACACCAACTCTGTATTTGAGTTGGGTGTTGGGACCTGTGAGAGGGAGAGCTTTGGAGAGAAGAATTACTGTTCACTTGAGGTGTGGGAAACCTCTGTAAGGTGGTGGAGAAGAAGTGGCATCTTCTTTATTGTATTCTTTTCTGTATAAAGTGTTAATACAATTTGGTATTGTCTCTCATATCATGTGTTATTCTGAATTCTAGTTACTTGGTGATCTGGTTAATTTTCGCATATTAAGTTGCTTGGTATTAGTAATCAAATTGTGTGCTTCCGGTGTACACCCTCTCCCAACAAGTGGTATCAGAGCATGTTTGTTGTTCTAGATCCCCAACAAGTGGTATCAGAGCCTTGGTTGTAGGTTCTTGAGCTTGATACCAACAGGTGGTATCTGAGCTGAGGTTGGAGGAAGCAGGTTTTGTGTTTGGTTACAGGTCACTCTCAGGGGTTTCTGATCGAGTGGGAGTAGAGCAACTGCAGATCAAAGTAAGCTAAGAATGGAGGAGTTGAAAAGCACAGATGGTCACTCACGGTCCTATGGAAAGAAAGAGCAGGTAAAAGATTATTGCTGGTTGGTAACAGATCAGCATGAAGAAACTGAAGATACAGATGTAGCAGGTATTGCTGCACAGGATGTGTTTGCAGGTTTCTTGGATAAAGTTGAATCTTGGATAAAAGATTCGGTTGCCTCTTTCCATGCAGTTCCAGGTAGAGGAGCTGGTGAGCCTTGTCAAAGGATTGGCAAAGGCAAAGTGAAGCTGAAATTGCAGGCGGCCAACACACAGGTGTTGATGAAGGTCATGCAGGTCCCAGGTTTGGAGATATGGCTAATTTTTTCAGAAAGATTGGGTGATGAGAGATGCACAAGAACTCTCACAGCGGATGCACTTGAATTAGCTGGTGGTAAGAAAACAGGTATCCTTTATCTACTTGTTTATATTACTGATTCTTCTTTTGTTGCGGAGACGTGGCTTCGTAGGCTTGGTCACATGAGCAGGAAGGAGATGCATGTTCTTAAGCGGAAGACAGATATATTTGACAGGCTTAAGAACTGGAAAGCCTTGGTGTTTATGGAGGAGATGGCGGACAGAACCCAGTGGATATGGCTGGATACTTCTGAGCAGGGCAGTTTGGACATGTGTTTTGATTCAAAGAAGCTCGCGGGTAAAAAGTCATCACTCACAGGCGAACACAGACACCGATGTCGGTCAGGAGGAACCGGCGTCGAACAGACAGGTGCCGAGGTCGGTCATGTGCAGACCGAAGCCGGCGATGTCGGGCAGGGTAAGACCGATGTCGGTCATGGGACCGACGTCGGTAGAATGTAAGACCGATGTCGGTTAGGAGAACCGACGTCGGCAGCAGGGACACCAGCGCAGGCAGGTTGGTAGTCAGGTACAGACGCATGGAACCGACGTCGGTCGGATGCAGACTGTGGAGTGACCGAGGTCGGTCACTGTAACGAATTTTGGGTGGACAGCAAGCTGTCAAGGAGTCTCAAACACCCATACGGAGGACTGAAGGCGTAAGTAGGCCCTCAAATTCGTTGTTCCTCTTCTTTATACATGTTGCTGATTGTAGAGCAGGAAGGATCCAGGAAACAGGTGTGAGCTTGGCATGGATGAGGATGTGATTCCTTGGAGGAGAACCAGACAGGTGTGTCTTGGTGGAGTTGCCAGCAGGTATAAAAGCACAGATACGAATGGATACCTTAGTAGAAGAATAGAGAGAACGGTTACATGAGACGGAAGATCAGGTATATGGTCTTGTAGAGCTGCAGGACAGTGGTACAGGTTTTGACAGGTGGAGGACGGAGCATGGCTTCAGTCAGTGTCAGGTAACTACTGTGTTTTGACTTACCAGGGGGATGGTGATTGCAACATCATTCTGTTGCTGTATGTGGATAGTATGCTAGCTAGCAGGGGTGTACATACAAGGTTTTGCTGAGCTAAGGGTAAGATTAGTTCAGTGGCATGTCATGAGGAGCTTGGAGCAGCGGAATTCTTTGACATGGGAGACATGGAGATCACAGGTTGATTTTGTCTCGAGTAGGAGCTGATGTGAATCAGGTGTTGGCGAGGTTCGGGATACAGAACCGGAGCACACTAAGGGCTGGACAGGTACAGTGTCTGAAATCACATGAGGTCTGGTATAGACCTGAGCATTCCCATGCAGTGGGAGCTGTCAGAGAGTTAGGAGCCAATTCGTGGAAGTGGATTCTCAGGTTTTCTGAGAGGGACCGGCAGCAGGTGTTGCTATGCAGGGTCAGGACTTCACTACATGTATTTGTAGGTTCGGATGTGGCAGGTTACTCGGATGACAGGTGGTACACCACGGGATGTGTGGTGGGTTGTCTTCAGGTGGGAGCTTGAAGAGGGATACAAACCAGGAAACAGATTAGACGGAGTACAGGTACAGGTACAGTGCAGCTGTTTATCTCCAAGTGGGAGATTGTTAGGATTGTGGAGCTAAAAGCTTCACTGATGCAAACAGGAGGAGGTTGCAGAATGAGTTGCTGAGTGTCAGAAGTGTTTGGCGTTGGTCTGGCCAACCAGCGTCGGCAGGGTAAGACAGGAAGGCAACCGACGTCGGTCATATATCGGCCGGCGTCGGCGACCCCAGGCGGACAGGGACCGACGTCGGTCGCCTGTGTAGTTCGACTGTGAGTTATTTACGGGCAGTGAACTAACGAACCAAGAGTTTGCATGATGAGCGCTAATTTTAGACTCATAGCTGCGGATCTAATTATTGTAATTAGATGTCTAATCATTGTTTGGATGAGATCTATATAATAGACTCATGGTTGTATTGGAAAAGTGTGCTAGGGAGTAAGAGAGCATAATTATAAGCTCCTTCTGTGTGTGAGGTAGAGCTATGGTGCGTTCCTCCTAGTGCCACAGTACCAGGTGTGTTGGTGCTGGATTGGAGAGCCAGCTGGGTTCTTCAATAAGTAAGATCGTTGATCTGCAGGTGTATGTGTGTGCAAGGTCGAGGTTCACAGGTGATTGGAACCATTGCTTGATTTGCAGGTGTGCAAGGTCATACAGACAGCAACACAACAGGGAGCAGTATCAGGCAGGATCTACTTGGAGTACAGGTGTGTACTCGGATAGAGCAAGAGGAAGGCAAGGCAGTTCCTTCCATAAGTATGGTCTGTTGAATTGCAGGTTGTTGCAGATTCATGGGAGATCTACTTGAAGTACCTTGAGTACTTGTGGAGCACGTGGAGTGCTTGTGGAGTGCGTGGAGCACTTGTGTTGTGCGTGGAGCACGGGGAGGTGAACACCAACTCTGTATTTGAGTTGGGTGTTGGGACCTGTGAGAGGGAGAGCTTTGGAGAGAAGAATTACTGTTCACTTGAGGTGTGGGAAACCTCTGTAAGGTGGTGGAGAAGAAGTGGCATCTTCTTTATTGTATTCTTTTCTGTATAAAGTGTTAATACAATTTGGTATTGTCTCTCATATCATGTGTTATTCTGAATTCTAGTTACTTGGTGATCTGGTTAATTTCCGCATATTAAGTTGCTTGGTATTAGTAATCAAATTGTGTGCTTCCGGTGTACACCCTCTCCCAACAAGTGGTATCAGAGCATGTTTGTTGTTTTAGATCCCCAACACTTTGGACTCCCAACATCCATCATTTTCAGTTGATATTTGCTCTTTGTGAGTCACTTTTGGTAAGTACTATGGGACTTGATGGGTAAGAAGTTGGATATGTTAATGACATTCCATCCACAAATAGATGGGCAAATAAAAGTTTTCAATCGAATACTTTTTCATATTCTATGAATGTTCAACCACACACATGCTCGCATTTGGGATGACCATATTTTATACGTTCAACATGCCTACAACAGGGCCTTGCATTATGGGGCATAGTCTATTTTAGACATTGCTTGGGTTTTAGCCTCCAACACCCCTAGACATCTCCTACTTCTCACCAACTAGCATTGAGTTATGCACATAGGGATGAGAAATAGACAAATCTAGGTAGTTCTTTCACCACATACAATCTATTCATCAACATGTTCAACATATCCTTTCTCACACCCAAATAAATTACAAGGAGCACCATGACACACATTGCACACCTCATGCATTCTGAGTTGGAGACAAAGTCTAATTTCGTATTCAGAAGGAGCACTTCAAAGGTCCATACAAGAAGATCAAGCCTCTATGCTATGGTCCTTACACCATTTTGCTTGCAATTGGTGAGAATGCATTCACTCTTGATTCACCTCCGTATTTGGACATGCACCTAGTTTTCAACATCGAGCTTCTCCAACCTTATGTTTCTACATTTCTTGAGCCAACAATAACACAACTTCCTTTTGATCTTAATCTCAAACACATGCATCCAATAGATAAGGACTAGATCATTGAAGTGAAAGACACATGCACCCATCATGGCACACATCAAATTTTCATAGTGGTCAAAGTTGATATGTTGATCAAGCTAAGTGGTATAACTCTCAGCAACATTGTGTATAGTTTTCATAGCTACACATGGATGCAAAAGTGACCATTGCTCTTCAAGAAAAGGTGAATGATCTATGCACAGATCCGATGCAACATATACTCCTCCTTTGCATGTCTATATGTTGTGTGCACTTTTCATTTACACCAAGCTTGTCACAGCCTTGTGTGCCTCACTCGCAATCCCCACACATCTCACTCATAATCTTGTGTGCCTACACTTGCTCTATCTCTACCACATCCACATGCCAACCTCCTCCAATTGCATGGCTTGCCAAGTGACACTTATCAACCTAGGACATGTTAGTTATCCAGTTGGGTTGTTAGTTGCCTTGCACCTGGAATTTCAACTGTTGCCTAACAAAAAAGATGGAATGACTTGTAATTATATTCTTTGTAACTAACAACAATGTAACTGCTTCTTGTATTGTATGTATAAATGTGTATCATATGCATTCGGCCAAGGGTAGATGCCATACATAGTTGTAGTGATAGATAACATGCTCTGTGTATCTACTTTGTCATACACGATTTGTACATCTTCGTATTCTTTTTTCTATTCATTCACATTGAATAAAAGTTGCATTTTTGCAAGCATTAGACTTTTGCTCCGTTGAATGTGTGTTGATTGTTCTATCTAAATTTTTTTGCACGCATTCATTCTTTATAACTGTGAGTTACCTCTAATGCACAATCATCCCCTTTCCTCTACGCCTGGTCCTAGGCTTTTCTAGCGCGAATCACTAATAGGCACCTAATTTGTTTTCAACTAGAAAAAATGATAATAAAGAGAGAAGAGAGAGTTTCAACTTACAAACGAGTATTGTGAATAGAACTATGATAGATTCCTATTAAGAAATATTTTAAAACATGCAATGCTTTATAAATCACCTGTCTCATAATTATTATTACCCATATTATGTTTTTAAATGAAATTGATGGTAAGAATAATATTGTAATAAGAAATTAGGTATTTGTGTCATAATTTAATTGTAATCCATTTACTTACAAGAGAGGCAAACTATATAGTAGGTACGGTACCAGAGAAGGGGGTTGGGAAGGTGGGGCTAAAACTTTTCCAAGTTTTTAAATGAAATTGGTGGGATAAAGTTCTAGGCATTGCTGCTGTACAGATTTTCTCTGGAAGTCGTCCGAGTAAGTTTCTTCATTTGAGGAATCTGCGAAACCAGTAGGCTGATGCTTTGGGGTATCTGTTCAGATTATTCTTATAATCCACATAATGAAGACCGAATCTCACTGTATAACCGTTTACCCACTCAAAATTGTCTAACAGAGACCATGCGAAGTACCCTCTTACATCCGATCCACTCCTGCAATCCAATTTATGATTCCATTATTAAAATATGCAGAAGTTAAAGAGCAAAATTTTCTGTAAAATAATAAAACCCACATGAATGACTTGCCTTATTGCCTGGTGAAGAAATGACAAATGCTTCGAGTGGTAGTCGATTCGCCAAGTATCATTCAGGGATTCTTGCAATGGTAAAGTATCATTGTTGATTTCATCAGTGCCTGTAATTAATATTTACATACCTCAATTATCATCATTCTTATCTTTGATTATTGATTATGGAGAACAATCTGAAACTTTGATCCATAAGCTTTTCACATAATAGACATTTACCATTTTCTGTTATGAAAATTTGGGGATTGTTGTATCGATATTTTATGTATTTCAGAAGCTCTCTTATTCCAGACGGGTATACGTGAAGCCAACTCGATCCTCCCTGTTCAAAATCAAACATTGGCCATGAAATATTTGGGGATAAAATACTCATTTAACCTAATTGACATCTTATAAAATCTTGGAAGCCTTACCACAGGTCCAATAAGCACACCATTTCTCTCGGCTAAGAAAATTTTGAAAACCAGAGGTGTCAGATATTATGTTGTTCAAATTTTCTAAAATATTATTATACTGAATCAATCTACCTGTATGCCAAACATTAAAACAAACAAAATTCCAGAAATGGTACCGGTTAGATTGGCTCGAGAATCCAGTGTATAGCTTGTATTAACCGAATTGGGGGGCATTGAAACATGAGTAGCGTACAGGCTTGTGTAATAATTTAAACCCAGAAAATCAAATGAACCTTTCACCATAGCAGATTGGCGCGTAGTAAATTTGGGTAAACGCACACCAACAAGTTTCCTCATTGTTAGCGGGTATTTCCCTTCTGTAATTGGATCCATAAACCTGCAGTTGCAAGGGCTAGTCAGTTTCATTTAGACGGATAATCCCTAAACCCTAAACCTGTAGTTCCAAGTGCCACTCAATTTCATTTGGCCGGATGATCCGCAGATTAATAATCTGTCTTCAGAAGGTGTGGATATACTTACCAACCAAACATAAAATCTATGGCCCTTTGTGCGGCATTATGGTCAGAGGATGTATTTGAGTAGGGCAACATCCAGGAGCAAACCAGCGTGATGCCGATCCATCCCTTCTGCAACGCCTGCATTTAGAAATAGCAGATTGACGTAATAACTGTTAGATTTC
Organism: Torreya grandis; assembly: GCA_037957365.1. Taxonomy (NCBI): domain Eukaryota; kingdom Viridiplantae; phylum Streptophyta; class Pinopsida; order Cupressales; family Taxaceae; genus Torreya; species Torreya grandis. The sequence continues at coordinate 1,267,854 of JARHVA010000362.1, forward strand.
AATTTTTGTGGGATTTTACTGATGTGTTTGTAACTTATCTTTGTGGGATTTTACTAATATATTTTTGAGCCTTTATTATGCGAGTGACATTGCCTATTCCTCATATTTTGATTCTTAATAATTAGAACACAAGTACCCTAATACCAGTTGTCATGTACAGGAAGATTATAGTCTATCATGGGTCACCTGATACTTGCTCCTGTATACACGAACAGCCGCTGCATGAGAAAGAAGCAGATTATGTGCCACAATATATGGCTCTGTTGCCGATTTGGAATGGTGGCCTGGTGCCATCAAGCCCAAGTCGTATCCAAAAGCGGCGTAGGCATAAGGTTCGTTTAGTGTAATCCAGTGTTTCACTCGATCTCCGAACTCTTGGAAGCACACTTCACTGTAAGCGGCAAAATCTTTCCTGCATAGATAAGCTCTCAGGGCAAGGAACTTGTCAATGTAAGTCCTCATTAAAATATCAAATTAGAGTGTACTTACAATTTATTGATTTATTGTAGTCTCTTAAACGAAGGTTTTTTTCTGCTTGGCATAGAACATGTTATTTATGGATTTTGATTTCAGGTCAATAAACTCGTAAATGTAAATTCTCACCAAAATATCAAATTACTGTGCACTTATGATTTATTGGAATCTCTCAAGCCAAAGCTTTTTTCTTACTTGACATAGAACATGACACTTATAAATTTTGATCTCAGGTCAATAAGCTTGTAAATTTAAGTACTTGCCAAACCAGGCTGCTTGGCAAAGTACTTAAGGGTTTTAATGCCAGAGGTCTCTTCATGAAAATCAAACTGTCTAATATATCAGAGAAACAAACTTCCACAGAAACTGCGATCAGAATATTACATTTGGGACCACACATGGATTCATATTATCTCTGCAAATTCCTCACCCCCACAGACTGCAACCTGCATTTTTCCTATGTATTTATTTAATGAAGTATACAATCCTGTCACAGAGTCCAACATGTGACCACCTCTATAAGATCATTAGGCCCACTCAACTGTAAGAGAATAAATACTAAAACACCCTCTATAAAACTCCAAAGACGCTACCTGCATAATTTAATGAATTCAAAAGATTAAGGGAGGGTTTAATACACAATATTTTGACTGAGAAATCCTCCATATTCGTCCTCCAACGCTTTTGGAAGGTCCCAATGAAACAATGTCACGAAAGGCTGGATATCTACCAACAAAAATTCGTCTCAAACTTTGAGATTCACAGTAATTTCCTTACTTTTATAATTTATGGTAAACAAAATACATATAAAAAATTTGATGTTTCAGTCCATAACAATGAGTAGCAAATGATTTCTAGAAATAAAAAAACTGAACACGGTTTATCCCAGAAATCATTTGCTCAAAATACATATAATTACCATGTTTGAGGAGTTCGTTGATCAAGTTGTTGTAATACGCCACTCCCACTTTGTTGATTCCGCCATTGACTGAGCCATCTGTCACGGAGAAATTCTGTTTAAGAGAGAAACCCCTGTATAGTATTTCCTACAAAAAGAAAAAAATGTGACTCACTTGGTAATATCCGAGACCAGGAAATAGAAAACCTATAGGCATCCATGCCGATGTCCTTCATCAGTTTCACATCCTCCTGAAAGTTACAGCATACCAGTTTTTCAAAAGCAAAAATATTGGGTAGCTCCTCAAGTTATTAGAAAATAGATAAATGAGGAGATCTTGTTAGTAGCAGATAGTGACACCTTATAGCGGTGGTACTCATCTACAGCCACATCACCATTGCTCCCATCCACAATTTTCCCTGCAAATCGTTTTAGCTTATATATTGTTAGATTTTAAGTCTTTGGAAATATCGTGTGCCTGTTTTTAGTTCGATATTTAAGATCAACAGCCATGAAGCGTGATCCATCATCAGGAATATGATACTTATGATAATAATGATAGAAGAGTGTAAATGTCTATCCAAAACATCAAATCTCTAAATCGAATATGTAACCCAAGGGATAATCTGAAACTGAAGTGAAGTGTGATATGAATACATTTAAGATCAAAATCCGAGAGTGTGATTCATTTTCAGGGGTATGATACTTATGATAATGATGATGGAAGAGCGTAAATATCTTATTCCTTCATGAATGTTGATCCAAAACATCGAATCACTAAAATCAAATACTTAAACCAAAGGGACAATCTGAATCTGAAGTGTGATATGAACAGATGGAATTGAAATCTTAATTATTTATAGGAAAGGAAAAAAAATTAACCTGGTGTGCCCGAGAACATATCCCAAATGCTTGGGCCTCTTCCTCCTTCCCGGGCAGCTCCTTCGTACTGATATGAAGAAGAGGCTGTGCCGAATATAAATCCACGGGGAAATGCATTCCTATCCAGTTCGAGTTCATCATGATTTGCAGTTGCTCTAAAAATCATAACCCAAATACACACCACTACATATGCAATCCATCTTTTTCTGATATTCATTTCAGATCCAAAACGATGTACGCAGCAATTTAGTTATATCCGGAGCATTCCTAGATGGATAATGGATTTCTATATGGATAGAGTAAAAACGAGGGCAATGAGTCTCGTGGTTTACCTCATTGACTGACGGTTGCCAAAATTAATTTGGAGCTCATACTTTCAGATTTCCCATATTTTAATTTTTTTTAAGGGAAAGAGGCCTCAAGTTGATGGTCATTATGATTTTTTTAATTTAATATTGTTTATTTTAAATGTTAATATAGTTTATTGTAGAAGAAAGAAATATTAGATAAAATATATATTTATTATAATTTGATTTGATATTTATTTATTTAATATTATTTTTTAAATGTTAATATAATTTATAGTAGAAAAAAGAAATATCATATCATATATAATATATATTTATTATAATTTTCGATGATATATTTCAAATTTTATCTTACTTTTAATACCATTTATAAAAAATTGATTGTATTTTATAATTTAAAAACGTAAATACAATTATACAACTATAAAATTTAAACATTAAAAACCTATATAATTTTTATAATTAAATACTGATAATCATGTTTTATAAATTTAAACTAATAAATTGATATACTTATTATTCATGGTTAGTAAGTTCAAAACTCAGTTCACTGCCCAAAGCAAAGAGAATCCTATAGGATCCTCACAAAGATGAGAGGAACAAGGAATATGTCGGTGTAAGTTAGCCACTTAATAAATTTAATATGCAGGTGGGGTTTGCATAAAGATAGAGGAATATGGAATATCTCATTAGTGCATTTAATAAATATAATATGTTAATATGTAGGTGGGTTTTTGATAGATATCATGATTATTTGTTTGAATTTTTTAATTGATTTTTTATAATGGTTTCTATATCATTATATTAATAAATTAAATAAATTAATATATTTTTAATTAAATAAATTTATATTAAAAATTATAAAATTAATTGAATGTTTATATATTTTGAATTTTAATATTATAATATAATTATTTTTTGACGAAACAATGAACAGAAACATAATTATTTTAAAAAATATAAATTATTAAATATCATACTCATTACTGACAGATAATTATGAAAATTCGAAAATAAATTGATTTAAAAAAAATAAATATAATATGAAAACATTAACTAAGGAAGTGACCAGTATGCCCATCATGAGTCATGACTCGAGAAAATACAAAAATATATGATTCCTGCATGACTGGCTTACCTTACGAAGTGATAAATAAAAACTCCAACAAATTAAGTATTATAATGATTCTTATGTGGGAAAAGAATTTCAAATTAAGTATAGTTTTTAAAAATCAAGATGGACGTGTATTTTGCAACAATAATTTCATTATTTAAATTGTATATAATTTTTAAGGGTGTCAAATTGATACCCTTTAATTATTAAATTCAAACACAGTCAATAGTACTTTGAAAATAGTGTAACCTATCTGTATTTGCTGGTCGTTACCCTTGACTCGATTCACAAGATTTTTTATTATTCTTTGGTTAGATGGGCAGCATTCAAGTCTCTGTGTTGCTCTTTGTTAGGGTACATGGTCCCTAAATTTTAGTGACATTTCCGGGATTTGGGAATTTGGATGGAGCGTGCCCAAAAAAAAAATTAATTTTTTTAATAAAAAAATATTATTTATTTATTTTATTTTATATAGAGGAATTGGGGTTGGTTCAACATTTTAAATTGGTTGTTATTATTATTTTAATCTTTCATAAGTCAAGTTTATTATATATATTTTATTAAGTTTTATTAACTGTTGACTGCTTCAACATACCGATAATTAATTCTATTTTATTTTGCATATCCTTCAAACCCTAGTTTGCATGTGATAACTTATTCTTTTCATGTTTTATATGCTTATATGAATACCTCCTTTTGGTGTTCATACTACTTTAATTGGTGGTAATGATGATTAGAAAGATTATACATTTTTGTATGTGAAAATAAAAATAATATAATGTTTTGGGTGTTGGTTATCTTTATTTTACCTTTCACGAGTATGGAAGGCAAAATTTTAAAATAAAAAAATAGTAAGTTATGGAAATATGTGTTAGTTTTAAGTAAAGTATTTTATAACAATTTGGTTTTAAACCTTGATGTATACAATATAATGTTGATTCTTGTTTAGAATCTAATGTGAATGAAAATGTCAAAAATTGCTAGTATTTGCACTCTTTTTTTGAATACGAATGTTGAAAATGGTGACAATGATGGAAATGATTGTATTCCTACTCTTTCTCCAAGTAAAAATGTTGAAAATTATTGTCTTCCTCCCTCTCATTTCAATACAAATTTCAAAAATGATTCTTCAAATACAAACATTTCTCTTCACACTTTTTCCTTAAATTCCCATATTGATAACGATATCTCTCGAAATAAAAATACCAAGGAAATGAATGAATAACATAGTCATGACTTTATAGAAATATTTCAAATGTATTTAATATAAAATATTTCTCATGTTGTTCAAATTATGAAAATATTGAATGCAATGCTCCTATGATTTATAATGATTTTTTCTTCTCATTCTAGATCTAATGATCTTATTGGCCCCACATAAGTTAATATTATGATTTTTTTTTAGGCATTAATTGGTCAAACATTGTAATGTAACATTACCCCCATTTTGATAAAGAGGCAAGTACAGAGAATATAGTACCATGATTTTAATGGCTTAATGATGTAATAGGTATAAGGTTATGTAAGCATTAAATTTTATTTGATGTAGTATGGTTACAAATTTATTTAATCTTTTAGGGTTTTACACAAGTAATTCTTATGTTTGGTTAAAGCGTTGAGATGTTTAAATCAGTTAAATAAATTACAAAAATTAAGTACTGATTTATTATAGATTTTGACCTCCTTTGAATTTCTAAAAATAGCAATAAATAGGCATAAATATAGACTTATCTAAAAAGTGACTATCACAAATGATCTGGGTTCTGAAAATTGAGTTCTGGATAATTCTGAGTGTTGTCAACATGATTCTACGATTTGTTTGCTCATTGGATAGTAGAGCCCTACCTGGACAGTAGCACCATGTTGGTGTAGTGTTCTCCAAGTGGTGCTAGTGTCCCCTTTGCGGGACTATTCTTATTTTTTGGGAGCACTTGCGACTATATTTTTAAGTCTTGTTCCTACATGTATGAAACATGAAGTTTTGTATTGTGCCTAGAAAATCTTATTTAATGTGCAAACCCTAATCCTCTTTGTAAGTATGACATGAGCAATAATTATGTGTTCATTAGTAGGATAGGCTGGACATTCTCAACACCCCGTTGTGAAGAGAGTTGCCTACATACCAATGCTCTGAAGAGTGATCAAGTCTGAGATAGTTCTACCATCTAATGCTTGATGCAAGTGCAAGTGAATGCTAGAATAAGAGTGGACTTGGATGTCTTGAATGTGCTTGACCTTTGAAATCTTTAAAATCTAGGTCTAGCGCTGCTATAGATGGTAGTATGTAGAAGTAGGGTAGAATAAGGATCAAATACTTTAATTGTACTCAACTTGCCTTTTGTTTGAATGTGTTTTTTCATCTAGTGAATAGAGGTCAATTAGACTTGTATTTATAGAGATATGTAGCTTGTATGGATAAGAAAATATGCTTATGCTAACCTTAAGAGGGGCACACATTTAAAAAAGTATCAGTTGGGAAGAGTTAGGACTAAGGACAATAGTGCCCAATTAGGGACACTAACACCATATGGTTGTAGTATCCCAAATGTGGTATTAATGTCCACTTGACAAACTATTAGAAAAAATAGGTTGAGATCTGAGAAGACAGTCCTCGGACTATGTTTTGATTAATTGCAGGTGATTGTGGTTTGCTCAATGACTAGAAAAGTATGTCTAAGGCTCTAGGATAGGTCTAGGTCCAAGCTAGAAAAAGGATAACTCGAACGACACTCTTAGTATCCAATTACCACTTTTAGGTGATTACATTTGGACCCCACCCTTTATGCTAGAAATGTAGCAAAGCGAAATGATTAGTAAAAAGAAAAAAGAGGCATACTTGCACTTACCTTGAAAGTGAAACTCATGTAGCTGAGTTTGAGTGTGTGAATCTAGATCTGTGTATGTGAAACATGATCCAAAGTAATGACATGTAATGAAACATGAAAAAATTAGTCCTTACTTAAGAGATGATCAAAAGCAAAAGACTACATTGACAATAAAAGTAACTAAGTAAAGCTGAGTAAAGAGAGAGGAAAGGAATGAATACTCCTCATTGGGTATGCGAATTAATGCATGAAGCTAGTGACAACCTATGTGTGTGAGTGTACATAGTGATCATATTGTTGAATAGCTTTGACTAAGTTGATGGCTTGCTCAATCCTCATATGGGTGCCTTGAACTCAATCCGATTTTGACTCCATCATTGTCCACCCCTGTTTGGTGGATCCTGGTCTATAAATAACTTAGATAAGACTATTAGTGTGTCTAACTCTCTCATGTAGATGGCTCAAGAACTCAATTAGGCCATCACTCCATCATTGTCCACTCGTGTGAAGTAGATGCATTTTTTACTGAACTGCACAAAGCTATGAAAGTATCTGAGTAAATCTAACTGTGTATGTTAGCTCCAAGGACATTCGGGCGAGAATGCCAACCACTAAAGATGGATTAAGGCAAGAATCTAGTGACAACTTGAAATGTGATAATAAGTGTATACAACATAGAGAATGACATGAAATTTGCCATTCCATGTGATGAACATGTGTGTAGATGAGTATATAAAAACTTTATGTCACGCATATGTCCCCAATCTAGTATCTAAGTGTACTGAATCTGAACTAAGTATATAATAACTAAATTTGAGTAATTAAACTGAATGTGGAAGTGATCATGGCATGCATGATGCCCCCAAATCTGAGTAACTAGTATGAATATGAGTTGGAATGAGTGTATTTGAGCAAAATCTAAACATGACTGTAAAATTTATTATTGTACGTGTGCAAGTTTGTATTGTTATGAATGATCCAAACTATCCTAAAGTTGAGGTTACTAGATAGTAGCACATTGTAGTGGATAGTAGCACCTTATGGTGCTAGTGCCCCAATCTAGGCACTAATGTCTATCTAATCTGATTTCTGAGTGATCTGAACTAACTTTTAAATCTCTATTTTATTCTGTGTTTGCCCTATGTCTGATGTCTGAAACTGAGCCTGTGTGCTAATAATTTTCTATGAATAATAATGTAGGAGCATGATCTCTATGACAAACCCTTGTGAATGCCTCCTCTTTTGAATGTAGTTGTGAAATCTGTGTAAGAATTACCCTCTAAATAAGTAGCTATGCAAAATATGTTATTTGGAGCATGTGCATGATATTCTAATATGATGTACAAGTATAATATTAGAATGTAAATGTATCTGATCATGAGTAAGTAATGTAAGATGTATGTTATAATCTAGCATTGCACAAGGGTGTCAAGACAGATGTAATCAATGTATGACAACAAATCTGAGTAACTACCTAGGGGTATGGGGCATGATGTCCATCATGGTACCTAAGTAGGAAGAGTAGATGCATGAGGTCCCTCATGGCATCAAAAACTGATGTGTGTAACAAGCAAATACAAGTGTCATGGTGTAGAAGCATACATACAAGCATATAAGGCATGCAAAGGTAGGCCAAGGGGCCACAATATAAGGGACATGGGCACATGTCACTATATCTAGTAATGAAAACATATAAGGATATATTCAAATGTCCACATACATAAACAATAAGCAATTTGCTTAGATCCACATAGAAGGACATGTTCAAATGTCCACATATAGAAATAAGAAAGCACACACAAAGGACATGGGAACATGTCCAAGGCATATAAATAGAGAAGTGGCATAGATCCAAAGAACAATGGCATATTCAAATGCCTTCAAAATGGAAGAAGCATAAGAAACACAATCAAGTCTAATTTAGGAACTATATCTAACTGTGTGGTACAAATCTATGTAAATATTAGGATGAATATATACTAAGTCTAACTAGTGATAATAATAATAAAAAAAAATATGAGCAATAAGTAGCAATGATCAATATCAAGATAAATCAATACATAAAGTGGAATGTATAATATGTAAAAATAAAACCTGGTAGTAGCAATTATGTATGAGATGCCCCTGAGTGAGCATATGTATCAAATGTATAAACTTGGATCAGTGTATATGCCCCCAGTGGGTAGATGATAGTTGGTCTAGATCAGTGTAGTGGACCAAAGTCCTATCTGGAATCTACACGCACTCAAAAAGAATAAGTGAAGCATGTGTATGATAAAATTGATTATACTAGGATAGCTGGCAATATGCAATATCTAGAAAGTAGTAGAAATGTAAACATAACAATGCATACAATCTGTAAATTTTGTATTTTTGAAATATCTGAATGTTTTTATATTTTGATATGTTATATTGTTTTTATGTTTTATGAGTATAATCTAAGTACAAGCAAATGAATATAAACTATATATAAGGAGTAAGAGAGAGAAGGAAGTATGTACAAGGGTATGAACCATACTAACCAATGAGTCTTATGGGAGACTCACTATCATTGTGACTTGTGTCAAATAGGGGAATTATGATCGTTCATGTGGTGTGAAAGGTCAACTATGATCCCATGATCTACTGTGCTATATAATTTGAGTCTGAAGTTCCCTGTGTAGTGGTGCTATGATGTTGTGGCACTGACTGTGATGCCCTGTGAACTATAGGGGTCTTAGGGACCCATCTGATAGAAGTAGAAGTTGTAGGTGATGTAGATGCCCTGTGATGAGAAACCCTAGAACCCAATATAAATGATCTCGATGTAAACTAAGTAGAAGAAGGTCCTCTAGAATTTGTAGCATATCATTGATGCAGGCATCTCTCTAATAATGATATTTGTGGGAGAGTATATGTATGTGTACATACCGTAGGAGTAGACCTAGCCTACTCTGATGGATATGTTAAACATTATGATGTATTCATAGGATCTATACTCTCTATTGTAACTAATAACCATGCAATACATGGCAATGGTGTTGGAACTGTAACTAGTGTATGTGTTGGAATTGTAGCTAAAACTTGTGTTGGTAACTATATTGGAATGGGTATAGGATACTCATATGGGACACCCTCAACCTTAACCACCTAATTATCATGTATATACTTCAGGAATTAGTGTACTATAGATGGATTGGCTTAGAGTTGTTATAACCATTGCCTACCCAATAATATGTCGAATACACCTTCACTAGGTACTACTAGGAATCAAGTGGCTATGTGTGTTGGTCCCACCTATAATAGAAGCACAGTCTCCCTGATAGAGCTCTGCATGTGGCCACAAAAACCACTTATGACTATATCTATAGGGAATATATCCCAATCTATGTATCCCAAGTAATGTAAGAGTGTCATGGTGGACATGCTTATTATTAAACCGTTATCAACTATAACACTATGAATAGGATGGTGGTCTAGGTATGATCGTATGAAGAGTGCATATAAATCCATGTCATCATCCACAATCTCCTTCTCTAAAAATGTGATAAGTGGTTTAGGTGGCACTGTAGTGTGATACATGCCAATAATGTTATGCAATGAATGTGTCTCCTTTGTAATTATGTGATATGAATATGGTGGTGAATGCACCTAGTATGTATAATGACCACCTGATGTGCCCCCTACCTCATTCATTGTATGCTTTGGGAAAGGATCTAAAAATATCTTTAGTGCCTTAATCTATGTTTATTGTTATTCTAGTGCCCTTGTGGGTGTGCTCACATCAATAATGTTAGCCTCAATGAGATCTTGTATCTTGTGCTTTAGGCTAATACATCTATTTATTGTGTGGCTTAGTGCCCTATGATATTCACAGAATGCATTTGAATCATAAATATTTGGAAGAGGTTGTATCATATCAACCTTTTTAATGGGAGGGAAAGATATAACATTGCATTCCAAAAGTTATTGTAGAACCCATGCTGGTGACTCTATAAGATTAGTAAAGACTTTGCATTGAGGAGTGGATAAAATTGATTTAGGAGAAGGCTTGGAAGCTGCATTGATTGTGGCATTTTGATCGCTTTTTTTTTGTGGACCTTACCTTGTATGGAGGTTTGTTGGAACTCTTAATAATTGATTCTGACCCACATGTGTACCTGAGTTTGCCCATTGATAATAACTCAACCTCTCTTTCCTTGATTGTGTAGCACATATCAATAAATGTGAAAACTTCTTGAATAAGATAGCTTCGTGTAGTGCTAGTAATAGACTTTGTTTCAATATATTATAAAGCTCTCTGTCTACTATGGGGCTAGTCAATTTGGATAGTATTGTCTTGTATCATAAGACATAATCACTGATAGGCTCATTTGACTTTTAATTTTAACTATGCCACTTGTGCATATGTTATATTATCACTAATGTTGATATAGAAGTGTTTTAGGAATATGTCAGATAAAGAATTGCATGTTGTGATAGATTGATTTGACAAATCATAGAACCAATGTAGGGCATAATCCTTGAGACTGCATGGAAATAACTTCACAATAAGCCACAATCATTGGACACATAGTCTAAACATGTTGCATGAAAGTCTATAAGGTGATGCTCTAGGTTACCCCTGCCATCATATAATGTGAGATTAGGCGCCACAAAATTGGATGGCAAAGGAGTTGGTACTATGTGATATGTCAAAGGTATATGCAAGAGAATGTTGGAATACAAGGCATGTGATGGCCTAACTGCTTCCTTCTCGAGATGTAACACCTTAGACTATAGAGTAAGAATCCCATGAATAATGGATTTTACATGTGGAGTAGAGGAATTAGCCACAAGTGGTGTAGCTATCACTAATGGTTGAATAATAATCTTAGGTTGTGTTATTTGAGTTGGCCCCACTAGAGGTGCAATAATATTATTAACTAAAAGGGTCGAAGATTGACCATTGTTTGTCTTATTCTTGATTTATAATATGCCCTATAGAATATGTGCATGATTAAGGTGTTGTTCCCAAATTCTATCTTTGAATATTTATAATACCTCATCTTTGTTCATAATTATGTCATTATTATTAAGTGGAGGTAGTGTGTCTTGATTGTCAATGTGTACCTCACCTTGTTCTTGGTTGTATTGTTCATCTTCGAATGCATTATCATTGAATTACACATAATCAAGGTGTGAAGAATTCATAGTTGGAGTTGTAATAGGTTTATTGTCATTTTTATAGGCTCGGATAATAGGAATTTGAATATGCTCTATATGATTACCACCTAGTTTAACACTTCTTATTAATAGAAGATAGCTTTTTTAGATGGAATATAGTGAACAAATTTTAATCGAGATACATAAATTGAATATATGATTTCTAAAAAATTAATAGTAGCTAATGAAAATAGGAAAAAAAGGATATAAACCCTAAGAGCATTTAGGGTTAGGGTTTTAGAATCTAGGGGTTTTTTGCACCAATTTAAATTATATGTAAAATAAATTGAAACCCTAAAATAAAATTGATTTAATTTGGCTAGGTTGTCTAAAAAATTAGAAGTATGCAGCCCTAAGTTATTGTACTAAAAATTAGATTAATGCAAGCTAGAGTTTGAAGCAATATTCAAAGTTAGAAGGGTTCACTAAATGATTTAACCTTTTAGGGTTTTACACAAGTAATTCCTATGTTTGGTTAAAGGGATAAGATGTCTAAATCAATCAAATAAATTACAATAATTAAGCACTAATTTGCTATAAATTTTGGCTTCCTTTGACTTTCTAAAAATATCAATAAATAGGCACAAATATAGACTTATCTAAAAACTGACTGTCATAAATGATCTAGGTTTTGAAAACTAAGTTCTGGATAGGTTTGAGTGTCATCAACAAAATAGTAGCACCCCACTTGGAGAGTAGTGACCCACCTAGATAGTAGCACCATGTTGGTGTAGTGTCCTCCAAGTGGATCTAGTGTCCCCTTGATGGGACTATTCCTATTTTCTGGAAGCATCTGTGCATACATTTTTAGGTCCTATTCTTATGCACATGAAACCTGGAGCTTTGTGTTGTGCCTGTAAAACTTGATTTAATGTGAAAATATTAATCCTCCTTGTAAATATGGCATGATCAATAATTATGTGCTCATTAGTAAGATAGTATGGACATCCTCAACACCCCGCTATGAAGAGACTTGCCTACATATCAATACTTCGAAGATAGATCAAGCCAAATTTAGTTTTCCCACCTAATGTTTGATGCAAGTGAAAGTGAATGCTAGAATGAGAGTGAACTTGGATTCCTTGAATGTGATTGATCTTTAAAATATTTGAAATTTCAGTTTAGGGTTGTTGTAGATGGTAGTATGCAAAAGTAGGACATAATAGGGATCAAATACCTTAATTTTGCTCAACTTGTTTTTTTATTTAAATGTGTTTTTGTATCTATTTTCCATCTAGTGAGTAAAGGTCAATTAGACTTGTATTTATAGAGATAAAATTTAGTTTGTGAAGATAATAAAATATGCTTAGGTCAACCTTAATAGGGGCATACATTTGAAAACATATCCATTGGTAAGATGTAGGGCTAAGGATAGTAGCACCCAATTGGGGACACTAGCGCCATGTGGTTGTATTGTGTCAAATGTGGTGCTATTGTCCACTTGGTAGATTGCTGGGAAAAGTGGGTTAGGATTTGAGAAGACAGTCTTGGGATTGTGTTTTGACTAACTCTAGGTGACTCTGGTTTACTCAATGACTGGAAAAATGTGTCTAAGGCTCTAGGATAGGTCTAAGGCTAAGCTAGGAATAGGGTAACTCAAGCGACACTCTTAGCATCCAATTACCACTTTTAGGTAATTACATAAATATAAATACTTATAATGAGGTAGAATGTGAGTATTTACCTCCTATATACCAAATTATATGTATTCAATTGACACATAATGGAAGTTATTCTTTTCACATATCATGGTGTTCAATGTTGATTGCTTTATTTTTTATTTATGTTATCTTTATTAATTTATGGATATTTTAAACTAAATTAGCCATGAAGGTCCTTTAACAACCTATTATGTATCTTGGGTGAGATTCTATTGTAGTTGATATGTTGGTGCCTGTTGCATTACTATGTTAGCTCTTGGTCTTGATGTCAGAGTGACAAAATGGGCTGACATTTTGGTTCTATTATCAAGACTTTTGATGATTTGAGAGGTTGTAGAATATTTTAGATACCAAACTTGAATGACATCAATGAGTGGTTTGACTATCAAACACAAGAATTTATAAGACAAGAAGCACCAAGTGGAGCCAATCTGGCCATATGGTGTGATACCCACTTATGTGAATACTTATACCAAGGATTATTTTATAAATTTCCTAGCCTCTTGTTTGATTATATCTTGGCTTAGTTTAAATGAAGATCCATAATGTAAAATCAGAGATTATTTTGATGTAGGAACATTCCAGGCACAATGTAATCTTGCATCATTTTATAAGATTAAGGGTTATTTTGCATAAACTATGTTCAAATGGGCTTAAGCAAGAGATGATAATCAACACAAAGTAAATGCATGCAAGCTTTGAATGGAGTCATGCATAATCCAAATCATACGTGTGCATCTCATTGGTGTATGAAGGGATTTTTGCCATAAGGTGTGTAGAAAGGCATGGAAACTACTATAAATTCAACAAGGCTTGACCCAAATACCATGTCACTCTCACAACACTACATGACTGCCAAAATTTGAAATTGTATATGTCAACAAACAAGATGAGAATATAGAAATAAAGGTAAAAAAATAGGTTAATTGGGATTTTGTTGGTTTGATTGCATTTAAATCCACACTAGCCAATTTGGTCTACACACATTAATTGTAAATTCATTAAATGATCGTTAAGTTGGTAGATATCCAATGGGTGGGAAGAAAGTATTCTACCCATACTAAGGCCTTTAAATAAGAGACCAAAGGTCTATTTGAGGGACTAATTTGAAAGCAAGGAATCTCTACCAAACTTTACTGTCGGAGGCAATTGAGAGTGAGAGAGACTGATAAGGTCTAAGAGACCTTGTTGTAATAGTATGAGAGTTTGATCTTCATACGACTAAAAATACCTATGGTAAACTAGTCACAACATAGCCTATAACTCATGTTGAATGTGATGTTGTATATAACTCTGTTTTGAATTAAGAGATCAAAAATTTTCTAAGTATTCTATAGTTGTATGTGTTGGTTACAAGGGTGAGAGGATCACTCACTTCATAGATTGGCTTCTCTTCATTGGGAAACTGACCCATGACTACATCAAATAGTATGATAGTAGGTTTCAAACCCTACTAAGTGTGAGGAATATTGCCTACGTAGGATTGTAAGTTGAGGAATTATGAGAGTAGTGTAAACATTCAAAGGAAAATATGTCACCAAGGAAAGCAGTCGGTAAAGATGCAATGGCCACAAGAGTAGCATGGAAGCTAGATGAATTCTTATATATGTTGTATGTTATGAAAACATGTATAGATTTTGTTGAAAAGAACTTATGGTGGGATTCATCCCACAGGAGGATGAGAGTGATGATGAAAAATGGATAAGGAAAATGGTCATTTTAGGGTTTGTATTTTTAAGCACTGACTACATACCATGTCCCTCTACGCATGTCACAATATTAAAAGCAATAAACCAAGTTTAAATAATGTCAACAAGGAAATCCAATGATGATAGAGTGCACTTTATATGACTTTTCATGTTATAATGAATGCTTGTTTCACTAATAAATGCTTTGCATTTCCCTAAACTCTTGAACCACTACTCTAAATGTTTAAATTGATTGATTTCACACATTAATTCTCTATCTCTTCAATGTCATATATGCTAATACATTTATTGTATTTATAGACTTCTTGAATTCAACTTGGGAGTTTATTAGCATGTAAGCCAACACATAACAAGCAAAAAAGCCAACAAACCAAGATCACATGACATGAGAAGCCCAAAAGAAGGGTCAAAAGGGCCCACCCCCTAAATCGTACACAATACACTTTTGGGGCCAAAAAATGTACATTTTTGGAGAAAATATTATAAATCCAAGGAAACATGAGGGAAGGAGAGAGTAAAGAGAGTTTTTTTGGGTAAAATGGCATGAAATAACTAGAAAAAAGAGAAAAATTTATCTAATAAAACCCTAATTTGGACTGTTGATCAATAAATATACTAGTACCCTAGAATAATGTAATTTAACAACTAATAAATATAACCATTATAACAAAATTAAGTGTCTAAATTAACAATAAAGTTGGTTTTAAGGTTGTCCTTCTCAATTATACTAAGTTTTTTTGAATGTGAGTAGGACAGGCATGGGAAAGTACAAAGTCATAAAGGAATAAAGAGGGAGTAGATGGGAGGGAGGAGACTGAATTCAAAGCCTCATTTGGGAAAGTGAAGGAAAAATGGATGACCAATGGCTAATAGTACTTGGTGAATGGTGATGAATAGATCCATGTGATTAATGACCAAGAGGAATAAATAGGTTGTAGATGGGAAGGGATGGGACTAAAGTCAAGAACCTACTTGGGAAGGTGAAGGGCACATGAATGACTAATGGTTAATAGTGCTTGGGATATGGTGAGGAATGGGCTCACATGTTATAAATGACCAAGAAGAATAAAGAGGATGTAGATGATAAATGGGAGAATATTTAGTCAAAACCATGTTTTGGAAGGTGAAATGACCAACAACTAATAGTGTGTGGGTATGGTGAGGAATGGGCCCATGTATATCATGTACTCGCTTATAACCTAATTGTACATGGAATGGTCTATGACAATGTAAGCAAAGAGGTAACCAAGGTAGGTGGTACTCTTACATACTTTACAAAGCATGTAATGGCTAATTAATCATAATATCTAGGTGAAACCATAGGATTTTATCCAAATTTTGCTTAGACATGTTTTGGAATGAAACATTGTCACTGTAAATGTTTTATATGCAAGAAAGGGATAATAAGCATTAATGAATGGAAACCTACACTAGTATTTCCAAGGGATGAATTGGTCTAATTATCTCACTTCACAAGTGGTTATGAGGATGATATTTGGGCAACATGTTCTATATTAATTATTTGTTTTAAAATAAAGTGTTATATTTGTTATGATATAACAGATTGATTTAGAGATAACATCTTGGTTTTCATTTGACCCTATTAATTGATTGTTACAACCATAAACCCTAAACACTAATTTTATCATAAATGCAAACATGAAGGTAATTGGGGCCAATTTGAACCCATTTTTAACCTAACTATGAGTATAGGATATGATTTGGGGCTAAATTAGCCCATATCTCTTGACATATTGAGCTAATTAGTCAATTCTTAGAATTAATGAGCAAACTGGATAAAATTGAACCCCATGAACCTAATTTTTACTATATATTCAATGTAATTTTGGGGGTCAATCAACCCCAATATCATAAAAAAATAAATCAAATAGTCCACCAATTCAATCTCGAGGGAAATTAGGGCCAATTTGAGTCCCCTCAACCTAACTATAAGAGTAGGACATGATTTGTGGATAAATTAGGTTTAATTTTGTCATGAATTGATCCAATTAGTCAATTGGTGCAATTGGTGATGTGATTTGGGAAAAATTGAGCCATTTGAACCTAATTTATGGGTCAATTGATTGTATAAGATGCAACTTATGGCTCAATTGACCTTAATTTTATTACAAATGGAAACATGAAGGTGATTGGGGCCAATCTGAACCCCTTGAACCTAACTACAAGTCTATGAGGTGATTCTAGTGGCTAAATTACCTCTGGTTTCTTGATATATTTACCTGATTAGTCCATTTTTATAATGATTGATGCAAGTTTGATGAAATTGAACCCCGTGAACCTAATTTTGACTATATGGAGGTAATTTGGGGGTCAATTGACCCCAATATCATAACAAAATAAAGTAGAAAGTCCACCAATTCAATCACGAAACAAATTGGGGCCAATTCAAACCCCTTCAACCTAACTAGACAAGAACAAGAGGATTTAGAGCTAAATAAGTTATAAATTGATCTAATTTGTCTTTTGGTGTAATTAAAGACATGATTTGGGCCTAAATTAGTCATGAGTTAGTTCAATTAGTCAATTGGTGAAAATAAACATGTGATTTGGGCTAAATTGAGCCACATGAACCTAAATTATGGATCAGTCGATTGTATAGGATGCAACATATAGGTGAGTTAACCATAGAATAATAACATTACATAGGTTTGCATCATGTAGTATAATCATATATCATAATAATATGATATATGATAATATAGGCATACTATAAATAACACATACGTGTTATATCATAATGCATATGCGTTATTGGAAATAGACATAGTTAAAATAACACGTACATGTTATTGTCTCTATAGATAAAAAATCATTATCCAACATTTATTTTTAGGGTGTTTTAAGAATTTTGACCTGACAAACATTCTCTGCATCATTTTGTGTTTTCCACAATGAATACAAGAGGAATCAAATTTTTATTTGGTTCTCCACCATAAAAAGGAATCAAATTATTCTTTGGGTCTCCAGTATCAAAAGGAATTTCAAATTGTTCTTTGTCTAGTCATGGGTGATGCAACTTATTTAAAGAAGAGTAATAAGTTAAAGCACAAAACCCTTGAGTAATTAGAAGAGTTGAGAGAAAAAAAGGTGTGAATGCAAACATTTTACTTGATACAAGGTATAAAAAATATCCCTAACGAGCCAAATTTCATAGATAATGATGAAATTGATAATAATGAATTGAATAACGATGAGGAGTATTTACTTACAAGTCCAAATTATGTTGCAATTCTACATTCAAAGCATAAAGTTTTTGATTTTGTTGATGATGAATCTATGCATGATGATTTACCCCTATCAATGAAGACAATTTCATGGAAACGCATAATGATGAAAGAAATAATGAAGAAAATGTTATCCCACAACTAAAAAATGAAACTAATAATGAATAAACTAGTAGTGAACATAATAATTTTGAAACGTCCTCTCAAAAACTTCCACCATTAACAACTCCTCTGAGGATTGTGCATAGAAAAGACAAGTACTTAATTGAAATCGATGAAAACATTTTGAAATCAATGCTTAAAAAAATGTTTGACCACCATTCAAGAAGACTAGATTAAAAAATTGGGATAATTTATTTGATAGAATATATTTTAATAGTAAAAAATGTCAAGTGTTTGTTTTGTTGATGACATTGATTAAGATGAGACCTACAATGTACACCCTAAGATTAAGAACATCTAACATGGATGATAAAAATAATGAAAATTTTGAAAATATACATGATGCATATCATATTGTAGGCTCAAAATCATGCAACAAAGATTGTAATGCTACATAATGTATAATTATAATTTGTGCAGTAAGTGGTCAAACAGGGAAAAATGATTGATTTCAAAAACTAACCGAGCACTAGACATATATATAAAAATATTAATGAAAACAATTACAAGATGCCAAAGACTTAATGATGCCAATAGCACTGACATCTAGGCATTCTCTATTAGACTTCCAATAAAGTATAAGGTTATAACTGATGCTCTCAAAGATTTACTTGCGTAATTTTATAAAGATAATACAAGATTTTCACCCAATACAAGAGATGTAGTGAAAAGAAGAGTTGGTTCTTGCAACCGTGAACTGCATATGAAACATTTCGTGGATATGACCCAAACATAATTGTACTCTAATTTTTTGGTGAAATATCAACAAATTTTTATTAGTCATATATTTTGAGATTGTCTAAACCATTCTATATAAAAATAAATCACACACCCACCACTTGTTGTAGGAAACATATTGAATTTTCAATGCACTATGATGTTTTTAGCTATATACATTGTTCTTTGCATATTAACAACATTTTACAAGAGTTTGGTTGATAAGTTATGCCAAAATTAGTGACGGAATTTATTTCAACCTTATTTTTGAAAGATGAGATGGATAGTTTTTTTATAACAAAGCATGTTTAGATGGAAAATGTAACATTTGTGATGTATTTTCAAAATTAAAAAAGTGTATCCATGAGGAGAGTAAAAGTGTAATTAGATAAGAATTAGTTAGTTTCAGTAAATATAAACATGTGACTTATTAAGTAAAATATGGCAAAGAATCTAAAAAATGTGAGCTTGTTACAAAGCAAATACATGTTTTAAAATTTATGGTCAAATTCAGGAAAGAAATTATTTATGAGTATGTAAGGCACATGCACAAGGCTAGATGGTTGGATGAACATTTCAATCTAAGCAAAGACATGTTCCCATTTGGTTCTATTATTTTAGTAGTTGACTTTGTTGAGAATTACATATTCAAACCATAAATGAAATTTCAATCATAGTATTGAAAATCAATATAGGTTTTCATATTCGTACATATAGCATTCATGCATGCATCTAATAGTATAGATCAAGATCAAAAAATATTAAAAGAGTACCATTTCTATGTCAGTGATGATTGATCACATTGTACAAAGTATGTGAAAGGTTATTTTGAGATGTTCTATGGCCAGTTGACTGAGAGGAACATTTCTTTCAAGCAACATTACATTTGGTTAGACAATTTCACATCAAAATTCAAGAATACATGAATATTTTACTGGTTGAGTAGGATAAGCATTACCACTAATGTAGAACAGATTTAGAGTTTCAATGAGGCTATCCATGGAAAAGGGGAGCATGATAGTGTTAGAGCATGTGTAAAAAGAGTTGTGGCAATAGAGGAGTTGAAGTTTGAAGATGGTGTTGTTTTGAATGATGCAACAACCATTGTTGAATGATGTAATGAGAAAATGGGCCATGGTGCTCCAAAAAGCTATTCATAGATTTTTATGGTTGATGAAGGAAAAATATTTTATAAAGTATGAGGATTATATGATTGTAATGGGACCAAAATAACTCCACTCATTTCGTAGTTCTAATGCAAGTTCTTAAACTATTCATATGAGAAAGTTAACATGTTTTTGTTTTGCATGCATGGACTATATCTGGAATGAGTATGAGTCAAAAGAGTGGGTAGATGAATGGAGTTGCAAACCTCTAAATCGAATCGACACATATCAGGTTTTATTAGTATTAAATTTATAAATATGATATCATCACATGACTTTGACCACATATATGATCTAATGAACCCAGGTAGATGATTAATCATTATGTATTATTTATTATCATTATTTATCTTGACAACATCATTAAAATTTTGTTTTTATTGATGTAGGGCATGTTTTTATAATTATTTTTTATGAGGACAATGAAGAGGGGATAAATTAATACTTATGTTGATGTGTAGAGGAAAATTAAAAAATTGGCTTTACCAGTCATAGATGGAGAAAATGTTGACTATCCCACTAGGTCTATGGTTGTCATTGAAACTTGGCTTTGATAATATCCTATAAAAAATTCAGATTTATAGTTGTTTGAAGACTTCGAAACACATAGGAAGATACTACACTATTCAAATTTGGTTCTTGTAATAAATATTCAATTGAAACAATATCTTGAAAGGTCATTAAACAAAAATCTATAGAAAGTTCATGAGTTAAACCATGAATCTATTCATGCTACTATCAAGATTAGAGTAGATCCTAATGGTTTGTTGGATTGAAATTTCAAGGTATGTTGATTTGTCAAATGTAGATATATTTAATTTTACCAAAATTTATTAATTTTTTAGGGAGTACATATAAATTTTACTTTTAATTACTTACTAACAAAAAAATGTATGTTAGTAGTGTCAAATAAGCTTCCACCTTCACGCAATTGGCAATGTTAATAAAGAATTACATATTCTTGAAGCTAAGAGGAGCTTAATATAAGTACTCAAGACCCATCATTACAATTCTACCAAAGATTACTCTGTAAAGTTCCATAAACATGTAACAAAGTACAATTAGAGGGATTTGACATGCATGGAATGGTTCTTTTGGTTCATGCTAATGACTTACAATTTCTTTTTTATGCACACCTGAAGTTAGGCTTAAAAATTGCATTTTTATTGTATTAAGGGTATTTTTGAGGTCAAAATGGGAGGTGGTTCTCTCAACTGAGCATGATGGGAGGCTAAAATGTGGTCCTAGACATTATTTACCACCTTAAATGTGTTGGTAGTTCCATTTTTGAGCTAAGAAGCACCAAAAGTATAGTTCTACAACTAAGACTTTAACTTTGACAACATTTGTTTTCAGTGTTTCCACGATCTTGAAAAGTAGTGAAAACACATATCTAGGTAGATTTAGATGTCATAGTGATGTGAGCATGTGTGATTTTATATCTAGACATGCTTTAAGTGATGGATTTTCACTTGGAGATCCTAGAGGTGGAAATTTTAATTGGAAGACACACTTGTCTCTTCATTGTAAAAAAGTTATATTTCAAGACCTGTCACTACAACTTATGCCAAAGATTGGTTTGGAAGGTTTTTATGACATGATCTAGGGTGAAACTAGAGGGATTTGACAATCACAAAAGGTTTATTTTGGTTTGTGCCAATTACTTATGGTTTTTATTTTATGCACATTTGAAGTCAGACTAAAAAAACTACATTTTTCTTCTATTAAGGACATTCTTGGGATCATAATAGGTAGTGGGTCTCTCAATTAGGCATGATAGAAGGATAATAACATCATCCTAGGTCTTATCTGCCACCCTAAATGTGTTGGAATTGCCAATTTTGATCCATGAAGCTCTAGAAGTGGAGTTCTCCAACTATAATTTTAACTTTGACAACATTTTTTGTTAGTGTTTCCATGATCTTGAGAAGTAGTGAAAACATGCATCTAGGTGGATTTGTACATCATGGTGATGTGATTACGTGTGATTTTTCTATCTAGATGTGTTTGAAATGATGGACTTTCACTTGGAGGTCCCAGAGGTGGAAATTCCAGTTAGAGGACAAGCACTTATCTCTTCACTACAAAAAAGTTATATTTGAGAACTCATCACTGCAACATGTGTCAAAGATTGGTCTAGAAGGTTCTATTGACATGATTTGGGTTGAAATTAGAGTAATTTGACATGTATAAAAAGGTTCTTTTGGTTTGTTCTAATGACTCATGGTTTATATTTTATGCATGCTTGAAGTCAAGCTAAAAAACTACATTTTTTTTGTATTGGGAAGGGCATTTTTGAGGTCAGAATGGGTGGTGGGTCTCTCAACCATGCATGATAGGAGGCCAATAACATAGTCCTATATGTTATCCACCACTTAAATGTCTTGGAAGTACCATTTTTGAGCCACAAAGCTCCATAGGTGGAGATTTGATACTTTCACAGTCTATACAAATAATAAAGTAGCTTTTGGGATAAACTACGTGAAAAATTAAAAATTTCACACAGTTTATCCCAAAACTAATTTATTATCTCCATAAATGGAGTTCTCTAATTATAGCTTTAACTTTAACAACATTTATTGTCAGTGTTTCCATGCTCTTGAATAGTAGTGAAAACATGCATCTGGGTGGATTTAAACGTCATATTCATGGGAAACCATGTGATTTTCCAATCTAGACATACTCTAAGTTATGTGTTTTCACCTAGAGGTCCATGAGGCAAAAATATCAGTTGGAGGACAAGTACTTGTCTCTTCATTGCAAAAAAATGTATTTCAGGACCCATCACTACAACTTATGCTACAGATTAGTCTAGAAGGTTTTTTCAATGTGATCCAATCTGAAATGATATGGATTCAACATGCATAGGAGGGTTGTTTTGGTTTTTTCCAATGACTTATGGTTTTTTCTTTACACATGCCT
The DNA here is from genome assembly GCA_037957365.1 of Torreya grandis. Taxonomy (NCBI): domain Eukaryota; kingdom Viridiplantae; phylum Streptophyta; class Pinopsida; order Cupressales; family Taxaceae; genus Torreya; species Torreya grandis. The sequence continues at coordinate 1,291,121 of JARHVA010000362.1, forward strand.
GAAGTCAGGTTAAAAAACAATATTTTTTTGTATTAGAAAAGGCATTCTTGCGGCCAAAATGGGTGGTGGGTCTCTCGACTCGACATGATGGGAGGTCAATAACATGGTCCTAAATGTTATCTTTCACCCTAGATGTGTTGGCAGTGCCAGGTTTGAGCCAAAACTACAAAAAGTGGAGTTTTCCAACTGCAATGTCCACTTTGACAACATTTGTTGCCAGTGATTCCATGCTCCTAAATAGTAGTGCAAACACACATCTAGGTGGATTTAGACATTGTGGTCATAGGAGAATGTCTGATTTTCATATCTAGACATGTTTTAAGTGATTGATTTTCACTTAGAGGTCTCAGAGGTAGAAATGTTAGTTGGAGGACAAGCACTTGTCTCTTCACTGCCAAAAAGTTGTATTTCAAGACCCGTCATTGCAACTTATGCCATAGATTATCATGGAATGTTATATCAATGTGATATGAAGTGGAATTAGAGGGATTAAACATAAATAGGAGGGTTCTTTTGATTCTTTATAATGACTTATGATTTATATTTTACGCATGCTTGAAGTTAGGCTAAAAATAACATTTTTTGTATTGGGAAGGGTGTTCTTGAGGATGAAGTGGGTGGTGGGTATCTCAATTAGGTGTGGAGAGAGGCCAATAATCTGGTATTAGATTTTATCCATCATCTTGGATGTGTTTCTAGTTCTATTTTTGAGCCACAAAGCACCAGAAGTGGAGTTCTTCAAACACAGCTTCAACTTTGACAATATTTCTTATCAACGTTTGCAAGTCTTAAACACTAGTGAAAACACACATCCAAATGGATTTGGACATCTGGTCATGGTAAAATTTGTGATTTGACTATCTAGATGTGTTCAAAGTGATGTATTTTCACTTGGAGGTCCCATAGGTGAAAATGTTAGTTGGAGGACAAGCACTTGTCTCTTTACTATAAAAGCGTTACATTTTAGGACCTGTCACTACAACTTGTGACACAATTTTTCTAAGAGTTTCCTTTGATGTGATCCATGGTGAAAATAGAGGGATTCAACAAGCACAAGAAGGTTCTTTTTTTTTCTTCCAATTACTTATGGTTTCTATTTTATGCACACCTGAAGTCAGGCTAAATAATTGCAATTTTTGTTTTGGTAAGGGTGTTCTTGAGGCCAAAATGGGTAGTGGGTCCCTCAACTGGGTATGATGGGAGGATAATAATGTGATCCTAGATATTATCTACCACTTAGATATGTTTTTATTTCTAGTTTCAAGCCATAAATCACCAGAAGTAGAGTTCTCCAACTACAGCTTCAACTTTGACAACATATGTTCTCAATGTTTCCAATCTCCTAAACAGGATAAAAATACGTATCTGGGTGGATTTGGAAATTGTAGTCATGGGATCACATGTTATTTATCTATCTATATGTGTTTGAAGTGATGTATTTTCACCTGGAGGTCCTGGAGCTAAAAATGTCAATTGTAAGACAAGCACTTGTCTCTTCAATGTAAAAAATTATATTTCAAGCATCATCACTACAGCTTGTGCCACATATTGGTATATAAGGTTATGTTGATGTGATATATGGTGAAATTAGATGGATTTTACATGTGTAGAATGATTCATTTTTTTCATGACAATGACTTACAGTTTTTATTTTATGCATGTTTGAATTCAGACTGAAAACTACATTTTTGTTATTTTGGGAAGGGTGTTCTTGATGTCAGAATGGGTGGCAGGTCTCTTAATCGGGCATGATGGGAGACCAAAAACATATTACTAAATGTTATCTCACCCCAAATGTGTTGAAATTTCTATTTTTGATCGATGAAACACTAGGAATGAAGTTCTCCAACTACAGTTTTAACTTTGACAATATTTGTTCTTTGTGTTTACACACTTCTGAACAGTACTGAAAACATACATCCAAGTGGGTTTAGACATCATGGTCATGGGATCACATGTTATTTTCATATATATATATGTGTTCAAAGTGATGAATTTTCACCTGGGAGTCCCAAAGGTGGAAATGTTAGTTGAAGGACAAGCACTTGTCTTCTCACTACAAAAAAATTACATTTTAGGACCTGTCATTGCAACTTGTGCCACATATTGATTTGGAATGATTAATGAACATGATTCAAGGTGAAATTAGAAGGATTTTACATGAATATGAGGGTTCTTTTGATTTTTTTCAATGACTTATAGTTTCCATTTTATGCACACTTGAAGTCAAGGTAAAAAAATACTTTTTTTTTTAATTTGGGAAGAGCATTCTTGAGGCCAAAATGGGTGGTGGGTCTCTTGATTGGGCATGATGGGAAGATAATAACATGTTCCTAAACATTATATTACACCACAAACATGTTAAAAATTTCAGGTTTTAACCATGAAGCACTAAAAATAGAGTTATCCAACTGTAACTTTAACTTTGACAACATTTGTTGTCAGTGTTTCCACGCTCCTAAATAGTAGTGAAAACCAGCATCCAGATGTATTTGGACATCATGATCATGGAATAACATATAATTTTCATATCTAGACATGTTCAAAATAATGTATTTTCACCTCGAGGTCTTTGAGGTGGAAATGTTAGTTGGAGGACAAGCATTTATCTCTTCACCGTAAAATAAAAGCTACATTTCAAAACCCATCACTATAACTTGTGCCAAAGATTGGTATGGAAGTTTTAGTCAACATGATATAGGGTGAAATTATAAGTATTCAACATGCATATAATGGTTCTTTTGGTTCATTTTAATGACTTGTGGTTTTCATTTTATGCACACCTGATTTCAGGCTTTAAAATTGTATTTTTCTTATTTTGGAAAGGGCATTCTTGAGACCAAAATAGGTGGCAGGTCTCTCAACTAAGCATGATGGGAGGATAATAATGAGGTCTTAAATGTTATCCACCACCTTGGACATGTTGATAGTGCTAGTTTCAATCCACGAAGCACCAAAAGTGGAGTTCTCCAATTGCAGCTTCAACTTTAAGAACATTTATTGTTAGTGTTTCCACGCTCTTTAACAATAGTGAAAACATACCTTCAAGTGGGTTTGGATGTCATGGTCATGGGAACACATGTGATTTTTATATATATAAATGATCGAAGTGATTAATTTTCATCTGGAGGTCCTGGAGGTGGAGATGTGAATTGGAGGACAAGCACTTATCTCTTCACTATAAAAAAGTCATATTTCAGGACCCGTCACTACAACTTATGCCACATATCAATATGAAAGGTTTTGTCGACATGATCTAGGGTGAAATTAGAGAGATTCAACATGTATAGGAAAGTTTTTTTAGTTTATTTCAATGAATTATGTTTTCTATTTTACATATGTCTGAAGTCAAGCTAAAAATTATATTTTTCTTGTTTTGGGAAGGCCATTCTTGAGACCGGAAAGGGTGGTGGATGTCTCAACCAGGCATGATGGGAGGCCAATAATGTGGTCGTGAATGTTATCCACCACCTTGGATATGTTGGAAGCACCGATTTCAAGCCATGAAGCATCGTAGGTGGATTTTTACAACTTTAACGATGCTAAAAGTGACAACATGTCCTATGAGGCAGAGGTAGAGATAGACACAGTTGTTAGAGTGACCCAAATTATAGTAACCGAAATTATATTTGTTTTTATGATATGAAAATACCTGAGGCTATGTGAACCCATTATATTTTGTGTGGCTGAATAGAAGAAATATTATTTGAAGTCAAAGGGATGTTCACTTGAGGTATGGAAGTTGGGAAAAAGTAGAAGTTATATCAATTGTATGAGAGGTATGGTCAATTTGTGTTGTTGGAGGTGATGCTTGTATGTTATTTGGTTCCACATGCCCCAAGTCTGTGAGATGGGATGGGTAAGTGTCTTGAATAATGTGAAAATTTGAAGAGGTGTGATGGTTAGGGGTTGGGATTGAATCAATATAAGTAACTACTCTCCTCATACTAGTCATGTTAACTGCATTTTCATCGTTGGTGTTAATATCTATAGTACTTTCAATGTTATTGGTAGTAGGGGTAGGTTGATCTACGTTGTCTTGATGATTAAGAAGAATGTCCTTATAGATACCTAAATGAGCATTGGCTTGGTTCAAATCTTGATTTTTAGTTTGATTTTCATGAGCTTTAAGTATTACATCATAAGCTTGTTGACTTCACGTATAAGTAAGTTATGGTCAACATTGGGTCCAAGGAAAAAATCCATAGCAAGATTTATTAATTGATGACAAGTTTCATGAGAATGACCCCAACTTGCATGAAACCAACATAATTTATTTAGATCATACCATGTTTTCATAGGATGTGTATGGTCAAGATCTCATGGTGAGATCCATGGAAGATGTTTTTGAATTTCTGTTAAGGAAAGAGGTTTGTGCACATTGGTATGATTTCCTTGAGAGAATTTGGGATTATGTTGAGAATTGTTATTAGGTGGATGAACATAATCCATGGTATTATTTGGAGTAATGGCTTGGATGGTGTATATGGAATCATAAGTATATGTAACACCATCATTGGTTGCATGTCAATTTTTAGCTTTTACAAGCATACGAGTTCTTGTTGTAGGTTGGGGAGGTTTAAATTGACGTATTAGGAAATCTTGAAGTTTAGCTTGATCAAAAGCCTCTTCCAAATTTTTTGGGGAAAAAGTCCCAACACGAATTGTAATTTAGGATGAAGAGCATTAGTAAACAAGTGGAAGAGGTTTTCATCTACCATATTATGCTAATCTTTATTAGACAAAGTTTTCCATCATTTGATGAAAACTTGTGCCATTTCAGTTTCTAATTGTTTACAATTGATTAAATCAGCTAAGTTATTTTTAGGAAGATCACTAGTTTGAAATTATTAAACCAATGAATTGAACAAGTCTTCTAAATTAGTAATGAAGTGGGTTTTAATTTAATTATACCAATCTAAAGCATCTCATTAAATCATTTTAGATAAGAGTTTAGTGGCAACAAAATCATTAAGTTTAACCCAATATTTGTAAAGTTTTCCAAATGTTTTTAAATGTAACATAGGATTTGTAGATCTATTATAAGTGATAATGGAAGTGATACCCCCTATATCAATGTTGATAATTTTAGGTACAAGAAGTTCATTTTGTAAGTGTTTCATATTTTTGTTGATAAGTGGAGGTTGTGGTATGAGGTTACCATGTGAATCCTTAAGGGGGGATGGGAGGCCATTAGGATTTTGCGCTCCCCATTGAGCATGTTTGGGTTAGTTTTGGAGATGTAATAAGTGATTTTACATTTGCATCATTTGGTTTGTATTATTAATTTGAAATGTATGTATTTGGTTAAGAGTTTTTAATAATAATTGATTAGCTTGAGCATTATTTTAACTAGTAGAAGCAGTATTTAATGCATTAATGTTATGTGAGTATTAATAACTTAAGATGCATTATGAGTATGAGATAGTAGCATGTGCCCCACTAGTGGCATGAGAAGCACTAGTAGCATGAGATGCACTAGCAGCATAAAAAAGATTAGTAACGTGAGATGCACTAGTAGCATAAGAAAAATAAGTAGCATGAGATGTAATAGTAGCATGGGTATGAATGTGAGTATTTTGAAGATCCCAACTAAAGGTTGAACCTGCCATGTTTGTGAAAATACTTAGCATGGAGGTAAAAGAAGATATAGATGATGATGTCATAGTGTGATAAGGAGACATGATAGAAGGGAAAGGTGTAAATGATAAAAATGACTTTCCCTAAATCCTATGGAAAAGCTAGGTGAAGGTGAATGAGTTTCTCCAAAATGAGGTCCCATCGTGCTGTTATAAATGACTGTAAGATCCTTACCTCTATGTTGAGAATTTTCGTTGATGAAAATGATTATTTCAGTCGTGTAATGAAGGCCACTTTCATCTTCTATCATTTGCATAAACATGGGGTTAAGTGTTGTGGAAGAAGGAGGAGTTCCATAATTTATAGTGCAGGTGGTAACATGGACATTGCTTTGATCCATGTTATATACCACAAAGTGTGTTTTAGGAAGTCTATTAGGATTAGTGAAACTCAACATGTTGGTTTGATTTAGGGTTGTATTATCTTCAAAAAATAATCCATGATAAGGGAGGGAATATAAACATATGTTATAAATGAGGATAAATTGGTATGATACTAGGTCGAACTGGTCAACATTGTTATGTAAAAAAATAAGTAGGACATGCTACAAGAGAAACAATCGAACATGTCAGTTGTATTATGTAGATGGTTAAACTAAGAAAGTGTGTAAGAAACATAATTGGATAGGTCAACTGTGTGTTGAAGGTAAAAAAAAATAACCAGCGTATAAGAGATTGGGTTGAACAGAAGATTGTGTTTTATAAGAGGAAAAAAAAGACCAGCCTATGAGAGATTGGATCTGATAGAATGATTATGTTCTGAAGAAGGGTAAAAAGACTAGCCTATGAGAGATTGAGTCAGAAAAAATGTTTGTGTTCTATGGAAAGGAAACTGTAGGAGACATAGTCCAGTAGATTGATTGTGTTCTAAAGAAAGCAATAAGTTTTGATAGTTATGACTCTAAATGATCTAGTGTTAATTGATAGTAAAATTGAAATAAACACATAGGCAACTAGGTCAATCTAGTTAATCTAATTGTGGCACATAGCACAAACCTTGTATCAATGCTGGTCAATAGAAGTTTTGCACTACAACATACAATTAACAAAGAGCAAGAAACAATGTTGAAAATGGAAAAGTTAATCTATGTAGTCATTCATGAATGTTTTAAATTATAACTTTAAAAATAAATATGATAGGGTATTTGGATTTAGAAAGGAACTATAAAGAGGTAAACTAAAGATAGTTTCAAGTTGTTAAGGCTGAAATGGATGTGTATTGGTGATGGTATTGGCTTGGTATTGTGGTGAACCCCCTCACTTCATAATCCCATATTGATAAGTATGTCGGGTGCTTTTCCAATATGTATCATCAATCATGTATTTATACTCGACCAGAAAACTAAGTCAGCTTCCCCCTTGATAATGAAATCTAATTAGGTAGACCTTGGGAAGAATTGTTTAATGTTTTTTGATATTTTGTGATTTGGTAGTATATGAATAAAATAAAAAGCAATGTGACTAAATCGATACATTAAACTTTCTGAGTTATATTGTGTGCTACTCTAAGCAAGCAGGAAACAAAATGAAAGATGAATTAATTACTAGCAATATGAGTTAATTTATTTTGCTTGAAGAGTACTGGGTCAATTGGGTTGACCGTATATGCAAATAGTATAGAACATAATCATCTTGATCAACTCTATCTGTTGATGAATAGACCAAAGAAACACAACCAAATAAGTTGATTGAGTCTCGTGGGAAAGAAATAACTACAAAACTAAGTCAATCTAGTCAACTTAGTTTACTAATGATTACAGTTTTATACAACTAAAAACTATGAAAAATAGGACTAAAATGAAGAAAAGAAATGACTAAGTTAGTTAGAATGAACTTGATGATTTAATGATATTAAATTTTTATTTTTATACTCTGTCATTCAGATGAAGATTTCTAACCTGCTAATAGAGTCGACTAAGTTTTAAGACCTGTATGCGTTAAGACAAATTGAGTCATTCAGATTGATCCAATTATCTATAATTGAAGATGATATGCACAAATCTAAACAGAGTTGATCGGATTGATTGTGTTAAAACCTATGTACAGAATGTTAGACTAAGTTGATAGAGTTGATCTAGTAATATGAAAATTAAATAAATAATAAATGATAATAAAGTAAAGTGTGAAGGAAAACCTATAAGGGTTAGTTTCACGTTGGGTTCACTAGAATGTATACTAAAGAAAATGAAACTGATCTATAAATCAATCCCAACTCAGAGAAGATAAATCAAAATAGTCATTTTGCTTGTTAGTACATTTAGACAATCAAAGTCATGACCAGTTTGGATATGTTAGATCTGAATAAGGGGTCTCTTACCATACAATATCACTAAAGAGGATTCCAAAGCCTTTAGTCAAGTAATACCACATAATAACCCTAGTTAGGTCCTATGATTTGTAACAAAGTAAAATAAATCTAATGTAATGCCCACCAAAGTTTGTGGCACAAATGGAGGATAATAAACATGCAAAGAAGAACTCTACTAAAGTAAATGTAGCGGTAGTCCTAAGCATGGAGAGATAAATAGATGCATAAGCCATTACACATGCAAATCTATCTACTAATAAAAGAGGAGTAAAAGTTAGGAATACTTACCTTGGAGATGAACTTGTTGAGTCTCGATCTCCTCTTGGCCAATGGTGATTTGAAAGAGGTTGTTGTGTTTCATAAGGATAACAAAGATAGGTCATTTCTAAACTACAAGACTTCTCCTATGCATCCAAAAGACTTTTTCAAAAAGACAAGATTTTTCTCTAAATAAGTATGAAATCCTAAGTAATAACTCCTCAAGTAGAATGACAGATAAGCAGATAAAGAACCGTAAATAAAGTATTCTCTCTATTGGAAATGGGGTGAAAGATGTGTATATAGCTATATCTAACCCTAAACCTTTCCAAAATTTTAGTTGATGCATTCGACCTAGTTAGTTAAGAAATAAAACAATTAGGTCTTGGACTAAATTGTCTACACCAACCTAGTCCTGTAACATGCTCAATTCCTAAAACAAGGTCAACCCATTTGACTGTGTTCGAAGGATGGTAAAAAGAGGGTTTTGAATAGGTAGGGGTGTTTGAAGTGGTGAATTAATAAGAGGAGTGTGTAAGGGAGGTGTCAAATCTTAAGGAAATGTATAGGAAGGAACTGTGTTGGTTTTAAGTGGTGGTATAAGTAAAAACAATCTTGTGAAGCACTAATGGTCTATCCACCCCTTTCTTGATGTATTTATTAAGGCATACACTCAAAGAGATTGAGGCTCGATGGGTTCTTGTAAGAGAGAAAACATCAATAATTGATAAAGTTTAAAAATATTGTGTATACTGGTTGTAAAATCCATATAGGACTACAATATAATCTTTCCATGAGTAACTATTTGTAAGGCTAGGGCATGGGGCATAACACATACTGCATGATTATATTTCCACCTCACCACCTAAGCTAGCCTATCATCCATAGCATGAGAAAACCCAGATGGTTGGTACATAGGAAACCTCTCATATATCCAACTACTCAATAAAATCATGGGGTCCATAGTCTTCTACCCTAGGTTAGTATGTCATGCATGAGCTACACCCAAATAATTGAGCCCAAATCATATAGGGTACCCTCCTCTAAGATCGACTGACATAAGGCTACCATATATAATGATACCTTCCCATATGAATTTTGATAGCACACGTGCTATCACAAGTCCTATCATGCCCTTCTGGATATCTAGAATTATCAAGATATATACATCAAACAAACATACCCATAATCTAGAATAAATCATATATGAATCAGTCACCCAATGGACTAGTGCTCATCTCTCTTCCTCAGCCTTTGGTGCGTCACAAATAATGAGAGTCCCAACAATGGGAAGTCCAAGCAAAACATGGGCATCCTTCAAGGTGATGCCCACCTCTATAGTATCCCCATCCACTTCCCACTAGAAAGTGTTGATCAGTCACTCCCATGCTCTGAGGAACATGATGACTAAATCAACACTGAGAGGCATCCTCTACATCTCCATGATGCCTCCAAATCCCAAGAAGGCTAGTCACACTTGATCATCATCTGTTAGTCTCTCTAGTAAATCTAGAAACCAAGATGCATCCACCAGGTGCCAAAATCTCTGTCATCTCTGTAAAATGTCAAACACCATAGAATGTATTAAATATCGATATAAAAATTATAGATATACATTCTTAAATTTATTAAATTACTAAAATTTAACTACTTCATCAACATGTTCTTACTATTTTTTATTTCCCACCCTCTTCCTACATATTCGACCTTTTTATACTAAATTAGCCCTATCACCCCTCTCCACCATGTCAACCCTCTGTTATACAATCTACACATTTTTATAAACATAGTTGGTCTTTTTTTATACTAAATTAGCCCCTTTTCCAATCTTTGCCTACTATGTTGGCCATCTATTACAGAGTCATCCCCATTTAACAAACTATGTCATCCCCCTACTTCATACTGAATCAGCTAGCATGCACCAGGTCGGCCCCGTCCACTTTTTAACTGAGTCAAACCTCTGCTACGTAGTTGGCCATCCCAAAAAACAATAATTTTACCCTCTACTACGTAATTAGCCACTTTTTTACCTCTCGCTCTTTCCAACTAGGTCAACTAAGTTGACTGTATTTGAAAATGGTGATGACTTTTCAACTATTTACCATAAATGCGTTAGTCATTTATTGCCCCAACCCTTTCCTACCCATTAACCTGTTTTGTTCCTAGTTTACCTAAAAAAAATTAGGGTAATTTTTGCGATCTAGATTTTCTCTAACATCTATTTTTTTGTACCTAATTTAATTTCAATAAAAATTACCAAAAAATATAAATTAATGCATCACTTACCTGAGTTGTATTGGTTGTTACTGTTAGGTGTCCTCCACATCACATCTATCATCTCCTCACCATGGTCATTTTCCCTGCTCATCTAGGTCAATCAGAGCTCTATTTTTTCATAATAGTAAAATTATAAATGAATTATTTTTAACCCTATTATTGGCCTCAAATTTTGGCTAAGTGTTGTCCATTTTTGACACGGGGTCGACATGATGTAGAAGCACCATAACGCATAGACGTATAGGTGTAGAAGCACCATGGCATGGAACCTACAGGATGCAAGAGGATAATGGTGCAGAAGGACCAATGTGAGAGGACCTAGTCAAAGGAGAATGAGTCACGAGGAACCGAAGGACATAGGACTCAAAACAAAAGCAAAAGACTAGGAGAGCACATGGAAAACATGAGCAATTAAAAGAATGATTCATACGGGTCACCCTGACTTTATTAACAATAAGTTTTTCACTAGCCCATAAGTAGATGAGCACATGGCAGCAAAGATCTAGCATAGAGCAAGGATACAAGGGTCGCAGAGGCATGGGTCTTTAGGAAGAACTAGTTGTTGATCTCCATGACTCTTAGTCTGTTGAGATTTTTTTGATGAATTATTATTACCATTAATGTTTGTAAACACTTGGTTAGGACAAAACAAGTATAAATACCCCTATTGTAAAGTAATGTGTGGATGGATTTTTACCTCTTTGATGTTTAAGCGTAATATATGAAGTAGTTGGTTTTATCAAACTTCTTATGTTCATAATGATTAGTGTCGTGTGAGTTAAATACAGTGATTAGACTTAATATTGGTCCTATATATATTTGTTTTTCTAAGAATTAGCTTTGAAATACAAATGGAACTAATTTACATAATTATAGTAATAAATCTTTGAACTCAAAGGATCAAAATAATCTATCTCTGATTATATAGTCTATCTAATTAAAAGCATATTTAACATCAAGAATATGACTAAGTATTATTGTGCAAAAAAACCTACGAGAACTGGTAACAAGTTGTGTGCTTCAAATGAGAGCATAAGACTTAAATCTTACATGAAAGAGCCAATGCACTCGCTCATTGGGGTAGACTTCAGTGTCAAAGCTAAATTTACCAAAGAAAACCCAACATTTTAGTTATGTTGTTAGGACTCATAGCACTTGTTCAGCTATGAAAAATGTTTGACCATATTAATTTTGAGAATATAGAAGAATAGATTCGCATTGTTGAAGATAACTTTGCAATTCCCTACCTCAAACTAAGAATCTTTGCATGATAGTGGGTAGAGCAGAACCTCTACAGTGCATTGTATAAAACCTTCTTTATTGAAATCTCAGTGCATTTACACACTTGGCTATTGGTGTATGCTCAAGGACGATCAAAGAATCTTGGAAGGAGACAATCTTGGATGATAGAACGATAAAGAGCTTTAGCATGACTTGGAAATCAGTAGATGAGAGATGTTAACATTTGGTGGAGAGGAGTTTTGAATAGCTACATTCTAGAGTATTCTATAACTACATATTCATGTCCTAAAGAAGTCAAGTTCCAGTTCTTTTGATAACTACATGGACGTTAAATTAGGATTTTTGCTTTTGAAATCAAGAAGTTATTTGTTGATATTGGACTTGAGACTATACCAATGGAGAGATAAATCCTCCTATGCATGAGCCACACATTTGGAAGGGGAGATGAGGATTTGGTAGAATATTGTGGGTTCAGAATGGTAAACAGTCAATGTGCATTACAAAAATAGAAGTATGATGAAGCTCAATAAAGGATTATAGGATTTAGCAGTGTGAGACGAGATTAGGAAAACTTAAGGAATGATATTAGAAGCCACAAAGAAGCGAAAACATATGAGGACCCCATCATTTTCGATCCACATCTCGTGTCACTACTATCATATGAAAGAGATTCTAGCTGAATGATAGTAACTGAAGAACCACATCTCAACCAACCTGGATCCCCAAGCATAGTGCATGCTCATGCTCTTGAGTTAGATAAAGTATACATACACAACTAGGATACAGATAGTTTGGAATAAAAAATTGAATTAGTAAGAGATACTAGAGCTTAGCCTTTTGACACTCATTTAGACTTAACACTTTCTTCCCTTCTTCAAGGGAATTATATGGCATAATTTGGAATGCCTGGTGGACCAAGCCTATAGAGATAAAGTACATGCCCTAATTGGACTAATCAAATGGCTATCATGCCCCATATCATGAGCACAGCTACTGAAGTTGGACTAGGCGGTGGCAAAGGAGGTAGTGGACTTCCTCCTCAAGGGACTAGGGCTAGAGGTTCCCAAAAACCACCCATTCAAGCACCTCAACTAACTACGGTATACTAAAAAATAAATACTTCACTTGCTAGAATATAGGGGCATGGAAAATGCAGTTGAACACATCTACAAATGTGAACTAATTTGGAGGGCATGAGGCATTACTTCTAAGCGTCAGGCCACTCAATTTGTATCAAAGCTTTTAGAATGCACGCATAAATGGTATCAAAAGTTTAACACTCAATAAGTGGTGGTCGATTATGATAAACTTAAAATAGCCTTCTTTCTAGAGTTTGACATACTTGAATTTGAGCAACAGAGCATAGTTGTGTTAAAGGACATAAAATAAGGAGTTACTAAAAGTGTGCAAGAGTATGACATACGGTTTAAGACTTTATTTCCTAGACTATCAATTTAAGATTAACGTTTCTCAACATGCATAATGGTTTGTGGGGGGATTTTTAATACCCTTTTGATGAATATTATCTCAACGGGCTTTCACTAGCCTATGTGAGGCTTTAGAAGCTACTCTATGCATTGAGGCAATTGGAAGCATTGATAATGGGATCAATCCTTTCATGGAAACCCAGATAGATTCAATGGTGTTGTAGCTGGAGAAGTTAGTAACTAATATGCACATGATACACATAGTGGGGTTTGGTGAATAAACTGTAAATCTAAAGGGCATACATGAAGGAATTACCCATGCAAAAATGTCCATGTGGTACTTAAATAGACATGTGAAATTTGTCATGAAGAACATGATGTACGTTATTGTCCTCTTCTATAGCAAGCTACGCAAACTAAAAAGGTCAACTATTGCAAGATTTATGATGCCTATACTCATGACGCTAATGACTATCATTGATTAGTGACATCCATGAAGCATGAGCGTGCAACACACGTCAAAAATCTATAACTAATAATCAATAAAATGGTGTTTACCATGGATGAGGAAGAGGATGAGGATGAGGAGGTGGTCATTTCCCACCTAAAATATGTTAAAAATGTGGATGTCCAGACCACTACAAATGAGATTGTCTAGAATACCTTGCATGTGCTTTCTAAAAAAAGTACCACCGATTAGAAAAGTGCCTTGACTTATACATGGATATCACAAAAGAGCAAAATGAAAAGGGTGTTGGTATGATTCGAATAGATAAACCAAATTGGTATGCCTACTCAAGCATCCCTATAGTTCAATAGGTAAACATTACCACTTGTAGTGGGGGACAGACTTAGTCTACCTCTAATCCCATCAAGAAAGTACAACATAAATAACCACGAGCAAGAAACTTTCCTGATGCCCAGAAGCAAAATGATGTCCTCCAAGATACAATGGCATTAGTATGAGAACTTTAGGGAGAGATTTAGTTCCTAAGAGACAAAGAAGTAATGTAGTGTGATGCTATGGAAAGGGAAGCTAAGCCTCAAAATATGGCATATGACGAATTTCAGGAATTGTGTAAGCACATGCTAAATGAGGATAATGTCCCTTAGCTAAACATTTGCTTAAGAATTAAGCCTGAGTACCAAATGAGGTTCACCCTCAAATCACTAGGCAGAGTGAGGATCATCGCCTAAATCATGCTCAGCAACAGAACACTCCTAGTTCCTCTACTCCTCTAGAAGATTGAGAAATATTGGTTAATGCTACCATCGATGGATGGGTAATCCAGGTCATATTAGTAGACACTAGTGCAGAATTAAATGTCCTCACCAAGGATGTGTGGTGCAAGATGTCTAGTCTAACACTACAGCCTTCACATGTCTTGTTTATGGTAAATAAGACTCACATGTTACCTATTGAGGTCCTCAAGAATATAATAGTTGACATACTCGGCATGCCTTTCAAGGTAGATTTTGCGGTTTTAGAACTAGATGAAGTTTATGATTACCCAACTCCATTGGGATGACCTTGGTGCTATGATAACAATGCAGACTTGATATTTAATAATCACTATATTAGTTTTGAGAACATTGATCAGCGTGTTATGATACCACTAAATCAAGCACAAGGACCTCTTTATATAGACCCTGTCAATGTTGATGAAGACATAGACCACATATATAATGTAACTACAAGGAATGATGACCAAAGAGATCCCACTCCAGATGGCATTATCTGGTGGTTAGATTCTCAATCCCCTTCTAACACTACAAGCAATGCTTGTTATTGTTGGGCTCATAGTGACTACAACCTCACTGACAGAGTATGTAGTACCATCAACAACCAGGAGAATGTGCCATGCCAATTCAATAAATGACACAGGTTTATTGCCTTATCTTGGCCAAGTCATGAGGGACCTATCATAGAGACACCACTCAAAAGACTCGATGAGGTTCCAAGGTTCCACGGGTAGATGGAAGTTTGAGACTTCATTCAATGCCTTGAAGAGTTTTACCACACTGATGTAGATCATATATGATCTTTGGTCCATCTGTTTGATGGCATAGCTGCACAATGGTGGAAAACCCATTACGAATGACTCCTCCAGTGGGATCATGTGCGCTTAACCTTACACCACCATTCCATCATGATAACAAAGTAAAGGGAATAGTCAGTCACAGTGGAGTACAAGCACTTGAGCCCCACATAGAAGCTTGTGAAATAATGTGGAGAAATGAAGAATCATACTTACCAAAATATTTATGGGTGCATGCATTTTATGACACTTTACACACTTGGGCACGGCATGGTACATTCATGATGAGAGACACATGGGTACCAGGTAGGTCCTAGTATTTACTGAAGAAGAACATGAACTCGACATTGTCTTATTCTTCATCAAGGATAGATTTGCACCTTACTCTCCAATCCATGCATGAAGTAGTTATAAGTGACCCAAGTCCCATAGAGGAACCCCTGAGGAGTATCAATCAGGGCCTTGAGGAACCCCTATACCTATTTAATGAACCATCAACATCCTTGGTTCATGTGCCTGCACTAGTTCTGGAGCAGGATCAACGTGAATAAATTCATTTGGGAAAACAAAAGCTCATGTTACAAGTGGAATAAGGTGAAGGATCCACTCCACTCAACCCATTGTCTAACCATTTAGATGTTCCTACGGATGTTGGCATGAGAACTGTTCAGGACATAGGGATCAATATGGACAACACCTACAATGGACCTATTTAAACTATTTAGCGCAACATCAACATGGAACAAGAACCAAAGATACTGACGATAGGAAACTATTGAACTAACACAAAGATTTAAAAAATATTTGAATTACTAAAAGAATATCAGGATGTCTTTTAAAGAAACTATAGTGAAATGGAGTCCACCCATCCTTGGGGAAGATGCATATCAAACTGGTTGATGGTACTCCACTAGTTAGAAAATGACCATATAGAATGAATCTCAATATACGGGTGCACCTCAAAGAGGAAATTGACAGCATGTTGCACGCTAGAGTAATCACCCCCATCAATGAATCTAAATGGGTTAATCCCATGGTGATTAGTATCAAGAAGGATGGACACATCTGTATTTGCGTGGACTATCAAGTGCTCAATGCATCTTGTGTAACTGATCCTTTTTCAATGCCATTTACAGAGGAGATCCTTGAGGTTGTTGATGGATGTGAGGTATATACCTTCATCGATGGCTTCTTGAGGTACCATCAGGTCTAAATAGTTGAAGAAGACTAACCCAAGACAACAATCACCACTGAATGGGGATCCTTTACATATACTGTCATGCCCTTTAGGTTGAAAAATGCCCCAACAGTGTTTTCATGAATAACAGTTGAAGCCTTTAAGGACTTCATCCACAAGTTCCTTCAAGTCTATTTGGATGATTGGATAGTTTATGGTTTGGTCAAGGACCATTGTTCTAACTTGAGGCTTATGCTTGAGCGTTGTCGGGTCTTAAAAATTTCATTGAACTTAAAGAAGTGCCTGTTTGCTACACCTTTTGGTGTGCTCTTAGGACACATTATTTGTAAATAATGACTTATGGTAGACCTAGTGAAAGTATCTATTATTCTTTGCCTCCCATTACCCAAGACTCAACATGAGGTCCATGCCTTTCTAGGCCATTTAGGGTACTATAAAAATTTCATTTGTAGATATGCAAAGATTATCGTGCCCTTGGAGGAACTTCTAAAGCATAATGAACATTACATATGGACTTGATCTTGTAAAGAGGTTTTTGAAACACTAAAGGAAAAGTTGGTCATTGTTCCTATCCTCCAGTTCCTTGATTAGGCAAAACCATTCCATGTCTATGTTGATGCATCTGGGATTGTTATTGGTGCAATCGTTGCACAACTAGGTGAAGGTCGCCTAGATCATCTAATCTACTTTTCTAGCAAGAAGTTCACACCAGTTAAAAGAAACAATACCACTATGGAGAGTGAAGCACTGTCGATGCTCTATGATTTGTAAAAATTCACATAATACCTATTAGCCACTCCTTTTGTTTTCTATATAGATCATGAGGCTTTGAAGTATCTTGTCAATAAACTCTACATGGATAGAACTATCGTTGGATTGTGTTGTTCCAAGAGTTCCAATTTTTCATTATGGTGAAACCTGGGAAAGCTAATTGTGGATCTAACCACCTATCCCAAATCGAGCATAGAGAACCATTATGCGCCATAGAAGATGATCTACCTAATGTACAACTCTCCAGCATTACACAGGTACTTGAAGAGTTAGAAGGAATTACAACATTCTTGACCATTGGCTCTATGCTTGACTATCTCACCTCGTAGGAAAAAAGTAACTCACAGTTCACGTTGCACCCTTTCAGCTTATAGAAGGCGATCTTTATAAAATGGGCCATGATGAAGTTCTTTGACATTGTGTAATACAACATGAGATACTACTACTACATGGTTCATCTGGGAGAATATCATAAATCAGTTTGGATATACGTTGAGTTTCACTAGTGATTGTAGAACCTATTTTTTGAATGAAACAACACACATCTTATTGGCTGAGTTCATGATCACGCATAATAAAACTACTGAGGCTTTGAATAAGATCCTAGGTACTTCACTGACAAAGATCTATAATGTTGGCTAAACTTATTGGGATGATAAGGTGTCTGTAATACTATGGGCTTACCACACAACCTATAAGTGCCTAAAAAGAAGAATTCCATTCAACTTGGTGTATGGCAAAGAGGTAGTCATACTGGTGGAGTTTTTGGTACCATCTCTGCATATAGCATGAGTAGGACAATTGGATGAAGAGTCATCTTTAAAAGTCCACCTAAACACTTTACTACAACTGGATAAAGCTCATTTCCTCGCTCATTAGACCTAGGATGTGGAAAAGTGCAATCAAAAAGCATGGCATGATCTCTATATAAAGAACAAAACATTTTATTTAGGAATGAGGGTCTTGTTATACAATTTTAAGTTCGCATGCTACCTTGGAAAGCTTTGAATCCACTAAGATGGTCCTTTTATAATTCATAGCATTCAACCTATCGAAGCATGTCAGTTATAAAGGATGGATGGCCAGTTCCCTCTTGGGCACTATAATGGAAGCCAACTCTAACTATATTTCACTTCTAAATAGCTGAAGTATTGTAATCAATAAGGCTTGTGACATTAGTTTAGGATTTCTTATTTTTAATAAAAGTGTTGCCTTTGTTGCATGCAAATTCTCTTTATGTAATTTCTTTTCAAAGTTTTGGTTATCTTTTCATGGAGGACCACGACTCATTTTAGTGTGAGGTAAGAAGTCATGTTTAGTAAGTAAAGTGTGCAAGTTACCTAGGCACATAGGGTGACATAGATGCACAAGGTACATGGGCGCATAAGGTTTCTAGGGCATGCAAACATCAAGTTTAATCCTCATAAAATAGCCATTTAAATTCAAATTCTCCAAGATCAATGGTTGACATTCAATCATACCATGAAGATCCAATGATGAGTGGGAGAGGATAGTGTCAGTGGGTCCCAAAGATCTAACAGAGTGTATTTAATCATGCATCTAAAATCAATGGTGAGAATCAAGTTAAAAGTTAGAGGATCCTAAAATTGAATGTGTCAGTGATAAGTGGCATGATCTCAGGAGCAGAATCTAGATCTAATAGCATGTGGATGAGCTTGAGTTAGTCGATCTAGGCAGATCTATGGCTCATGCTCACTCATACAAAATAGATCCAACAACGAGCTCAATGTCAAAAGGTTAGTGAATCCTAAAAACAAGTGAGAGGTTGCCAAGTGTCATGATTGTGGGAGCTATTAGATAAATCAATGGTATGCATTTGAACCATGCAGAAGTAGATCAATGAAAGATGTTGATTTGGTAGAATCAGATCTAATGATGTGTGTTTGGGTGTGGGACACAACTATCATCTACTTCAAATAAAGGTGTGAGATGGGGCATACTATTAATGCAGAAAGAATAGTTATGACAAGGAATGTGCCAATGACGTGATGTGACAAATATTGTTAAATGCATTAATAAACAAAAGTGAGGATGCAAGCACAATGATCATTAAAGATATGCATTAATGACATGAAGTGATGGGTGATATGAAAGTGTTAAATGATGGAGAACCCCCCCCCCTTGAGTTTATAAATAGGCAAGTTAAACTCTTTTTACACTTTACCTTTGTGATCACTTTGAGATTAATAGAGTCGAAGGACAAGCAATTACCAGAGCTGAGTCAAGTGAATCCAAAGCTGAGCAAAGCAAATTCATTTCCATAGTAACCTACACAGGGCATTGCAAATTTGAGGATAGGTATTACAATTATGGTTTCATGAGAGAAACATAAGGTAATACTAAAAGTTTTAGGTTGCATGTCCGCCATTAGAGGGTGCTCAAGCTTGAAAAGCTGAAGTAATCATCCGTAACCATGTATTCTTTTGGAAACGTTAGATGGTCATGCGTCAACCTTCAAGCTCCTTGAAGGGTCATGCGGCCTAAGAAAAAAGGCCAAAAGGATTTAACCCTTGCCAATAATACCAAAGAAAGAGGAGGTGAGGGAGGAGATTGGGTTTTCTATTAGGGAAGAAACACTAGAAGAACAAGTCCAATGCATGGAGGAAGAAGAGGAAAGTATGGTGCACAAAGCAAAGAAGGCTCAATCATCCTCAACGTAGAAAGCTCAAATGTCCTTACCCCCATCTCTATTAATTGAAGAAATATATATCTATAATCAGTGTTGCACATGAAAAAATGGGCCTCCAAGGTTTCCATTTGCACTGTCTTCAACTACAACCATTGTCAACCTAGGAATGAGGTTGAGCTTCAAAATGATTATCAGGTCAAGACCAAAAACACTAGGAACCAAGTGGTGCTCGATCTTACGATCTTCAACTAGTTGGACTCTATAGGGTTTTTCTAGATCTTTAATTTACCATACTTTGGTAAACCCATTAAGGTGATCCAATTTCTTCTCTCGTATGTCCATGATGAATACATCTATTTCACCAGGTGCAATATGAAGATCACCCCTGAGAGGATCAATAAGGTTACAAGACTATAGTACTCAAGATTGAGCATGATTGATGATTTGACAAATACTGAGGAAGTCCAAAAGACTTCCATGGTGCTTATGTACCAAAAATAGGGCCATGTCATGCATATCAAGAACCTACAGGATCCCACCCTATAGATAGCAGCATGGATAATTATGACCAAGATCGGTGGGTCTGATTATTGGAAAGAGGTCGATATGGTGCACCTCCATATTTCCCACCAAGACACATAGGGGTTGAAGTACAATTGGGCTATGTACTTCACCCAGAAGATTATTGAAGATGTGGAGATGACCTATCAAATGCCTAAGTATAGGTTTACATGGGGATATTCCTCCTCTTAATGGTTTTTGATGAGATTGACGTGTCACACTATAGCTTGGGAGTGCTAAAGTGGGTATACCCTCCCATGCACACGTCCCTTGTTGAATGCTACAAGGCGTTCACATTCCCCTAGTGTATTACCCCCTCATACAAGATTAAGATGAGGTATTGGTTCAACAGGATGAAGGTGATGTTTGAGAATGAGTGGCACATCCTAAAAGACTTTCCCCTTTTGGCTGTGAAGCAATCGTATTTCACTGTAAAGTAGCACGTCTCCTTGGCGTACATCAAAATGAACCCTTGAGGAAAGATCTTTGCATAGCTCAAGTTACCATATGCCTTCTTGATGTGGTACCTTGTAGACTTTGTGAACTAGATTTATGACACATAACCCATTATCCTAGAGGCTGAGAGAATAGACTTAGAGATTCACACTCTTCATAAATTATTTGTCTATCTAGGCAAGAAGGCCTATATGGAAAGGAGGGATACAAACTTGACTGACATTAAGGTTAGGCAAACCATGGTGGGAGAACAAATTCATAACTTGTTCTACATGTTGTGCCCCTGAAGGGATCCAAAGGGTAGGGACCCTAAGGAAAAGCTTCGATTAGTGCCATCCTTGAAGAAGCAACCAAATCTTAGTACCAACACAAGTGGAAAACAAGCACCATAAAAGAAGCAAAAGATGGACCAGGACCCTCCATCACACCCATCTCCTCTACCCCCATCTCCACCTCACCCTTCTTCATCTCCACCTCACACCTCTCCATCGCCACCACACCCTTCTTCTCCCCAGGCTTCTCATCCACTTTCACCTTCACCTCCACCTTCTCCTCTACCTCTGCCCTCTCCCCTTCAAGTAAATCCACCACCATTTCCCCAAAGGGTTTCTACTCTAGGGACTGTATGCCAATGAGCCCTGAGGCCAATGCCCATATAGGAAGTCCCTACTATGCAGTTGCAAGCATCACATCCAATTCCATGAAGACCCCCTCTCTGGTACAGGAGGAAAAGGCCACCATTGATGACTTAGTGCTTGATGCTAAACCACTCTATGGTGAAAAGGAGGATGGTGAGGAAGAATAAATGAGTGATATGGCCGCTTGTAGCCACGAGGAGACCGAACTAGAGCGTGGCCTTAGTAAAGGGAAGGGGCCGACCAGGACTATGGAAGAGCCAGGCGATGATGTAATTGGTAATGCACGTGAGCGATATCAATTTGGCATCCCTGATAGGATGTTGTATCTTTGGTCATACATCATTTTCAATGAGACAACCTTAGAATAAGTGTCATTCCCGGTGGATATGTACACTAAAGAGCGTGAGTTTGAATTCCCCCAAGACAGTCTTTCCTTGGGAGCAGATGCTCCAACACTACCAAAACCATTATGGGTGGATCCTTAAAAGATCTCCCCTCTTTTAACAAGCACAACTTTTTTGAATATATCCATGGAGGTCACACTCTAGAATATTTTAGCAGATTCTAATGTGTGCATTGTTGAGAGGAAACATGTCAAAATTGTGGGCATGTATAACAAAGAGGTTGTAAAAAAACAAGCGCTTGCTGAGGAAGTGGCCACTTTGAAGTAGTAGATCTAAGAGGCCATAGAGGCAAAATTAAGGGCCTTAAACCTCTACAGAACAATTTTGAAATAAGAACTGACGTTGGTAGATGACATACCTCTTGATGGGGATGCCATAGGAAATCTAGAGACCTTGGTGAACCTTCTGTTTAAATGTTACAAGGAGCAACCCATTCTGAAAGATGAGGGATTGGATTTAGCATAGAAGTTCACCATGACAACTGAAGTCTACAAACACACTCTAGAGAGGGTTGGGGAGGTTATCCCCATTTTGGATGGCATTTTTGCAATGCTGACACGCCCAAATAGAGTCTTGGAGGCTCGGCTCCAATTTGAAAAAACTCAGAGGTAGTAGTTGGTTGTTGTTGCACTTTTAATAAGGGACTGCATAGAGTGTGCCAAGGCATTCAAAGATGTGGAAATGTTGGAGGATATAATAAACACACATTACTAATAGTTGAATGCAAGATTTATAACCCTTTAAGGATAGGTTGACAAAGAGGTCTCCACACTTAAAGACATTTAGAAGCATGCTACCACATCTCTAGATGAACTAGTCAAGAAGGCCAATGAGACCTCTAACCAATCTAAGGAGATGAATAAGTCGAAGGGGGCCATAGAGGAAATGACTTCTAAGGTGCTTAAGGAATTGTCATATTGGGATAATGTGAAGGAGATCAAGCAAATAGGACCCAAATTTTTCATAAAGGACACTAACATGACTTAGTCTAGGATGAACTAAGAGTGTAGTGTAGGGTGATGTTGGCCTCACATTTTGGCTAAGTGTTGTCCATTTTTGGTGCAAGACTGACATGGCGTGGAAGGACCATGGTACATAGCTTTATAGGCACAAAAGCACCATGGTACGGAAGGACCATTGCATAGAATGACCATGACACATAGTTGTATAGGTGTAGAAGCACCATGGCGCATAACCTATAAGGCACAAGAGGACAAATGAATGGAAAGACTAGTGTGAAAGGATCCAATCAAAGGAGAATGAGTCATGAGGAATCTGAGGACATAAGAATTAGAATAGAAGCGAAAGACTAGGTGAACATGTGGGAAGTGGGAGCAGTTAAAAGAATGATTCATACAGGTCATCTTGACATTAATATGAATTTTTGCACCAACCCACAAGTAGATGAACACATGAAAACAAAGATCTAGCATAGAGAGAGGATATAGGGGGCGTAAAAGCTTGGGTCTTTAGGAAAAACTAGTTGTTGATCACCATGACTCTCAATCTGTTGAGAGTTTGTTGATGAATTATTCTTGCCATTAATGTTTGTAAACACTTGGTTAGGGCAAAACAAGTATAAATAACCTACTGTAAAGTACTATGGGGATGGATTTTTATCTCTTTGATATTTAAACATAATATATGAAGTAGCTGATTTTATCAAATTTTTTGTGTTCATAATGAATGGTTTCGTGTGAATAAAGTAGAGTAATTAGAATTAATATGGGTTGCGTCTACATGTGCTTTTCGAAGAATTAGTTTTGAACTACAAATGGAACTAATCTACATAATTATGGTAGTCAATCTTAGAATTCAAAGGATTGAAATAGTCTATCTCTACTTATATAGAGTATCTAATTAAAAACGTGTTTAACATCAAGAATATGGCTAAGTATTGTTGTGCAACAAAAACCTACGAGAACCGGTACCAAACTATGAGCTTCAGGTGAGCACGTAAGATTTAAATCTTTCATGAAAGGGCCAACGTACTAGCTTGTTGGGTTAGACTTCAGTGTCAACGCTGTATTTACCAAACAATACCCAACACCTATTTATATTTACAATTTTTTTTAATTACCAATCATTTTCGTCCATATTCTATTTTTCACTCATAACTTTATTTCTATTAGCTCTTTTTTCGAACCAAAATATGATCTTGATTCCTGACATCATAGAGAATGTTTCTACATATTACATATATATTTTATAAAGACAAAATGGATAGCTGCCAACATTGAAGGCGTGGCCTGTTAGTCTCCTTTGGAGTAAAGACAAAATAGACAGTTGTGCAGACGTCAGAGGGGACAGACCAGATGATCCAGACCCAGGAAAAGACATATTATATGAATAAACATGCCATAGTTAAGGCAACGCACTGTTCCAGACATGGTCTCTCCCGACAGAACTGAAGGTGCATTGAAGGCGTTGACTGCAGCATGGGCCATCCCATGGGAGAGAGCGCCAAGCCTTGCTTGGTGGCTATATATTGTAATCTCTTTTATTATTTTAGGGAGATCTTCCCGTTACCAGAAGCAAAACTCTACCCAAATTGAAAGGCGATTACTGAGACTTTGAGTTCAGATTGTAGTTCATATTTCTTTGATTGAATGAGAAAGCAAGTTACTTGCAGACTTTGTGTTGTTACAGCTTGTGCTACTTTAAGAGATTGTTCTTATGTCTATCTTCTGAAATCATTCTTATTTATTTGATTTAACAAGTAGAACTAGTGGAAGTGATAAAGAAGGTGTCGTGAAGTCAGCTACTTTCAAACTTTGTGTTGGCATAGTTGTTTTTAGTGTGTGTTTACTTTCTATTTATATGTAAAAGACCTTGGGACAACTTTGTGCCCCCATTGTTCTTCGTATTTCACTCTTGGGCAGTCGAGGTGGAGACTTTGCGCTACATCTCAGGCTGCTGGTTACTCTGCACCCTCTTGGCACCCTGTTACTTATCCTACTAGAAAGAGTCATGCTGTTTGCAAGAACAAGCACTTTTGAAAGAAGAGAAGTGCTTTCTGTCACTTCACCAGGATTTCTACTATCTAGGAAGGGATCTGGCTCTTGGCTGAATGTTACTTTTGAAAGAAGAGAAGTGCCTTCACCAATCACCCAAGATTTCTCCTCTGTTTGTTAGCATCATCTTTGAAAAAAGAGAGATGGATGGTTCATTCCACCCCTGTGTCTTATTTTTTTCTTATATATATAGTATATAGCCTCTGCATATTTAATAGGGAACCTCTCCTTGATGAGAGGAGAGATTTGTCCCCTTTAGATGTGGTAAACCTACAACATTGGACGACCAATCTCCCTAGGTTGTGGTGATAGGAACTATTTTGGTCACCAGTTAGCTGGTCGACAAAATATTCACCCAACAATTTTTGGCGACTCCGCTAGGGATGAACGTGCAATTTGAAACCTTAAGTTTCAGATTGAAGCAGTCCCTACCCTTATCCATTACATAGTCTGCCGACTATGTTCCATGTCTTACCCATTATCATTATAGCCTTACCATCTTCCTCCATCTTCGTTATATTATCTAGTCCGTAAACCAAAGCTGCTAGAAAAGAGTGCGCAGTTTGAAGCCTCAAGCTGAAGCAGGGCCAATTCTTTTCCATTTTTATTCTG
This sequence comes from Torreya grandis, assembly GCA_037957365.1. Classification (NCBI taxonomy): domain Eukaryota; kingdom Viridiplantae; phylum Streptophyta; class Pinopsida; order Cupressales; family Taxaceae; genus Torreya; species Torreya grandis. The sequence continues at coordinate 1,316,615 of JARHVA010000362.1, forward strand.
CAATATGGCCACTCCACCCAAATTTGTTATCCTTGTTTGTCATAATTAAATCATGACAGTTCGAGGCCCCTGGAGTAACTCTTTTGGCCCACTCAACTTGACTCCACCTCTGCATGAACTTTCACGCAGTTCAAAAAAGAATTTTCTCAAATTCTTTGGTGATGGGAAGTTCATTCTGATGAACACATTGCAACTTTCAGCATAGCCTGTGATGTAATAGGGGTGGAATTTGAAGACATAACGGTTAGGCTATTCGTGGAGACACTACAAGGCATTGTTGCAGACTGGTTCTACCATCTACAAGTTGGATCAGTCGTTAATTGGGATACACTCAAAGCCAAGTTTGAAGCCAAGTTCAAGCCTGTAGAGGACGCACATGCTTCACTGGCCCAGCTCACTCAAATGAAGAAGGAACCTCATGAGCCTATGAGGGATTTTATTGCCAAGTTCAACAAGCTGAGGCACAGGATTTCCATGGTCGCCCAACTGACACCTCAGAATCTCAAATGCTTCTTCATCAACTCACAACGGCCTGAGTGAGTTTTTTGTTGAGACAGGGTAGACACATAGACCTTGAGGCTGCTCAAGACTTGGCTACTGAGCTAAAAAATGACCTTATCTTGGTAGAAAAGATAAAGAGAGATCCTAACAGAGGTAAACCCTCTTCATCTTCCGAATACTCACCCACAGCCACCACTGATCAAATGGTACAAAAGCTGACAAATGAATTACTAGCCTTGAAAAGGCAAATGGCACAAGGTATGTCTTCTGCTCCTTCATATAGAGATGTACCAAAGAGGACAATCCCCAATCAGCCATATCAAGGCAACTTTGCCAGAAGTCAAGGAAAACCAAATTGTCTTCCTCCCCCACAGTGGAACCTTGCCCTTGAAGCACCTCCAACCAACTCAACAGTTGGATATCTGGAAACAAAACATGCTTTCTCTTTTTAACCTGAGTTTGAGCAAAAAAATGGCATTGATCTCTTCACGGAGGATCAAGAAGAATCAACTGGCGACTCCCACATTGATTTCTTGAATTACCAAGATGAACCCAGAAGTGAAGATGAAGTAGTCGAAAGATCATACGTAGTATTCACCCGATCCAAGAATCAATCAGCCCAGCAGGCTGACAAAGAAAAGACAGAGAAGCGACCCCAACCAACAATTTCAATTGCTAAGTAGAGAACCCTTCTTCCTTTTCGGTCAAAGGACTCAGTGATTGCCAAAAAGGTAAGTACATTGAACATTTTTGCACCTTCTACTTCAAATTCGCAGCCCAGTCCTCCCCCTCCCAAAAACCAAAAAGATGAACTCCCATCCCCTCTTCCAAGCCCATTTCAGTCATCTGATATAATTGATCATGTCAAGAAATCTAAAATTCAAATGACTAAATATGAATTCTTGCAAGCCAATCATGAACAGTTAAACATTGGTGGAAAACTAAGTGTGGACCTATTTGAGGCAAAAATTGTGATCACCCAAATGTCAACCCCTACAGCTCAAATTCTATTTGAGCCTTCAGGCAGAGGTAATTACTTCTTGACCATAGAGGATGCTCATGTCTCAGCTGATGAAAGTCCCATAGCTGGCAATCCAAGATTTGATCCAAACAAGACATCAAAAAAATTGGTAGGGCGCAGTACAAATGAAGAAAGATCTTCCATCTCTAATGAAGAGAAATCTGATAGAAGATCAGATTCTGATGATGCTTAGATCTTGGAATCTGATGGCAGTGATTCTTCCACTAATGCTGGAGCCGAGATGGTGTTGATATATCCTCAAAGAGATATTCTTCCTTCTTCACACGAGTTGCAGTTCAGCAACACCAAAAACATTATCGAGTACAAATCTCTGTTACTTGAGTTGAAGGTTGCTGAGGATGAAGATGTCAAACTCCTTCATGCCAAAGGAGATGTTGAGCTGATGGTTTGTCAGGAGTTTGATGATGACAATCAAAATATGTGCTGGACTGAACGAACAGAACAAGCTATGGCAGTTGACCATACTGTTGTACTCCAAAGTCAGCAAATGAAACTCTTCGCAGAGAGAGCAAGGAGTTATGGTTTTCATAGAGAAGACCACGTCTTGCCATGGAGCAAGAGGAGAGAGCCAAAAGGAGTGCACATAAAATGTGATTTTTGATAGAGAGTTCCATTCGTCCGTCACCGATTCTGGGGACAAAATGGTTTTCTGTTGATTTATCAGGATGAAAAGTTATTTTCATTGTCTCACAATAGGCATCATCTGAAGCACTTCAATTCTTGAAGTGTCAGATAAGTTCACCTGTACATATGTATATTTGTATAGTCTTTGTCTCTGCTTTGTGTTGTTCATTTTCATTTTTTGGAGCCTTTCTTTTTGGGTAGCATGACTCCATAGCCCAATGGCATACTTCAAGGCACTAGAGATTTTGGTTTCTACTCCCCTCAACTGTTTCAAGTTTTCAACTGAAGGAAGTTACCCAACTGGATCCAGCTATTGTCCCTAAAAATATCACTCATTTTTGGGACAACATATGAACTATTTCGGTCCTGCAAGACCAAAATTGTCTCTTCCTTTTTCAAAAATTGTTCTGTGCATTCTGATTCTCCATTCTTCAAGCTTTTCAGAAATCTACAGACTCTGCAGGCTTAAAACTATGGACTCCGTAGGCTCATTTTTACAGACTCTGCAGGCTTGAATCTACGGACTCTGTAGGAAAAAAATCTATGGACTCTTCAGGCCAAGTTCTACGGGCTTCGCAGGTTGATTTCTACGGACTCTGCAAGAAAGAAGCAAGCTCTCAACACTAAGGCGATTTCAAAGTTGGTTCAACGACAAGGTTCAACCAAAATGTCCATCGGCAAGCTTCTAAGCAAAAATTGAACCATTGAACCGTTGAACCTTAAACCAAAAAGGTTCAATGGGTTCAAAGGTTCAATGTCATCAATAAGAGTTAAGCGCATTTGTCAAGGTTCAAAGTTTCAACCGCTTCAAGGTTCAATGACTTCAAAACACTTGTCAAAGAGAAGAAGGCTTGAACCATTGAACCGTTGAACCATTGAATTATTTTGGTTCAAAGGTTCAACGGGTTCAATGGTTCAAAGGTTCAATGCGCAGTTGGTTCAAGCGGACAAAGGACTTAGCCAAATAAAGGGATTGAACCGATTGAACCATTGAACCGTTGAACCAAAGTTGGTTCAATCGGTCGGTTCAATCGACAGGTTCAAGGGAGTGCCCCAAAGCAAAAAGACCAAGTGCCCTTGCGAAAGGCAGGGAACATTGGTTCAAAGATCAAAGGAAAGAAGTGATTGAACCAATAAAGCGATGGAAGCAAGAAAGCGATTGAACTAAGGAGCCGAGAAGGCCACTCAAACTATTGAAACAGTCAACCAATGACGTCCCATGGACGTCAAATTTAAGGTAATGAAATATATGCTAAGTTTCAAATGTGGTGCGAAACCTAAAAACAAACTCTGTGACCAGCTGAAGGAGCCGAAAGAGCTGGCAAAGATAAGAATATTTCCCAGAGGGCTTAGATTCCAAGAAAAGACAAAATCAAAAAAGGGAAAAGATACCCTGGGAGCTTAAATTCTAGGAAGAGACAAAGCTGGAAAGGACAAAAGCAGAAAGAGGAGAAGACCAAAAATATTTGTGCAAAAGTTATTCTGGTAGCTGAAACAGTCTATAGAATAGACTTTCGAGCTTGCAAACATTTAAGGCGCGACCTGTTAGTCTCTTTTGGAGTAAAGACAAGATGGACAGCTGCACAGACGTCAAAAGAGACAGACCAGATGATCCAGACCCAGGAAAAGACATATTAGATGAATAGACACGCCATAGTTAAGGCAATGCACTGTTCCAGGCATGGTCCCTCCAAACAGAACTGAAGGCGCATTGAAGACATTGACTATAGCATGGGTCATCCCATGGGAGAGAGCGCCAAGCCTTGCTTGGTGGCTATATATTGTAATCTCTTTTATTTTTTTAGGGAGATCTTCCCGTTACCAGAAACAAAACTCTGCCCAAATTGAAAGGTGATTACTGAGACTTTGAGCTCAGATTGTAGTTCATATTTCTTTGATTGAATGAGAAAGCAAGTTACTTGCAAACTTTGTGTTGTTACAGCTTGTGCTACTTTAGGAGATTGTTCTTATGTCTGTCTTCTGAAAGCATTCTTATTTATTTGATTTAACAAGCAGAACTAGTGGAGGTGATAAGGAAGGTGTCCTGAAGTCAGCTACTTTCAGACTTTGTGCTGACATATTTATTTTCAGTGTGTGTTTATTTTCTGTTTCTGTGTAAAGGACCTTGGGACGACTTTGTGCCCCCATTGTTCTTCGTATTTCAATCTTGGGCAGTCGAGGTGGAGACTTTGCGCTACATCTCAGGCTACTGGTTACTCTGCGCCCTCTTGGCAACCTGTTACTTATCCTACCAGAAAGAGTCCTGCTGTTTGCAAGAACAAGCACTTCTGAAAGAAGAGAAGTGCCTTCTGTCACTTCACCAGAATTTCTACTATCCAAGAAGGGATTTGGGTCTTGGCTGAATATTATTTCTAAAAGAAGAGAAGTGCCTTCACCAATCACCCAAGATTTCTCCTCTGTTTGTTAGCATCATCTCTAAAAAAAGAGAGATGGATGGTTCATTCCACCCCTGTGTCTTACTTTCTGCTTATATATATAGTATATAGCCTTCGCATATTTAATAGGAAACCTCCCCTTGATGAGAGGAGAGATGGATGGTTCATTCCACCCCTGTGTCTTACTTTCTGCTTATATATATAGTATATAGCCTTCGCATATTTAATAGGAAACCTCCCCTTGATGAGAGGAGAGATTTGTCCCCTTTGGATATGGTAAACTTGCAACATTGGACGACCAATCTCCCTATGTTGTGGTGATAGGAACTATTTTGGTCACCAGTTAGCTGGCCGACAAAATATTCACCCAACACACTTATTTTACAAGTTCATCTGATGTTCCCTACATTGGACACCTTTATATTTCTCTCACTTTATTTCTACTCTACAACACTAAGGTAAGTAAAGGTATGCATTTTTTAATTTTGTCCTTTCATTTATCTTATTCACTTCTTATTTTAATTTATTTTAGCTCAGTGTTGTGTGTTGTGTTCTTTTCTCAAAGCACCATCATGTGTTGCAACTGCATGACACATGATGAGCTTCAAGTGGGGCATATGTAAACACACAATATTTTTAAAATTGATCAACTATTGATGCTTTCCCTTTTGCAAGAACTCATCGAGTCTCAATCTCTTTGAATGTACGCATTAAAAGGTGCACCATAAAAGGGGTGGGTAGACCATTGGTGCTTCAAAATATTATTGTTCCCTATACGACCACTTAAAACCAACATAAATCCTTCTTATATGTATCCCTAAGCTTTGACGCCTCTCTTACATGCTCTTCCAAGTAATTCACCACCTCAAACAACTCCTACCTAAGAAAAACTATCTTTTACCATCCTCTGAACATAGTCAAAATGATCAACCTTGTTCTAAAAAATTGAGCACATTACGAGACTATGTTGGCCCAAATGACTCAGTGTGAGACCCACTATTCTATTTCCTAACTAGGTCGACTAGACCAATTGCGTTGGCTAAAATTATGGAAGGATTTAGGGTTAGATCTGGCTATCTATACACATCTTTCACCCCATTTACAATAAAGATAATAATTCATGTGTTTCTTTATCTGCTTCTCTACCATTCTATTTGAGGAGTCATTGTTTAGGGTTTCATACTTTTTTGGAGAGAAATCGTGTCTTGTGTTAGAAGTCTTTTGGATGAATAGGAGAAGTTTTGTAGCCTAGAGTTGACCTATCTTTGTTATCCTTACGAACCACAACAACCTCTTGCAAAGCACCATTGACCAAGGGAGAGATTGAGACTCGACGGGTTCATCTTTAAAGTAAGTATTCATAACTTTTAATCCTCTTTTGTTAGTAGATCGATTTGCATGTGTAATGAATTATGAATGTATTTATCTCTCCATGCTTAGGATTATTTCTACATTGACTTGCGTAGAGTTCTTCTTTGCATGTTTATTGTTTATTATTTCTCATTTATGCCACAAGCTTTGGTGATCACTATATTATATTTATTTTACTTTGTTACGAACCATATGACCTAGCTAGGGTTATTGTTACTCGACTAGAGGCTTTGGAAAGCTCTCTAATGATATTGTATGGTAAGAAACCCCTTAGTTAGGTCTAGTGGATCCATATTAGTCATGATTCTGATTATCTAAATGTATCAACAAGTGAAATGGCTAGTTTGATTTATCTTCTCCAAGCTATGATTGATTTATAGATTAGCTTCACTTTCTCTTGTATACAGATTATGCCCTGTGGCCTTTGACTATATATTTGATTAGAGCCTTTCTGGGCTTTGACTCCTTCAATTTTATGATTATGTATTCTCGTTATATAATTATATATTTTCATTTTTACTTGATTTGTTGGGTTTAGTTGATTATCATGTTTACTTGATTCTAAAAACAATTGTGTAGTAATTATGTGGTAAAATTACATCGCTTTAGATTTGAATGTATCATTTTTGTTTGATTATAGGATCAATTGTGTAGTAAATATGTGGTAAAATTGCATCACTCTAGAAGTTGTGGTGAAATTGCATTATTAAAGATTTGATTATAGGATGAATTGCATGGTGATAATGTGGTAAAATCACATTGTTCTGAATTTAAATAGGATTTTAAAAATTAAAAAATTGTTATCTTAAATAATGTTAACATTATAATTACACACTAGTAAAATATTTTTTAATAATTAATAATATCGTTGACCAATTTTTGGTCCTCCAGGCCAAAATTGGGCACCCCCTCCTTTACAAAGAGTCTTTCACATCCATGATTTGGCTAAGTCATCCCTCCACTGCCTTGTGTAAAATACCCCCTGTCAAACCTGTTCCATGAAAAAGCCAAGTGTTTTGTCATTTTGCTTAGTCTAGTGCAAATCAGGTTTGTGCAGGGACATTACTTGTTTACTTTTATAAGTAGAAGCGATTGAAGATCCCGAAATGGTCTAAGCAATTCGCAAAAAAGCAACAAATTTCCTTCGGAGGGCATTTTGACTGCTTGAAGGATGTTTGCAAAAATTCCAAAGGGTATGTGCCCTTACGAAGGGCACCTTGGTCAGTGACAGGTCCAAATCAAAAGTTTTGAAGGGGCATTTTAAGACCCAAAGTGCCCTTGCGAAGGGCAGTGAACACTTTCAGGAAAGTGAATGAGGCAAAAAAGTAAAGGATTCCTTCGGATTTTCTGTTTGAAGGAAATCCAAAGAAAAGGGGCAGAGCTTTTCTTCAGAGAAATAAGAAGGCTGAAAGGTAAGTTTTAAATTAGAGAAAGACCAAGGCAAAAGGCAAAGAATTCCTTCAGACTTTTGTCCGAAGGAAATCCAAGGAACCAAAGGGTGAGTTCCTTTAGACAAAGTACCTGAAGGAATTCCTTCAGACATTTTGTTTGAAGAAATTCACAAAGAAAAAAGACCAAGGCAAAATTCTTTCGGACAAAAAGCTTGAAGGAATTCCTTTGGACTTTTATCTGAAGGAAATGCAAAGGAAAAGACCGAAAGAAAGAGCATCAACTTTGAAGGAAAGACTTCCTTCAGGCGAGATGTCTGAAGGAATTCCTTCGGACATTTTGTCTGAAGAAATTGAGAAGACAAGGCAGCTTGATGGAGCCCGAAGGGCAAGTACCCTTGCGGGGGACTCCCAGCGACCCAAAAGGAGACCTTTTCCATTTTCTGAAGGGACAATTGCACAAGGTCGAAGGTTAAGTTACAGAATTTCGAAGGAATTACCAAAGTAATGACGGGTTCGAGCACGTCAATTTTATCATGGTGAACTCGCTGTTGGAGGTTCAAACATCTGGTGATGGGTGCGTGAACATCAAATTCAAAGTGATGAAATAATCGTTTGTTTTCAAATAGGTGACAGGCCCGCAGATGTCAACTTTAATGGGATGCATTAGCTATTAAGGAAAATCGAAGAAGAAACTCTTTCAGACAAGAGAACGAAATATTTCTTTCAAACATCTTGCCTGAAAGAATTCATTAACCCAAGCCCGAAGGAATTTAAAGGGCATAAGGCCGCAAGTAAACTCAGCGACCCACTGAGAAAGGAGCATGAGGAGCTAGCAAAAGATGAGAAGAATATCCCGAGAGCTCAAAATTGCCAGAAAGAGACAAGAAATATCAAGGAAAGAGGGAACAAAATAGAGAATCCAAAACACGGATACGCCCACATATGACAACATTTGGAATGTTCCAAAGGACGCACCCAGCTAAGTACAAACACAAATCAGATCAACCCAGGTCACAAAAGAAGCATCAGCACAAGAAGTTATTGCAGTGACCCATGATTTCATAGTGACTTTTAATACGACCCATGCTCTTGCAGTGACATTTAATACGGGTTGAGCACCAAAGTCAAGACTGACGACACCTACAACATGGTTCCTTCATCAGTTTCCTCTTTCCAATGTATTCAACACAGCATGGGCTGATTATTCTAGAAAGCGCCAAAGTCTTTTCTTTGATGCTATATATATTGTAACCTCTTAGTTGAGAAGGATATCTCTCATTTTGTAAGGCGAAGCCTTGCCAAATTTCACCTTTGATCAATAAGAATATGTTTTACCTCTATCTGACTGGTTATGCTTTTGAGTGTGTCTGTGTATCAATTTTGTGTTCAGTCATTTTAGCTTGATGCTTTCACAAGATTGACACCAACATACCTAGTGTATCCAAAGCCATTTCTGTAGGATTAACTAGAAGTGCTTCATCTAGAGCACAGAGACAAAAGAGTAGCTACCAGATAGTGTGTTTTCTACAGTGCCTGTGGTAAGTTCCTTTTCCTTGTGTCTCTATTAAGCCCCCTATTAAAATACCCCTACAGTCTGGTCTTTTTACCAGATAAAGTGTGTGTTCGCCCCCTTCTAGTTTGAAGTGTGAATAGCTGAGTAGACCAAAATCGTTTGGTGCATCCCTACTTAGATTAGTTTCTATTTTGGTCGTATCTTTCTCCCTTTTCACCCCCCTCATTGTTACCAGTAGTAGTAAAAGGCTTCAGAGATGCATCAAAGAGAGTTAGCCCTTATCTAGAGATTCTCCCCTCAGTTTTGCCAAAACCCATAACAAGAGGGGAGTCTCCATTGTGCCGCATAGAAGAGAGAAGTTCAACCTTCTTTCAAGGGTGCAATCCACAACGTCAATAGTTTTTGGCACATCTGGTGGGACAATTTGTGCAAGGAGTTGAAGGATTATTTGGTGTGTTCTTTAATCAATCAGCGTTTAGAGGCATTTCAACCAACACCAAATGGTGACTCTGAGTTGAATCAGCTAGTTAAACAATCCTAGTGCCATAAAAAAATCACATTTTGGTATGTATAATTCCATTGCTCAGTAGCATGGGCCTTGTGTTTCTTCATATAACTTTGATCAAGCTCAGGTTGTTCATGGAATCACCTCAAGTAGCTCTCTTGGTTGCCCTTCACCTAGTGTAAAGGAAGTAATGCTAGAGTTTGAGAAACAAGTGATGGAGAAATAGACTGGAGGAGCAAAAAAAATATTAGTGAGAGCTTCTGTACAAAGAGGAGTGCTTGTTTAGGCAAGCTCGGGCCTTGCAATCCATGAAGGAGGAAGTAGCAAAATAGGAGAGTCCATTCATTCAAGGCAATCAACCTTGTGTGCCTTCTCCCATTCAAAAGCAACCCCCTCCTATTCTAAAGAAATCCCCCTCTTGTGCACCAAATCCTTTCTACCAAATAGCACTTGCTCACTCTAGCTCATTTGATGCAGTAACCACTCCTGCTCTTAATCCCTTGCACCTAGCTTTCCAACATCAAAGGGCATTAGAGCAACCTCCCATGGAAATGAACCTTCTCAATTCCTTAGATTATGAATCCTCATTTGAAGGTAATCATCTTATGCCTTCCAAAAAATAACACGTCTCTCTTCAATAAATTCTTCCTGTGCATCAACAGTCTCTTTTTAGTCTTCCTCAACCTCCTCAAGTCTTTCAACATGATGTCAAAATTCCAAGTTGGAGGAGAGAATACCATGGTCTAGCTCAGGGCCTTGGAAATGATGAAGCTGCTCCTACTCATGGTGATCCTCATGATCTCCAAGAAAGGCTCTCCCAAGAGAATACAACCAGGCAAATTATAGAGTTGGAGTCCAAAATGAGATTCCTCAACCAGGGTGTGATGGAAGGTTTAGACCAAACAACAGATTTCATGTCTAAACACACCCCATCTACACTCCTTCAAGAGAGCTATCAAGCCACGTCTGATGTAGATGAAGTACTGGCCAAATGGAAGGAAGAGAATCATTCGATTCTAGCTCAAGGACTGCCTCCTCTTGCACATGAGTCTGTCCATCAACCTTCCACTCCATTCTTTCTCAAGGAGGAACCTATTTTGAAAGAGGCAAGTGAAGAAGAGAGGATCCAATTTGTAGCTACCGAAGAGGCTATCATGAGTGACAATGAAGATGAAATCATCATGGATGCTCCCTTTCAAGACATCATCAACAATAGAGAAGACACAAGTCATGCATACATGTAGATGTTCCAGCAATACGAAGAAGAGGATGACAAACTTTATTTGTCAACAATGGATGATGAGGGATGTAAGCATAGTGAGCTCTCTCCTCCTTTGCTTGATGAACTTCCTTGTTGCTTTGATGAGGAGAATGACCATGCCATGGAACCCGAGTTGGAGGAGGATCAGGGGGATGTCTTTGAACAACTAGAGACTCTAGTTTTTTAGCAAGAAAAGGAGAGGCCTGTCCATCTTGATGAAAGCTTTGAAGAAGAGAGCCTTGAGCAAGAAGGTGATGTTATGTGGGATGAGCAAGCAGTTTGTGATCTCATTTCAAACATCACAATAGTCACCCTTCTTCAAGAAAGCCATGAGGAAGCAGAAGACAAGTTTGACAATTTCTTTAATGAGACAGAATAGAAACAAGTCAATCCATGATGCATATCAAGGGGGTTATGAGCTAGATGATCCCTATGGTGATGAGCCAGTAGCCATTGACTTCTTGGTGAGACACACTAGCATGAAGGGCCAGCATGAGGCAAGCTTCCGAGAGCAAGATGAATACTTATATGTTGGAAGCATGTTTAACCCTAATTCATTTGGATACAAGCCAATCAAGGTGGCAAACAAGAAGAACAAGTCACCATTTAGCCACTTGTCTAGCACCATAAATTTTCTTGCCATGAAGGAGACTTAAGAAGTTTTCCCTTTGATCTAAGAGAGAGGTAAATGTATCTATTTAGTTTTACATAGTAGTTTGCTTTTAGTTACGTGTCTTTCATTCCCCCTAAGTGTTGTTGCACACGTGTGTGTAGTTTTTTTAGCCTTTGTTGTGTGTGTTTTCCTTTGTGTTTGAGGTAAAATATTTGTTGGTTAATAGGTCCTTACAAGGTTGTTAACTTCTCCAAGATGCATCCTGACTCCATGCCTAATAGACTTAAAGGCTACCAATCTTCCCAAGCATAGCAGGCATGCTTCCCCTATGATTTGCCATATGTGTTGACCAATTTTTGGTCCTGCAAGCCAAAATTGGGCACCCCCTCCTTTTTCTTTACAAATAGTCTTTCAAATCCATGATTTGGCCAAGTCATCCCTCAACTCCCTATCAGACCTATTCCATGAAAAATCCAAGTGTTTTGTCATTTTGCTTAGTCTAGTGCAAATCAGGTTTGTGCAGGTACATTACTTGTCTACTTTTATAAGTAGAAGTGATTGAAGAACCCAAAATGGTCTAAGTAGTTCACAAAAAGTCAACAAATTTCCTTTGGAGGGCATTTTGACAGCTTGAAGGACGTTTGAAAAAAGTTTGAAGGGTATGTGCCCTTATGGAGGGCACCTTGGTCGGTGGCAGGTCCAAATCAAAAGTTCTGAAGGGGCATTTCAAGACCCAAAGCGCCCTTGCGGAGGGCAGTGAGCACCTTCAGGAAAGTGAATGAGGAAAAAAGCAAATGATTCCTTCAGATTTTCTGTCTGAAGGAAATCCAAAGAAAGGGGCAGCTTTTTTCTTCAGAAAAAGAAGAAGGCCGAAAGGTAAGTTTTAAATCGGAGAAAGACCAAGGCAAAAGGCAAAGAATTCCTTTAGACTTTTGTCTGAAGGAAATCCAAGAAAAGGAACCAAAGGGTGAATTCCTTCGGACAAAGTGCCTGAAGGAATTTCTTCGAACATTTTCACAAAGAAAAAAGACCAAGGCAAAATTCTTTCGGACAAAAATCCCGAAGGAATTCCTTCAGACTTTTGTCTGAAAGAAATTTAAAGGAAAAGACCGAAAGAAAGAGCGTCAACTTTGAAGGAAAGACTTCATTCGGGCAAGATGTCCGAAGGAATTCCTTCGGACATTTTGTTCGAAGAAATTGAGAAGACAAGGCAGTGCGAAGGACCTGAAGGGCAAGTGCCCTTGCGGGGGACTCCCAGCAACCCAAAAGGGGACCTTTTCTATTTTTTGAAGGGACACCTTCCCTTCAGGAAGGTTCAATTTCACAACATTGAAGGTTCATTTGCAGAAAGTCGAAGGAATTACCAAAGTAATGACGAGCCCGATCACGTCAATTTCAGCATGGCAAACTAGCCGTTGGAGGTTCAAACATCCAGTGATGGGCACGTGAACATCAAATTCAAGGTGGTGAAATATCTGTTGGTTTTTAAATAGGTGACAGGCCCACAAACGTCAACTTTAATGAGATGCATTAGTCGTTGAGGAAAAGCCAAGAAGAAACTCTTTCAGACAAGCGATCGAAAGATTTCTTTCGGACATCTTACCCAAAAGAATTCATTAGCGTAGGTTCGAAAGAATTTAAAGGGCACAAGGCTGCAAGTAAACTCAATGACTTGCTGAGAAAGGAGCCCGAGGAGCCAACAAAAGATGAGAAGAATAGCCCGAGAGCTCAAAATTGCTAGAAAGAGACAAGAAATAACAAGGAAAGAGGGAACAAAACAGAGAATGCAGAACATGGCTACGCCCACATACGACAACATTTGGAATGTTCCAAAAGACGCACCCAGCCAAGCACAAACATGAATCAGATCAGCCTAGGTGGCAAAAGAAGCATTAACATAGGAAGTTATTGCAGTGACCCATGCTTTCACAGTGACATTTAATACGATCCATGCTCTTGCAGTGACATTTAATATGGGTTGAGCACCAAAGTCAAGACTAGTGACACCTACAGCATGGTTCCTTCAGCAATTTCCTCTTTCCAATGTATTCAATGCAGCATGGTCCGCTTATTCTAGAAGCACCAAAGTCTTTTCCTTGATGCTGTATATATTGTAACCTCTCAGTTGAGAAGGATATCTCTCATTTTGTAAGGCAAAGCCCTGCCAAATTTCACCTTTGATCAATAAGAATGTGTTTTATCTCTATATGATTGGTTATGATTTTGAGTGTGTCTGTGTATCAATTCTGTGTTCAGTCATTTTAGCTTGATGCTTTCACAATATTGACACCAACATGCCTAGTGCAACCAAAGCCATTTCTGTAGGATTAACTGGAAGTGCTTCATCTGGAGTGTAGAGACATAAGAGTAACTATCAGACAGTGTGTTTTCTATAACACCTGTGGTAAGTTCTTTTTTTTTGTGTTTCCATTAAGCCCCCTGTTAAAATACCCCTACAGTTTGGTCTTTTTACCAGATAAAGTGTATGTTCACCCCCTTCTGGTTTGAAGTGTGAATCGTTGAGTAGATCAAAATCATTTGGTGCATCACCACTTAGATTAGTTTTTATTTTGGTTGTATCCTTCTCTATTTTCACCCCCCCACCATTGTTAGCAGTAGTAGTAAAAAGCTTCAGAGATACATCAAAGAGAGCTAGCCCTTATCTAGAGATTTTTTCCTCAGTTTTGCCAAAACCCACAACAAGAGGGGAGTCTCCATTGTGCCGCGTGGAAGAGAGAAGCTCAGCCTTCTTTCAAGAGTGCAATCCACAACATCAACAAATATCACATTACTTAAATTAACTAAAAATTATAATTGTTTTTATATAATCTAAAAAGTGGAAGTGGGAATGATAATAGTATTATATATTTTTATTAATTAGTAATAGCATATAACATAAATTAACTATTTTTTTTTATAATCTAAAAAATTAAAGTGGGATTAAAGTAATATTTTAAGTCACACTCAAAAGGCATCTCGATGTTTGATCTTTAAGTTGGACATTTACGACATGTTTAAGTTGATCCACAAAGTTAGTGCAAAGGCTAATTTAAATTGGCCCATAAAGGCATGTTTAAGTCAATTGCTAATGCACATTTTATTTATCCCATAAAGGCATGTTTAACTCACTAAAAAAGGCACGTTTAAGTTGCTTGAAAAGGCACCTTTAAGTCATCCAAAAAAGTTATCCGCAAATCATGTTTAAAAGGAAAATTTAAGTCAAGTACAAACCCAGCCCAAAGGCATGTTTAAGTTAAGCTAAAAATACATGTTTAAGGCATCCATAAAGGCATGTTTAAGTCAAATCTTTAAGGCAAACTAAAGATGTCATAACATCACCGTATTTTAAGTCACACTTAAGTTAGTCTAAAGTCACGACGTTAGGTTGCCTTAAAGTTGTCTTTATTTTAAGTCACTCTTAAGGTAGTCTTAAGTTGACAACATTAAGCTGCCTCAAATACTACCTTATTCATGTCTTAAATCCATCCTCTTAAAAATGTATTATTAATGTAGACTAGTGTTAATGGTCCAAATTAAAATCTCACTTTAGGGTTACAATTTGAAATTTCATATTTTTTGTTTTCCAACACTAAAGCCCTTAAATGTGACTTTCAACCCCATATGGCCCTCTATCTGGTAGTCTACGCACCATAGTCCTAGTTTCTAATTTTGTTGCACCACATTGGACAAATTCTCTAACTTTATGGACACCTCACCAATTTGGGCCTTGGAGCAAGGCCCAATCTACAAATATAAATGATATCCTATTGTTTATAATCTCAATGTGGCCTCCAATACCTTCCTCTACATGGAAAATGTTCATTGGACGAGCTGTCACTATAAATAATTTGATAGCCCATCGATAAACCATTCCTAATGTAGGGATGGATCTATATGATAGGTGAGCTTTAACAATAAGCCCTTAAAGTGATGATCATACGGGTGCGTAGACTCCCCTCGAGATCATTATATTTTATTTAATGTTACGATATTATAGTGTCCCAACTTGAGGTAATCAAATTCATCTAAGAAAACCTACTTAACTTCATCCAAGTTAGTGCAAGTTCTATTTGGGTTGAACCAGGGATACCAGTCTTGCATGTGACCATTTAAAGTGGCCATGAATAGTTGGATCTTCCAAATAGGGCCATGTGCATTCATTATGTGCCAAGCTATCTCACAAGCTTGCCAATGTCGTGTTGCATCCTCTATCTCAAAAAATGTTTTAATTGATAATTGTAATGGTTCATAGATCATAGTAGTGATGGGCCCTCATGGATCCCCACTTCCACTTCATTATGATCCGTTGGTGCCACCCAACCCACTGGACCCACTTGAGTTGTGAATTCCTACACGAGATCTACCTGAGCCGCCACCACTTCCACTTCCACTACCCTTAGAAGATGGATAGCATTCTTGTGGTTGTCACACACAGATTCGTCATTACCTGGGATGTTTCCCCTAAGGCCTCTACCTCCTCCCCGTGGTGGGTTTTTAAACTCGCCAATTGTAATACTAACAGTGTTGGTGGAATTACCTCCAACATTAGCCCCAATCACTTGATTTCTAGTTATTGTTGTTGTTGTAGTCACATATTCATATACTCTATATATATTCTTCTAAATCTTGATTTTTTAGCTTAAAAATCCCTAAAAGTCCTTTAACTACCTTTCTTGTGTTCCCAAAAACCCCTCAATTGTAACTACTGCACTATCTAATCCTATTTGTCTCTCTTCTCCTATCTCTTCATTCCACAAATGTGATGCAGTGGAATCACTCAATGATCTCCTAAGTGGTTTTGCAATCCCCATGCGAGGGTCCAATTTGGTAAGAAGTTGGGCTCATCACCTTCTAATCTAATTCCATAAATGTCTTCTTACGATGTGTGCAAACCCCATACCATTTCTCTATTTATTATGTATCCTATTAGATGCCACTCCATTTCTTAACCTCGATCTCTACTATCTTTTGATGCCGCCTAGTTTTCTTGCTCAAATTTGTCTCCATGAATGTGTTTTCTACACCGATGACATCTTATGTTCCTTCCCTTCCCCTTTTATTCAGTAATCTCAAGGTCATGGCATTGAGCTCATCGTTCATCGTGTTACGTCTTGACATCTACTTCTGCCATTTCTTCTTATAACACTTTAATCCCACATCATTTGGGCCTGGTGCCTCCTTCCTCAACTTCCTAACCTACCAAACCTTTGTGATGTGGATAGGGGTTTTACTTGTATCTGAACTTCTCCACTCTTTTATTGATGAATAGAATTTTCACCAATAGTGCTAGATTTTTAATAAACTTTTTGCTTGAGGCTATGAGAAAATTCCCTGGCACCTCATCCATAAAGGAATAAGTTGTAACTATGAATTATAAAACATAACTCTCCATAGATCCTCTAACTTATGTATTTGTATCATGGGTCCATGATAGATTTTCATCTTTTAGGGTTGTAACATTCTCAGTAGTCCACTCAATTTCCTGGTTGTGCATTGTTGATCTTCATTTAAACTAAACAAAGACTTATTTGAAAAAGAGGCTATGAAATTCAAATTAAATCCTTCATTTAAGTAGTAGTAGTACAAATGGGTATCACACCATACAACAAGAGTAACTCCACTTAGTGCTTCTTATCTTGCAAATTCTAGCATTTGGTGGTTGAACCACTTGTCAATGTCATTCAGGGTTGGTCTTCAAAATATTCTACCATGGTGTAAACACAAGAGAGGGGGTCCACTTAAGGACTGCCTTTATCTCTGTGTAACTTAGGTTTAACACTCTCATGGACACACTTGAGCACACTACTAGAATTGGCACATTTCAACACATCATATTCATTGAATTCATCAAAGTATTAAAAATATTGAATGCACACTCTCAAATTCTCATACTCACACATTCATGCCTTCATATGCTTATTAAATACATGAATATTCTCTCTCTCTCATTCCCTCCTAGACTTGAAAACACTTTCCCTATTCTCTGCTATGCTTTTGGAGAGCTCAACACTTCCAAAACTCTCTCTAGGAGCCTACTTGTTACTAACTTGGAGCTTTCTTCAATGATGTAACTCACTCCTCTATCTAATTCAGATATTTCCTAACATTCCCCTTCCTTCTATAGTGCCTCTTTATTTTCCTTAATGCCTTATAAATGCTCAAAATTTAACTGTCTTTCATTTTGCACTGTTACTTTTTTTTAAACTATATGGATGATGAAACTATTATTATATGCAGGGCAAAACTGCCACTGACGTTTTTGAAATTGCTGCTATATGCAAACTAGTGTTTTTCTCATTGTGAAATACCACCGACTTCCTAAAGCCATAATTTTTGCACATGGACTCGGATTGATATTTTTTTTAATTACACAACGTTTCAAGAGGAATCTAAATATGTTAAGTGTGGAACCTGATTATCTTCCAAGATTAGAGGTTAAAATTTTGATGTTATTTCAGTCGAGTTTTGATTCTATTCTTTGTATCTTCGAGCAGGGGGGAACCCTCCTTGCAGGGTCTGGGAGGATGACCCCCTCGACGAGGGGTTTGAGGGCCACCTATCCCGGTGGGGGTTTGGGGGCAACGCCCCCAAAGTAAAATTTTTATTAAATTTGCCTTGTAAAATTGTAATTTCATAGTCAATCTGGGCCATTGATTAAAGGTTTTTAGATCTGACAGTAGAGGTTATGCTTAGGTGTTTTTCACCCTAAAATGTATTGATACATAGCTGAGATGAAAAGAAGAGGTATTGAACACGGAGAGGAGGCAGATAAGGTTGAAATGTGTAACAAATTTTGTTGCAGGATTTGTTTTTCCCTTGTATTACGAGAAATAATATACTGGGCAAGTTTGATGGATGTAGCCCATCTTGGGTGAACCACATTAAATATAGTGTCTCCTATTCTCTATATGTTTGATTGATTCATTTCATAGTTTCTCTTGTACGCAATTTAAGGATAAATTTGTGTTCTATTTTATCCTAACAAAATATGCAATTAGTTTTAGGCTCAAAGAAGTTATTGATGCCCTTTTTGCCTTTGACTTACAACCTTTCCGTTATAACCCTTCAATTCATGTAGTGACATCCCAGATTGTATTGATGTTTGAGTGACTCAACCAACTTGCTTGTAAACATGTAGCTTTATGAAACTGATCCTTTTTTGATGTTATTGATACTACTGAAGTGGAAGAGTGCTAATATTCCCTTGGATCATCGTCATCATGCGAAAAATGACAAACACCCAAACAAGACTACTTGAACACATGCCATTTTGTGTTTTGTTGATGCAAGATTGTATGAACCCTTGAATGCTTCTAGATAGGGCACTTGAGGTTTTTAAAATGTGAGCTCTTGCTCATATGGATGGAATAAGTGGTAAAACCACTTTTTTTTAGCCATAAAGGTTAATGACCATGGTGTTCCCTTCCAACACACTGAGTACTTCAGTTGATTATCATGCTTCTTCTATTTTCAACTCCTTGTTGGCTTCAAATCTATCCTCTTATTCTTATCTTTGCTTACTCCTTGTTTTGTGGGGTTAGACCCACCATAATTTGTCCTCCTCCACCAAAGACTTATCCTCTTTTTTCTTCGTTCTCTTGTGGGTTGAAACCCACCTTCATTCGACCACCTCCACTTACATGTTTTTTCTTGCATTATACTTTCTCTTGTGGGCTTGTACCCACTATCGTCCAACCACCTCCAATTAGATCTCTCATCATCCTCTTCATCTTCTTCAACATGTATTTCGAATGCTTGTAGAAACATCTCATCAATCACATCATCTCCCATATGTATCTCTAATACAACCTCATACTCGTCTCTTTCTACCATCATCTTTATTTTGGCTTCTTCATTTATATGAGTCTTCTTCATCATTTGTTTCTTCAAAACTTGTGAACTCAAGTGGCTCACTCTCTAGACCTTGGAAGGCCTCTTTGAATGTCTCTTTTTTCTCCATATCTACACTTGCAACATCATCTTCTTCGCCATTTTCAACCTTCAAGATGTCTTCAAGAAGGCCATCTAACTCCTTGTGAAAAGTTGTCCTAGCTAGTATCTCATCATCCTTCATTCCTATTGGTAGAAACACATCCACCATATTTATCTTGTTCCTTGCCTCTATACTACATGAATGACATTCTTCGTCTCTCCTTGTGCATATGCTCTTTGGACCAACCTCTATCAAGTGCTTGACATTTCTAGCCAGTAAACCACTCTCTATCCATATCTCAAGATGGAGTTTTGAGTCTTGAACTACCACTACCATGTTATCTTCTTGCTCCACTTCTTCACTTTTATTCTCATATAAATGAGCATGCTGGACTGGACCACACTTTGTCCTCTTTTTTTCCATCTTCTTGATTGTTGGAATTGCACATTGAACAAACTCATTAAGGGAATCAAGAGTTCCCACAATCACTTCCTCGACCTCTTCATCATGCCTCATAGACATGTTGTCTAACTCCTCTTCATTGCTTGCATTCTTCTCATGGATTCCATTCACATGATAGACTCCCACAAGCCCACGATCAACAACCTCTAGTTTTGTCCTCTCTTCATTCTTATGTATATTTCCTTCTCATTCAAATGGGTGGTCTTCAACCATACTCTCCTTGTGTGCATTAGCTTGCACTTCAACCACATCTAATGCTTCCTTCATAAAAATATACAACTCCTCACGATTACCTTCTTCATTCACCTCTATTGTTTCCTTCAAGGAAACATGTAGCTTTCCTTGGTTGTCCTCAACCCTTCTACCCTACAAAATAAAAAAGAAAAATGCATTGCCTTTCTTCACCAAAGATAATTATTCCTCTTCCCACTTATGGGATACCACAAACTCCTTCCCATCATCAAATAATGGGTCTCCTTCCAATTTAACAACTATCACTTTTACATCATCTTTCATGATGACTCCTTCCCCAATGGATGCTCACAAACTTCTTCATCCTTGCTATTATTAAAATCAGATTTGGGTTTCTCACATAAAAACCTCACTCTCATAGTGTCTTTCAAGACAACCTTCTTCTCCTCACTCTTATATTTATCTTTACTACTTCTCAAAGTAGACTTGAGTTGCTCACATGAAAACTTCCCTTTCATATTGCCTTTATTGACAATCTTCTTCATCTCTTCTCTCTTGAACATCAAGACATGAAGCTTCTTCAACTACTCTACTTACATTCTTGGTTGCACAACATGACCCATTAACTTGGAAACCATATGATCCCAGCGTCTTACGTTCTTTCTTTTTTTTATCTCCTCTCTTGGAGACTCTCCAATACTCAACTATAACTCCACATAGTCTCTTACTTGTAGCCTTTACCCTTATTGGGTCTTCATATTATCTTCTTCAAAAATAACTTCTAACTCCATTATCCAATTCATAAGCTCGTTTGGGCTCTCTTTAATACAAAACAAAACAATATTGCTAATGGGTTTACCTCTTTCCTTCATCTTGACCTCTCATGGTCTCTTTTCTCTTCTAGATGGTCCTCTACCCAAGATATCCAACTTTGCTTGTAAGGATAACAATATCTGCAACATTTCTTCTTCACTTATAGTTGCAGCATCTTCACTTTGTTCATCTTCTATCGTGTCCAATCTTGCTTAGACTCTCTTCAACATCTAAACCAAGTATTTTACCTCTGGTGCTCTTATTTATTTATGTGCCACATCTCCTAAAAAATTAGGATTCTATTTCACAACTTACAATAGACTCAAGCAAGATCCTCTCTCACTTTGTCTCAACTTGTAGGGCTTCTCTCACACCAACAACAAACTTATCCTCTCTCCTATGCAAGCTTATTTTTCACAACTTACAACTAACTCATGTAGATTTATCTTACATAGCTTAAAATTGACTCATACAAGAGCCTTACAAACTCAACCTAGTAAAGAAAGACCTTGCTTTGATATCGAATGGTGCAAGCACAAGAGAGGGGTCGCACTTAAGGACTACCTTTATCTCTGAGTTGCTTAGGTTTAACACTCTTTCATGGACACATTTGAGCACACTACTAGGCTTTACACATTTCAACACGTCATATTCATTGAATTCATCAAACTATTACAAATATTAAATATACACTCTCTAATTGTCATACTCACTCACACACTCATCCCTTCATACACTTCTTATAGACATCAACATTTTCTCTCTCACAGTCCCTCTTGGACTTGAAACCACTCTCCCTACTCGTTGCTCTGCTTTTGGAGAGCTACGCTCTTCCAAAACTCTCTTTAGGAACCTACTTTTCACTAATTTGTAACTTTCTTGAGTGATGTAACTTAGTCTATCCAATTTGGATATTTCTTGACATTCCTCTACATTCTACAATGTCCCTTAACCTTGACACTTTAGAATCACTCATGATTCAACTATATTTAATTTTGGGACGTTACTTTTGTTTTAACTCCATGTGTACTAAAACTGTCACTGATGCTTTCAAAACCGCCACTATATGTAGTCCAATGGTTTCGTTATTATGAAAAACTACCAACTTCTAGAGGCCATAACTTTTGCATACAGACTCACTTTGAGATGATTTTTTTTTGAAATTGTACAAATTTTAAATAGGAATATAAATATTCAATCATATTTAAGTTTATGAAGGTTCTTGATACCTTTTTTACCTTTGCTCCACAATCTATCTGTTTTAACCCTTCAATACACACAGTGACATCCCATATTATATCGATGGTTGAAAGACTCAACCAGCTTGCTTGTAACCACGTAACTATCTGAAAATAATTATCTGATGTAATTGATGCTAATGAAATGTAGGAGTAGTGATAGCCTTGGGCCATCTTCACCATGCAGAAAATGATAAACATAAAAACAAGAGCATACGAATACATGCCACTTTATTTTTGGTTGATGCAAGATTGCACGAACCCTATTATTATCGATGTCTTTGATAATTTAAAAGGTTATATATATATTGAAGTGTAGGAGTAGTGATATTCCCTTGGATCATCTTCACCATGCAAAAAATGATAAACACAAAAACAACATCAGACGAATACATGCCACTTTATTTTTGGTTGATGCAGCACAAACCCTATATATGCCACTTTATTTTTGGTTCGTCCAATCTTGCATCAACCAAAAATAAAGTGGCATATATAGGGTTTGTGCAATCTTGCATCAACCAAAAAAAAAGTGGCATGTATTCGTGTGCTTTTGTTTTTGTGTTTATCATTTTTTGCATGGTGAAGATTATCGATATCTTTGATAATTTAGGAGGTTATATATATATACATATATATACATATATATATACATATATATATATATATATATATAACCTCCTAAATTATCAAAGATATCGATAATAGAACCAAAATGTTAGCCTATATTGTCATTGTGGCATTAACACCTAGAGCTAATACAATAATACATTTGGCACTAGTATGTCAACTACAATAGAATCTCACCTAAGGTGCACAACAAGTTGGCAAAGGACCTTCATGGCTAAGTTAGTTACAAATACCCAGATATTAATAAAGATAACATAAAACAAAAATCAATCAGTGATGAACACAATTAAATGTGAAAATAATAGCTTCCATTGTGTCAATCGAAAATATACAATGGTATAAAGCAAGAGATGAACAATCACATCTACCTCATTATAGATATTCATGTTGTATTTATTGCTACAACTATAATACATCGAAGGAAAATTAATGCTTACCTACCCTACTACCTACTACATCATTAGGACATTAAATCATGGTACTATATTCTATGTATATGTTCATTTTACCAAAATGGGTGTAATGCTACATTGCAATGTTTGACCAACTAATACCTATACAAAACAATATTTAAAACATTAACTTATTTGGGGCCACAAGAGCACTAGATTTAGGAGGAGAAGAAAAATCATTAAAAAAACATAGGATAATTACATGAAAGATTTGTACTATCTACTTTCAATATTTCCATAATTTGAGCAACATGAAAAATATTTTCTATTGCATACATTTGACTTTCTTTCATAAAGTCGTGACTATGTTGTTCATTTATTTCCTTGGTATTTTTATCTTGAGAGTTATCATTACCAATATGGCCATTTAAAGGAGTGTGAAGAGAAATGTTTGTATTCACAGAATCATTTTTGACATTTGCATTGAAGGGAGAGGGAGGAAGACAATCATTTTTAACATTTGTACTTGAAGAAAGAGTAAGAATACAATTATTTCCATCATTCTCATCATTTTAATCATTTTATTAAAAGAAAGAGTAAGAACACATGCATTTTTAGCATTTTCAGTCACATTAGGTTCTACAGAAGAATCAATATTGTATTGTATACATTGAGGTTTAAAACTAAAATGTGGTAGGCTAATTTTCTTAGGACTAACACATAATTCCATAGTAATTAATTTTTTTATTTTAAAATTTGACATTTCATACTCATGAAGGATCAAAGAAAGACAACCCACACCCAAGACATTGAAATTATTTGCATTTTCACATTGTTCAATACAATTGAAATTAGTTTGTCCTAATTTTGCATCTAGATCATTAGCTCGCTATCATTGTAATAAAAACATGTATCATCTTTAGAAACATCATTACCATCATTTATAGAAACATGAAGAACAAAAGACATGGCATTAATAGAAGCATGTGAAACACGCAAAGAACAAGCTATCACATGCAAACTAGGATTTGAAAGATATGCCAAATAAGGTAGAGCTAATGATAGCATAATAAAGCACCATCTTAAAAAAGAAATCAGATATGAAACATCCAAACTAGTAAATCTTAGAGGGAGCGAGAGCATAAAAAACCTAAGATTGATAGGTCAAAAAATAGAGGGGATCACTAAAATGTTTTAATAAAAAGACGCATAAGGTATAAAATATGGAACACACTATCGTACTAGTATGTTGAGATAGTCAAGGACTCCATCACTTGCCTATTTAGCACTTTTTGGTGTTAATTATGTTAACATGTGGACAATCAACAAAAATGTGTTGTTTTATTCTTTGACTACTTAGTCTCATGCATATAATACTATGCACAATTAAGTAGAACTATGACACAAGACAAATTTATACAAATATAGTAAATACAATAATAAATATAGATCTGAAATGTGTCAAAATAAAGTATTAAATCCCAGTGGAGACTTGGCGAAGGAGGTTTGTAGATAAATACATACTTTTTGACTTTCTTGTAAACCGTTAAGAGTTAAAAAATAGTGAAAATTAGGTCCAGACATCAAGACGAACAAAACCCAAAAATTGTTTGATGAACAAAGAAATTACATAATTTGACCAAAATCAAGCCCCATAAATATGGTCAACCAGAATTATGGGACCTATGAAAACATACAATTTTTAGAATGTGGTAACATTCTACAAATGTATCAATTTTGAATTCTAGCTTCTAAATTTTTTTGTGATGCTTTAGATGAGATAGGTGATTGTGAATATGGTTTCACTTCACATAATTGTTGTGTGCTATCTTTTATATCAAATCTTATTTGATTTAGCTCTAATTCATAATAATGTTGCAAAAATATAGAATATGTACAAGGTTAGTTGGCTCAAACCTTACTGAGAGTTGTGACTATATATCATGCATACTCAAAATCTAGGTTCAATGTAATTCTAGTTTTTTATGAGTGATCCAAATCTAATGAGAGAAAAGAATTCACCTCCTCTCCCTAGATAATCAAATGTAACTATATGCTTCACAATGGTCTTTCAATACAAATTTGTTGGCACAAGATATATGAGGATAGAATTGGATCAATTTGCAGGCTCCTTGACAAAATGTGCATACCTCTTAATGCTACTGATAAATATGCATGAAAAACTTGGATTACAAGAGATCGGGATGATAGGAGTCGATGGTCAAATGGCTCAAGGTACACACACACACTCACACACACAGGGTTCACAAAGACACATTCACACATAGGTCTACCATAGAAAATAGTGAAACTTGATAATTAAGACCTAAGAAATCAACACTAGGCATAAAGCATGCACAAACACAATGACTAGAATCATGGAACCCACGAATACAGTCAACAAGAAACATAGAACCCATGAATATGGTCAAAGAAAAAATTCTAAAATAGTGTTTTGAGCATTTCTAAACCATTTGGGGTCGTATCGAGACAAATAAATAGTTGATCTATAGACTTTTAGACATCCCAGATTGAATGAAAGTATTATTGTTGACAAAAAATAAATAGAAACTCAAAATTTAAGAAAAACCTAAGTCAATGGAAGATAATAGGGACCCAACACGAGTAAAATGTACCAAAAATAGCCAAATGTACGCACATGAACCAAATACATAAAAGCATGAAAACATACATAATAAAAACATAGCTTGTACCAAAATTAAGTGTCTGCATTAATATGAAAAAAGAATCTTCAATCATTTTAACAATATTATCCACCTCATGTTCATAATTACTATTGTTGCAAAAGGGGAATTGGGGATGGTTAAAAACATTCTTTCAATCATTTTAACAATCTTATCAACCTCATATCCATAATTACCATAATTAGCAAAAGGGGGATTGGGGATGGTTAAATTTTTTCTTTCAATCATTTAAACAATCTTATCAACCTCATATCCATAATTACCATAGTTACAAAAAAGGGATAGTTAAAAGGTTTCCAAATTTTTAAGGATAGGAAATAAATCTTATTAAAATTATATACCCTTTTGCAATTATGGTAATTATGGATACGAGGTTGATAAGATTGTTAAAATGATTGAAAGAATCTTTTTATAATTTTAATAAGATTCTATTGCCCATCCTTAAAATTTTGGAAACTTTTTAACCATTCCCAATCCCCCTTTTACAACTATTGTAAATATATATAATAAATTTATTCAATGAAATTTAAGGGTTTAAATTTTATTTAATTTTTTTCAAAATATTTTGAAATTAATATTTGATATTTTTTTGGTGTATAAAAATAATATATATATTGGAAGGTAGTTTTTATTTTAAAATAAAAAACATATAAATTATGAATAATAAGTGCCTCAATTTATTAATTTATTAAATTTTAAAAGGCTAAAACCTAAATTTAATGGTCAAATGACCACATTTATATTTTTTAACTATAAAATATAATTAATTTTTTATTTTTTAATAAATTATATTAAATATAAAGTAAAATTTTAAAAGGACAATTAAAAACTATACAAAATTATAATAAAAAATATATATATTATCTAATGTTTTCTTTCCTTTTTCAAATATAAATTCTATTAACATTTAAAAGATGTTATAATGTGAATAAATAACTCATTAAAAAAAAATCATAACAAACAAAGTGGACTGTCAAATTTAAGCTCAAAACCTCTTTCCAAATTTTTAAAAATGAGGTCCAAATATTTTACAGAATTTAAAAGATACGAGGTCCAAATTTTCTCCTGTCAGTCAACCAGCTAAATCCCAACTCCCGAGATTCAATAAGCAGGCATGCCCTCGTTTTTACTCTTATTGATATAAAAATTCCATTTAGGAATGCTCTGGATATAACAAAATTGCTGTGTACATCGTTTT
Organism: Torreya grandis; assembly: GCA_037957365.1. Classification (NCBI taxonomy): domain Eukaryota; kingdom Viridiplantae; phylum Streptophyta; class Pinopsida; order Cupressales; family Taxaceae; genus Torreya; species Torreya grandis. The sequence continues at coordinate 1,343,392 of JARHVA010000362.1, forward strand.
GTATCTGAAATGAATATCAGAAAAAGATGGATTGCATATGTAGTGGTGTGTATGTGGGTTATGATTTTTAGAGCAACTGCAAATCATGATGAAATCGAACTGGATAGAAATTCATTTCCCCGCGGATTTATATTCGGAACAGCCTCTGCTTCATATCAATATGAAGGAGCTGCCCGGGAAGGAGGAAGAGGCCCAAGCATTTGGGATACGTTCTCGCATATCTCAGGTTAGGTTACTTTCCTTTACATCTTCAATTCCATCTTGACTTTCAGATTGTCACTCCGTACAAGATAAGGTGGAATTGCCAAACATATTTAATTTAGTAATGTAGCTGAAACGATTTGTAGGGAAAATCATAGATGGGAGCAATGGGGATGTGGCTGTGGATGAGTACCACCACTATAAGGTGTCACTGTCTGATCCTAAATGTATTCATATCACACTTCACTTCAGTTTCAGATTATCCCTTTGGTTTACATATTTGATATAGTGATCTGATATTTTGGATAGATATTTAGACTCTTCCATCGTCACTATCATAAGTATCATATTCCTGATGATGGATTGTGCATCATGGATATTGATCCTAAATGTTAAGCTAACAACAGGAACAATATTTTCAAAGATTTAAAATTTAATATTCAATTTAACATCGAAAGGGTTGTAGTCGAACTGGAGATGATGATGATGGTTGCTTATATCCATCCACCAAGGTACAAATCCCTCTAGAACCCTGACATGGAGAGTCAACAGTTAAAGCCGGAATCGTGACCTGGGTAATTTTGACAGCATGGATGCCCCTTAATAGTGGCTGCTTAGCCAAAAGAACTCCACTGATTTAGATGTATGCTTACTCAACATTGTAAGATGCCGACATTCTATGTAATTAATGATTCCATTTAATGCCTTCAGGTATACAATCAAAAAAATATTTAATTTAACAATATAGCTAAAACGATTTGTAAGGAAAATTGTGTATGGAAGCAATGGCGATGTGGCTGTGGATGTAAGGTGTCACTGTCTGCTACTAACAAGATCACCTCATTCATCTATTTTCTAATAACTTGCGCACCTACCCAATATTTTTGCTTTTGAAAAACTGGTATGCTGTAACTTTCAGGAGGATGTGAAACTGATGAAGGACATGGGCATGGATGCCTATAGGTTTTCTGTTTCTTGGTCTCGGATATTACCAAGTGAGTCACATTTTTTCTTTTTTTAGAAATACTATTTACAGGTTCCTCTCTTAACTGAATTGCTCGGTCAAAGGTGGAATCAACAAAGTTGGAGTGGCATATTATAACAACTTGATCAACGAACTCCTCAAACATGGCAATTATATGCATTTTGTTTGCTACATATTATATATAAGTATGGAAATTACTGTGATGCTCAGCGTTTGAGACGAACTCTTGTTGGTAGATATCAAGCCTTTCGTGACATTGTTTCATTGGGATCTTCCACAAGCGTTGGAGGATGAATACGGAGGATTTCTCAGCGAAAATATTGTGTATGAAAGCCTCTCTTACTCGATCTTTTGAATTCAGTAAATCTTTTGAATTTAGTAAATTATACAGGTAGCGTTTTTGGAATTTTATACAGTGTGTTTGAGATTTTTTTTTAATTTTACACTTGAGAGGGCCAAATGATTTTATAGAGGGGTCACATGTTGTCACTTTGTGACGGTTATATACTTCATTAAATATTTTTATTTTGGATTAAAGGTTGAAGTCTGTGGTGGTGAGGAATTGGCAGAGAGAATATGAATTCATTATGTTAATGATATTTTCCTGATAGTTGTTATAAAATTTATATTCAATTGTAATTATTTTAGTGTCAATACACTATAATTTTGATGGAAGTTAAACATGGAATGTTTATGTCTTTATAATTAGATGCGCACCATGCCAACTACTAGTTTAAAAGTGGCAATTACTGTTAGCGAAATGAAACCTCCTTTAAGCTAGTCAAACTTCAGCAACCTACTGCTAGTCATAATTTTATATTCAATTAAACCTTTGCCTTGTAAACATTCTCCCAAACATCATTGGGCTCTGTGTGAACTAAATGACAGCCTGCAGCAAGATCAAGTTTGCTAAAGAATTTAGCCCCTTTTGGTTGATCAATAAGATCACCATTCCCATGGAGGGTTAAAAAATCACTTTATAGTTGACGTTCATTGTGCCTTTTTGCAGGTATGGCAAATATTTATTAGTAGAAAAACTGCAGCAAGTTCAAGTTTGAATTTAACCCCTTTTGGTTGATCAATAAGATCACCATTCCTATAGAGGGCTAAAAAAACACTGTAGTTGACGCTCATCATGCCTTTTTCAGGTACGGTAAGTAGTTATTAGTAGAAAAGCTGCAGCAAGATCAAGTTTGCTAAAGAATTTAGCCCCTTTTGGTTGATCAATAAGATCACCATTCCTATGGAGGGCTAAAAAATCACTGTATAGTTGATGCTCACCAGGCCTTTTTCAGGTATGGCAAGTATTTATTAGTAAAAAAGGTTCTGAATATAAAGGATTTAAAAAATCTATATCTCAGATCACACTTCGTAAACAAAAAGGGTCCGCTTAATTCTAAAATAAAAGTTTAAACCTTAAACAATAAGGGGTACGCTTAATTCTATAAAAAGGGTTTTTAAACACCAGACCATAAGAGTTATGTACAGAAAAGGACCACTCATGAAGGTCAAAACGGAAAATCATAACTGCTTTTGCTCAAATCTCTAGAGAAAGGCTTAGTCAGTATTCCCTAATCACAATTTCTGTGGAATACTGTTTCTATGATATATTAGACAGTTTGATTTCTTTGCTTAGCTAGTATGGTTCCATAAAGAGGCATCTTGCTTATGCATGCAGGAACGATTTTGCAGCTTACAGTGAAGTGTGCTTCCACCAGTTCGGAGATCGAGTGAAACACTGGATTACATTAAACGAACCTTATGCCTACGCTGCTTTTGGGTATGACTTAGGCTTGGTGGCACCAGGCCACCATTCCAAATCGGCAAGAGAGCCATATATTGTGGCACATAACCTGCTTCTGTCTCATGCAGCTGCTGTTGGTGTATACAAGAGCAAGTATCAGGTTAGGTTATATCTTCGTGTACAATAGGCCAACAAACTTTCTGACACGAATTCGATGGCTTAAAAATATACTAGAAAAATTTCACAGAGATAACTTACAAACACATCTGTAAAATCCCACAAAAAATTGAAATCCAACAGTTATCACGTCAATCTGCCATTTCTAAATGTAGGCGGTGCAGAAGGGATGGATTGGCATCACGCTGGTTTGCCACTGGATGTTGCCCTATTCAAATACATCCTCTGACCATAATGCCGCACTAAGGGCCATAGATTTTATGTTTGGTTGGTAAGTATATACATACCTTCTGAAGACAGACTATTAATGTTCGAATTACTCTGAATTATCCGTCTAAATGAAATTGACTAGCACTTGCAACTGTAGGTTTATGGATCCAATTACAGAAGGGAAATATCCGTTAACAATGAGGAAACTTGTTGGTGTGCGTTTACCCAAATTTACTAAGCGTCAATCTGCTATGGTGAAAGGTTCATTTGATTTTCTGGGTTTAAATTATTACACAAGCCTGTACGCTACTCATATTTCAATGCCCCCAAATTCGATTAATACAAGCTATACACTGGATTCTCGAGCCAATCTAACCGGTACCATTTGTGGAATTTGATATTTTAATGTTTGGCATATAGGTAGATTGATTCAGTCTCATAATATTTTAGAAATTTTGAATAACATAACATCTGATACCTCTGGTTTTCAAAATGTACTTAGCCGAGAGAAATGGTGTGCTTATTGGACCTGTGGTAAGGCTTCCAAGATTTTATAAAATGTCAATTATGTTACATAAGTATTTTATCCCCAAGTATTTCGTGGCCAATGTTTAATTTTGAACATTGCCTAGTGAACAGGCAGGATCGAGTTGGCTTCATGTTTACCCGCTTGGAATAAGAGAGCTTCTGAAATACATAAAATATCGATACAACAATCCCCCAATTTTCATAACAGAAAATGGTAAATGTCTATTGTGTGGAAAGCTTATCGATCAAAGTTTCAGATTGTACTCCATAATCCATAATCAAGATAAGAATTATGATAATTGAGTTGTGTAAATATTAATTACAGGCACTGATGAACTCAACAATGATGCTTTACCATTGCAAGAAGCCCTGAATGATACTTGGCGAATCGACTACCACTCAAGGCATTTATCATTTCTTCACCAGGCAGTAAGGCAAGTCATCCAAGTGGATTTTATTATCTTACATAAATTTTTGCTCTTTAACTTCTGCATATTTTAATAATGGAATCATAAGTTGGATTTCAGGAGTGGATCGGATGTAAGAGGGTATTTCGTATGGTCTCTCTTAGACAATTTTGAGTGGGGAAACGGCTATACAGTGAGATTCGATCTTCATTATGTGGATTATAAGAATAATCTGAACAGATATCCCAAAGCATCAGCCTACTGGTTTCGCAGATTCCTCAAATAAAGAAACTTACTGGGACAACTTCTAGAGAAAATCTATAGAGCAGCAATGCCAAGAACTGTGTCCTGCCAATTTCATTTAAAAACTTAAAAGGAAAAGCTTTTAGTCCCCCTTGTCTGATACCCGTACCTACTATTTCTTAGGGGGTATTGCAGAGAGAATTTAGGAGCACATATAGCAAAAGTGGTCTTATGAAATAAAAATTCTGAGTGTATGCTGTTATTTTATAGGAGATAATATTTAAAATTATTATATTTTTATTTATAATTAAAGTTTACATAAATTTTGTCCACTCATATATTTATAACTCGTAGAATATCTTCCTACAAAATAGAAGCACATATGGAGAACTCCCAGCCCCTCTTTTTTCACCCCCTCAAACTTCCTCACTAAAAAATAGTCAGCGCCTCACTTTTAGGAAAAGATTCTAAAATTTCCTTATACCATGCATTTGATTTTTCATGGGGTCACCCGGTCATTAAAAATAGGAGCAGCAGCCCCCTCCATGGGTCCCTTGCCTTATTGATAAATGGATTACAACTAAATCATGACACAAATACCCAATTACTTTTAACTATGTTAAACAAGGGCAAGTCCCTGCGGGGTTAATATAGAATTGAAATATGTTCCAAGTATTTTGTAAACTTCATTTTTCCATTGAGTTAAAATATAAATATCATGGAGAGACCATTTGTATTTAGTGAAATTAATTAAAGATAAGTTTTTCTTTTGACATACATGAGCCATCCATTTGTAATGCAAAAGTAGAATGCAATTAATTTTTGTTTCACAGATTGTATATGATGGACGGTCAATATAATCTTGAACATAAAGTTTTCGACAAAATGTTGAAGCATAAGAAAGAAGGATAACTTTCAAATAGTTTTTATGGAGATCAGGCCTAAAATTCCAAATGAGCCATGCATGTCAGTTCAAAATTGGTTGACGGCTAATTATTTTGGATACTTGTAAAACAATTTATAACTATTTTTCAAATTAAAAAATTAATATTAACACAAACAGTTAGCAGTCTCCGCCCATCGAACTGCTCAATGCCATTAAACAGCCCTTGACTGTAACATAATATGTAGACATAACTATTGGAGATCAAATTTCCAATCCATTTCTTGCTCATCTGTAAGGCTCTTTTTCATTGGTTGCACAATATTCTAGAGAGAATAACAACACCCTCGTTCCAACTCATTGGTCAAACTTATCTTTTAACTTATCAATTTTGAAATCTTCTGCAGAATTCCAGGTAGAGTAGAATAAATCATACTTTGAAGAAGAGAGATCATGGTTCAAGTATAATAAATTCTCAGAAGTATTAACATCATTCTTGCAAAAGGCTGAGAATGTGGGGATCGTGACTCAACTAAATTGGGCATATGAGGGGGATAACAATGTCCATTAATTTGAATAGACTGAGATCCCAATTCAGCAAATCTTTCCACATTGTAGAGTCAGAATCATGCTTTGTCATCAACTCCTGCACCAGTGATGGGGCCGATTCAGAGGTATCCACAGTTGGTTCAGCATCAGTGGGTTTCAACTCTTGATCTTTTGGTTCAGCATTAATGGGGTTCAATTCTTGATGTTTTGATTTTGTGCCTTGTAAAACATATACTCACCAAAAGTTTTGCCAATTGGGAAATAATAAATTTTCCCTTGTGTGTGGAGTAATTAAATTAGCACTATGTGACATTTGTTGTGGCCCTAAATCCTAATCGATGCAGTTATATGAAAGAATAACGTTTTGTGCTTAAAACGGACCTATTTCTGTGCGCTTAGAACAGACTTATTTCTGTGAACACCTCGGAATTTTTAAGCTAACGAAATAAGTTTGACATTGTCCAACTTGGGGTTGGTTGGCATATTTAATTGAACAATATCATCTTTCGGAAATTGAAGTAGATTTATTAAAAGTTGCTTCTGATAATTCAATTTACTGGGGGACAAATGAAGGCGAAGGATACTGCTGCACTTCCAGCTGACCAGTAGGTTATCAATTTTCAAATTTGCACAAACTTGGCTTCCACTTGAAATGTTGCACTTTCTGCAAATGGATTATGCTAAAAATACATGTGATCAACTTTTAAATAAATTATTTGTATTGTCCTTCCTTTTATCAATTAAATTTTTAATCTTGTTTTGAAGCTGTGCAAGAGAATGTTTTTTTCTTTCTTTTATCATGAACAATGTCAGGACAAGTGGGCGTCATAAGACATTAATAAACCTGTCTGTATCATTTACTTTGTCACAGACACGAAAATATTAATTCCTAGATTTTAATGAGCTGATTATATAGGAACATAACCAAACTATTGTAGTAGTATTAACGTATGGATGAGCATAATCAAATATTGGACCCTAATTCGGCATCACCAATATATGGATGATCCAAGTTATGTTCTCACCTATACTCTTAAGTTTGATTTTTTACCAATCAAAATTTAACATCATGTTCCAGGCTACGCATGAGTTCAACATACTTTGATCTGGTATGCCATCGTCAGTTCGGAGGTTGAGTAAAACTTGGAGCAGAATTTTTTGTGATTAGGATTACTTGAAGCCTGATGCCCATAGCATTGTTCTTGTTTTTCCAATATCAATTGTATTTTTGTTTTAGAGAGAGGAAGGAAGAAATTATAATAAACTGTATGCTTATAACTTGTGACTGACATTTTCCTTCTCCAAAAGAATACTTTGTTTTAGTCAAATACAAGGTCACAATTATGGTGGTGTAATAACATCACCTGGCCCCTCAGTACTAAGTGCTGATTATTTCTGAGAAAGAAACAGAGTGGAAATCTAGATTATTAAAAAAATATACAAGATACAGGCAGGCAAAAGCTAGATACAACCATATATAGAAGCATATCCATGCCTGAAGGGCCCACGAATGGACCGCATAAATGAAAACTTTAAAGGTATGTAACAAATGAGGAGTGAGGGCAGGTGTAGCATTGAGGTATGTTGTACTTTATTTCTGAAGGGTCTCCACTGTTATGCTTATCGGATTAGTATCCCTCAGCTGAAGACTATTTTTTTTGCTTTCTTTGGAATCCACTAACTATAATGTCATGTAGAATATCCCAAGGTTTATGGAACTTAAGGTGTTGTGAGGAAAAAGGAGTTTATTTCCGTGTAACATATTGTCCTTTATATGTAGGCTTTCCTATTTTTCCTGTCCCTGCTTCTCTGTATAGCTCCAATCTTTTTGGAGGATCTGAAAAAGTGATCTACTAAGCCCGATCAAACTGACAATAAGTTTCATGGGGTGGTTAACTGCAGTTCAACTTTAGCTACTTGGGCTGGCACCTTTATATAATTATTAATCAAAAAAATTAATGAATTATGCAAGGATTGTAAATGAGTTCAGACCACCTGTAAAGGTGGATGACACATCCAAAGACTAAGCTTCATATCTACAGGATGTAATCAGGGACGTGTGTAATTTCTTGAAAATTACATCTTCCTTGAATTTTATGATTATTTGCATATGGAAATATGAAACATTCTTCAGCATGAGACTCCAAACTGTGAAGCCTGCATTTTGTCTATTCTCTAGGTATGCGATGTTTTGGGTTTGATTTGAAGCTAGTAAGATCCTAGTCTGATTTATCCTAGAGGAAAGTTCAACAACTGGGACAATGTTTGTCAAATTTTGGAGAGGATGGTGGTCCTTATGTCAAAGGGAGAAGTTGATTATTCAAAACCTTCATTTGAAGGTATGCAAAGATCATATATGTTGTAGCTAAACGCAATATGCACTTCACACTCAGTCTAGATATGCTCCAGATAAGGTTCAGGCGAGCCCATTGATAAAGAATAGGTACATGTGGATATCAAAGTTGAGCCTATATACTATGAAACAAATTCCCGGTAACAAACAAGAAATGGAGAATAATCAATAATAGGGAATAAAGCCCTCTTTATGTAGAACTTTTTGATTGGAAGTTTCTATGAAAGATTGTCTACAACTGCTTGAAGAGAGGTGTTCCCAAAATTGAGCAAAAAAATAAGTGATGATAGACAAAGACCAAGATCCTGGGAGATAATAGTCTTCTATTCAAAAGAAGTTGTGTTTTGGATAGTTGGAGATCCATTCTTGTAGGAATGCATTCTATTGAAAAATTTCCTCTCTGCCTAATTTTTGAGATAACATATGCATCACTAAGCTGTGTATTGAGAGGGAAAATAAGAAATGTCAACCATAGGAAAGGAGGCAGAGCAACACTGCCAAAGAAGAGCTTCTGATTACTAAGTCTCCCTTGAATTTCATGACCACTTACCATATGCAGAGCATGCCTTTTTGGTATGACAATGTTGATTTTCATGACCACTTACCATAGACCGAGCATGCCTTTTTCGTATATGCTTCCAGTAATATGTGGGAATTACTAAAATAAAGAGTGTTAATTTTCATAATCACTTACCATATGTTGAGCATGTCTCTTTGGTAGATGCTTCTAGTAATATGTGGGAATTACTAAAATAAAGAGTGTTAATTTTCATGACCACTTACCATATGCTAAGCATGCCTCTTTGGTAGATGCATCTAGTAATATGTGGTAATTACTAAAAAATAAACAGTGTTGATTTTCATGACCACTTACCATATGCCGTGCATGCCTCTTTGGTAGATGATATGTGGTAATTACTATAATAAAACGGTGCTACAAATTTGTCTTGGCCTATATCAGTTTCTTGTTAGTCTCTGAGCCACAGCTGTCAAGATGTTCCATATATACTGGCCAACATATTCAAAGCAACAATAAAGATAGATTACAAATTTTTTTTATGAACATCTTTCTCCCTCTTCCTATATCATTACTATGAAAGCACCACTAAATGTGACAATAACACTAAAATTAAGGGAAAATATTTAAAGGTACTTCGTGTCTCTCTGAAACTTTCCAGACATTTGGTATGATAATTCAGAAATTCAACAGCATCCCTCCTAACAATGCTTGCAAGATCTTTCTCTTCAACTCTTTCAAGACTGCTATTCAAATTGTGAATGTTAGCTTATTTGGCTTACATACTGATTACGTCTTAATCATTTCATTAACCTCCATAGCCTTTTCTGTCATGCCCGCTTCTGTGTAAGCACACAATAGGTCGGTGCAAACTCTAGTATTGGGCTTCAAACCCTCATTTGAAAGAAAAGAAATTCCGCCTGATCGATTAATTTGTTCCTTCCTACCATCAGTATCATGTCGGCATAGGGATACAGGTCTGGATTATACCATGATTCCTTGTGCAAAAGATCAAATACCTAAAATAAAACATGGGTTCAATCCAGATGGCCAAAGCAACATTTCCCATTTCCAAAATTATATGCTATACTCAATCTTGGGCCAAGGAAACTAGGAATTTTTTCAAATAGGCATATTTATCGGTGTTGGGCGGCGGCGATTGCAATAGAAACAACTTAATTTAGCAAGTGACCTCACAGACTGCAATGCAGCCATTGACGCCTGCCATTAAACAAACCATAGCCTAATGTAATTTTTTTTTAGCTTAACATATCGTTACGTGAATTCTATTGGTAAAATATAAAACGAGGAACAATTATAGGATACCAATTAAGGCACTGATAATAGTGAATACAAATGTTGAAATACCTGATGAGCGAGTTCAAATTCATTCTTCCTGTGAAGCCCTCCAAGCGGGGAAAGGAGATCGGCCTTGAGAAGGCGAGGCAGCTTTGTAGTATAAACTTGGTCTATTTGGTTGTGTTTATGGGCTCGCTTGAGGGCCTGAATAGCTAGAATTGCCTCAGTGCTCAAGATCCTCCCCGCTCTGCCTAAAGGTTTCCTGACCTTTCCCTTGTCCCTCAAGCTACGCAGAATTCTATTCCATGGTTGCTGATGCTGATGCTTCTCCAACTTCCCCAGGCGGTTGCCCTCCGAGCAAGAAACCCGAAATGTCGTACTTACACTCTGAGCATTTAGAGGCTTGGACTCCTGCATTTTGTAAATGTGAAATACGCATCAATACAATACCCATGATACAAACAAAACTTCAGAGATTGCTTTTTTTTTTAATTATCATTATTGATTGAAATCTTGTGTTTTTATGGATTAGGCCTATAAAATGTTCTTTTTAGTTTAGTGCTAAAGATTGTGGGGTATTCATTCTATCAAATTTACTTGGGCTATGATCCAGTTTCATCTTTTTTTAACACATGAGATTTGTATTTTGGTGGATGGTTAGGGAGCACCTTTTACACCATCATCCTCACCGTTGGATTACAATCCACTTGATAGAGAGTGTCTATTGGTTTTGGTTGGGTATATAAAATTAGTTGACAACTATATTGAATAGCACATTTATTATGGTTTAAAACAATGTTGTTCCCCTTGTATTGTTGGAGTTCATTTTCTTGATAAAAATGATGTAGATTATATTTTGAGTGAGGGAGGCGAAGATCTCGCAAATAGTGGATCATGACATATACCTCTTTCTCTCTAACGAATTTGAAACACTAGATTCTCTTCGTTTTAAGTCATTGATTATGTATTCCATCATCACTTTGTTTTTGGATATAAGTCTCAATTTTCTTAGATGTTTTGTTGACATGTCATTTATGGTAAATTTTTTTAGTTTACCATTTTAAATAATAGATTCTTTTGATTTTACAATGTCTTATATAATGACACTGTAATGTTTGTATAATAGGAGCTCACTCCTGCACAAGTCTTCATATCAATCTTAATATTTGGATGAAATAACATAGAATTATACATGCCTTATATGCATTGATGTCACTGTTGACAACATTTTTTGTTAGGAAATTGTGATATACGTATGATGGAGGGTCTTGTAGAGGCACAACCTCTAAGATCATATGGAGCATATTGTAATAACTTTCAAATATTCTTTCTACCTTTGATGCATTGTCATGCCTCGTCTTCAACATTTATGTATTCCAAGCTGTTTTTTGTAGCAACTATGGGATGTTGCATCTTTTTTACTATTGTGGATGCCTCACGGGGATCTTGTTTGTTTCATTTATAGTTTAAGACGTAGTTGCAATGATTAGATTTTATGATAATTTGACAATTCGGGTGCCCATGGATTTATTTAACCTTTCTTGAGACATACATTGATATGATTATCTAGCTAATTTTTTGTGTCAGCTCTATACTATGTAAGTAACCCTAGATTGGTCATGATCTTTGTACATGTTATCTTCATCCATTTTGAGTAGCCTTGTTATAGATAACCTATAAGAATTCAAGGAATTTCAATACCTTTAATAATGTTAGTTTAGTTACATGGTGCACTTAGTAGTGTCTCTAATACACAACAATTTTCATCTCTCTTTAGACATGTTTGGATTAAACTATCAAACAATGTTATATATATATAAGTTGGAAAATGTTATATATATATATATATATATATATATATATATATATATATATATATATATATATATATAACATTCTAATGGACCATGATATGTGTATGTTGTACATTGTTATGCCATGAGATCTTGATCATAGATGTTAGTGATTGTCATTTGTTTTGTGGACTCACATCATTTTTCATTAAGTAGCTTGATATTCAATTGACATAATTTCCTACCCTTATAATTATGTGAGTGTTCGATATCTGTAATATGATCCTATTATTTGTGGTATGTGTGCATGTTGATTAAATTCACTTTGATTAACTTGTTGTAGATATTTTACTAGCAATCCAATTACAATTATGAATTATACATGGCATTGTCTGATTATATTACAAATTGTATTCTTCCTATCTCTCTCTTCCTCAACAATTTTCTCACATTGATGTAATATGATTCAAGATATAGACATAACTACTTAGGATTGATAAATATCGATGATTAGGCATGATCTAGTTGGAGGTATTATGATTAACATACATGGCTTTTTTTTATGTGTATTTGGATATAAAATATTATTATAATTTATCTTATATATATAATGTCTAATTTTGTATGGACTAACCATGTGTTTGTTTGAGTTGACTCCAAATGATTCATATAGTGTTTTGTAGTAGGTTACACAGTTACACTGCTACAAATCCATTTGCAATGGGCGATGGTCATATAAATCCAAAAGTTGACCTGAATCTAGGTCTGTTATTTGATATGGCCCCCTTGGTGTACAATATCATTAGAAATACCTTGTGATTTCTCCTCACCATCGTTACTCATCTCACCTTGAAATATTTTACTATTTTCATGTTCTGGGAGATACATGTACAAAGTTTAGTGACATGGCAAATATGTCAATGCAATTTTGAGCTTCTATTGAACTATTTCAATCACCCAATAAATCCCTGAAACATGTGTCACCTAAAACAAAGGTTGAATATCCAACGACTCCTCTAAAAATATAGAGAATGCACCACATGTCAATTTATAAGAGTTTAAAAGTATTGGACAAAAACTATGATTCCTTAAACTATTTAAAATCTAATTAGACAACTCTAAAATTAAATAGATAGAAAATGGAAAAGACTCAATGTAACCACTAGTGCTACGAATTTTTGGTAGTTTGTTGGACTTAGGAACGAATCCACACCAGTCTTTACATACTCTCTACAAGCACTTTAGTGTTCCAAGGTATCTGAAATTAGGCACCAACCCCGATGGGTATAGCTTCACTTGTGGAGGCTACAACTATCATATTGAAGAACATAAGTTACACTGAAATGGATACAAGTTTCTATTTTGTAAGAGAGGTTTTGTAAAGCGAAAGAGGGTAAATCGACGATTGAACTTCATTCGACACCCATGACTATTTATTATATCTCACATTTTATACACAAAATATAAATATATATAATAATATAACATTTTTATATATTAAATATTAGTTATTATATAATATATATTATAATATTTTCGTACATTAAACATTAATGATATAATATATGTTACTATTATATTATATAATATTTTTTCCTGTCAAAACATTGATAATAAAAAACTTCAATATAAACCAAAGAGCAGATATAGGCTTGGACAACATATTATCGGCGACATCACTGATAGGGACATGAAAACTACCCTCTAAAATTCACATATTGCTATATATATTCATATTCATATTTATAAAGATTGGCTGTGTTCAGAAAAAAACTGAACATTATATGCATATACGTATATATTTTAAGCTAAACGAGGAGGAGGAGATTAACCCAACAACTGACACAGTCTGGTCCAACAAAGGGCGCACCCCTCATAACCTCTCCTGTGGTACCTGCTACTCTTCCTGTGCTGAGGATGATGAGTCTTCCTCCTCTTCATCTTCCAAAGAGTCGCTATCACTCTCACTTTCACTGCAACTACTTGCATCCAATGCTGGCCAGGCAATACTGCCTTGAAGAGCAGCAATAACAGCCATGATTGCAGAATCATGGTCAGATTGATTCTGTATCAGAATTTCGCATATCTCAGCGGGTGTCAGACGCCCTCCGGATTCCATCTTCTCTTCCACAGACGGAAAATGAATGTGATCCTTTATGTCCAAGTAATTATGGACCAATTGTTTAAAAGCAGGAAAGCCACAGTAAGACAAAAGGATATGCATATCCATTCGGCCGCTTCTGAGCAGCGCAGGGTCGAGTCTGTTCTTGTGATTGGTTGTAAAGATCATTATCCTCTCTTCGCCGCAGCTCGACCAAAGCCCGTCTGCAAAATTGAGCAACCCGGAAAGTGTCACAGTAGCGATACTCCGTCGACTGTCTTTGGGCTTGCCCTCCTTTCCAGATCGAGAGGGCCTCCTGCACATTGCCTTATCCGGCAAATTGGCAGCACAGTCGATGTCCTCAATGACTATCACAGATTTGCTTGCAGTCCCCAACAAGAGCTCACGGAGAGCGGAATTGTCAAAAACTTTGGTGAGCTCCAGATCATAAACATCATAGTTCATGTAATTGGCAATGGCGGCAATGAGGCTCGACTTACCCGTCCCAGGAGGGCCGTACAGAAGATATCCCCTCTTCCACGCCCGCCCGGTCTTGCGGTAAAACTCTCTGCTCTGCTGAAAACAGTCAAGGTCCTTCATGACCTTGTCCTTGAGCAGAGGATCGAGTGCCAGTGTTTGGAAAGTGGACGGATGATTGAAAGCCACCGGACTCCATGATCTCCCACGGCCCTCGCCGTTGCTGAAGAGCTTCCGCTCCTGACTCCGCCTCTGCAGATCATCTGCAAAAGTTGAAATGCGGTCTATGTATGATGACAAAACCCTGGGTCTGTCTATGTTCGAAATTTTCAAGACATACTTTCTTTCGGGACCTCTGCCGCCCCTGTCTCGGCTGCCCTGCTTTTCATCGGTCTTGACTTCGTGCGTCCACCATATTTGGGCTCCTTCAAACTCGTCTTTGACCGTGTGTTCGGAGGGCAGGCTGAAGGTCAGGCTGGAGTTTCGCCTGGGCCGACTGACGGACACTCTGGGGGCGTTTGCGGTCGCCTCCAGGCTGCTCAAATACATTCCCACAGAAGAGTAGATTTCGTTGGAAGACCTACCCATGGAGGATTCTTCCATTTCATGGATGTCTATGTGAGAGAATGAACTTAAATTGTCTCGATATGACTTCCAGAGCTTGTAAAGTTGCTGAAGATAGCCCGGCAGGGTGCTAGATTGCAGCGAGAGGAAACCGATCATCGACCAGAACATCGTCTTGTCGGACTCCATATTTGCAACTAGGCAGCGATTGCATAAACCAAAACATATATATATATAGTTGAATTACATCTGAGCGGAAACGGGCTATAATCTTCTCAGTGGAAGAAAAAGTTTGAAGTCTTGTTCTAAGCGGGAGAAAAAGGTTGAAATGTGTGTTGTTTTCTGTTGCTGAAGAAATAACAGTGATACTTCGAGGAAGAAGGTAATTGAAGTCCGTGAGCAGGTATACGGCCTTGTGGGTTTCTAAGAAATAAGCTGGATGCCAAACTAGCAATTTTCCTTGGAAAAGCGACTCAATACAACGAATGGTTAACATCAAAAACAGTATGGCAACATGACTTTGTAAGTGTTTTTTAAGGAATGAATGTGATATTCTCTGGAAGAACCTTATTTATTATTATTTTATTTATTTGCATTAACAGGTTTTACAATGGGTTGAATTTATGTTCTTTGTATGTCATCAACGTTTGGAGTTTGTATTAGTGAATATAAAGATGATCGGTTTCACTATTGTTGCTATGTGGTTATCGTTGATGTTATCACGTGGATATAATAATTTGTTTTGGTAAATATCTGTCTGTGAATATGATATATAGTGGTAAATATGATACGCATTGGTAAATATGAAATATTGTGATCTTAAATGTCATTAATAGTCTTCGTTAAATGCCACACCTGTGAAAATCCCTGCATGGAATTAACCATTGTATCAAGGTGTGAAGCTCAACATGATGAATTTGTTACAAGAATGGATGGTGGCATGATATCCCGAGTTTATAAATGTAAACACCTTAGTAGTGTCTATGAAATAATAATCACGAGAGAAAATGAATCGACGTTGGTAAAAACTTGCAATGCAAGAGTGCAAACCGCATTGGACCATGTGGTATTCATTGTCGCACTATCGTGTCCTCCAAAACTAGTAAACTTCTATTCCTTTTTATAACCATCTATATATTTAATAGATAAGATTAGCATTTAAAAGGATTTTGGGTTTGTTTTGATTAGATATTGTTCAATGGTTTTGCTTTGCTTTTTATGCCAATTGTTTACTTTAATTCTGGGTTTATGCAAAATAAGAATAAATAGTTGCAAATAATAGATCTAAAAACATAACTATAAAAGTACATAATTCAAATCTACTCTCATACAATTCTCCAATGGCTCGACATTTTTCCCTTCATTGTCCTTTGAAGTCCGGGATGCAAATCCTTGAGTAGTAAGATTATAGTTACACATTATTGACAAAGAAAAATGTATTGAAGTTTAGCCCAGATTCACAAAAGCCATGTACATTTGTAACATAAATAAAACATAGTATATCTATGAGGTGGAAGTTCTCCATAGGCAGTACTATTAGTAGTTGTTTGTCTTATCTAAGTAGGCAAGAGAGGTACTTATTCTTAAAAGTCTTAGATGAGAGTCCTACATATGCATAAGAAGTGTTTATCTACATAGTGAGAGAAAATGAGTAGAAATTAGTTAATGGTGTGTAGTTTCAAATCTAGAAAAAGAAAAAGAAAGTTTAGAAGCAAATTATATACATTAGTTTTTGTTTGATACCTCAACATGTAGAATGACTATTTGTTTGTCAAAAGAAAATTTTCCTTGCAATGAAAATTCTCTTAGCAAATAGATAGTGCTCACCTTATATGCAAAATAGTCATCATGTGAAATTTGTGTGAATGCAAACATGATTGTTTTCAATAGTGGCTTTGAAATACTGCATTTTATATTAGTATTTTTGATAGTTTTCAGATTACAAATCAAGTGATAGCAATATGCATATGGAGTTTCTTGATGCATGAAGGATAATTGAAGGTTGTGTGATGGGCAAGTTGTGTTGGTTGAATTATGGAATTGTAATTGTTACAAGTGAGCTGGAACAACAAAATCTAATAGTCATGTGGCCCCAAGGCCCCAAGAGGTCACAACATGGCAATGTCCCCAGAGCCTGGGACCATGAAGGACTTCAGGTAAGCTAATAGTCTTGTGGTTCGAGGTCTGGAGAGGTTGCAAGTGGTGATGTCCTAGGAGCCTAACAAAATCTAATAGTCCTATGGCCCTGAGGCCCTCAGAGGTCACCACGTGGTGATGTCCCAGGAGCCCAAAATGACGGGAGACTTCAAATAAGACAATAGTCTTCTGGCCTTAAGGCCCCAACAGGTCTCCACATGGCGATGTCCCATGAACCTAGTAAAATATAATAGTCTCGAGGCCCGAGGCCTTGAGAGGTCACCACATGGCAATGTCTTAAGAGATGGGATCACAAGGGACTTCAGGTAAGCTAATAGTTTAGTGGCCCCGAGGCCCTAAGAGGTCACCATGTGACGACATCCTGGTAGCCTAGGGCCACGAGGGACTTAGAGTAAGCAAATAGTCTTATGGCCCTGAGGCCCTAAGAGGTCGTCATGTGGTGACATCTGGGATCCCGACAAAATCTAATAGTCCTATGGCCCCGAGGCTTTAAGAGGTCACCATGTGGCATCGTCCTTAGAATCTAGGGAGATATCGGGTGAGCTAATAGTTTAGTACCCCGAGGCACCGAGAGGTCACCATGTGGAAACGTCCCAGGAGCCTGGGACCCATGGGACTTTGGGTAAGCCAAGAGTCCCATGGCCTCGAGGCCCTGATGGGTCACCACGTGGTGATGCTCAAGAACTCAAAAAAATCTAATAGTCTTGTGGCCCTCAGGCCTCGAGAGGTTACCACATGTTGGCATCCTGAGATCTCGGTACCACTAGGGACTTTGGATAAGCCAATAGTCTCATGGCCCTGAGAGGTCACCATGTCCTGAAAAGCCTAGTTAAATCTAATAGTCTCATGGCCCTGGAGCCTCGAGAGTTCACCATGTGGTGACATCTTGGGACCCTAAAACTATGGGGGACTTTGGGTAAGCTAATAGTCATGTGGCCCCGAGGCCCACGAGACGGGGCACTTGTGGAAGCCCTGAAGCCCTGAGATGCTCTTGGGCACTTGGGAGTTGGAGGGGATTGGGTAGTCACAGAAGCCTCGGAGCCCTAAGATATTACCACATAGCAACATCTTAGGCACTCAAGGGCCTGAAGGGGATTGGGCACTCATAGAAGTCTCTGAGACCCAACATGTTGCCACAAGGTAGCATCTCAGACACTTGGAGGACTTGATGTCTTCGTGCAATAGACTTGATCTCCACTACTCCGTGCCCCCCGAGACGTCACCATGTGGCACAATCTCAAGGTTCCATAGACTATAGGATAAGGCCTTGTATTGTCTTTTAAATATCATGCCATGTGGCACTATCATGACCTTGTACATGTATTGTCGATAACAGTCTGGGGATGTGTAGCCTTTGACACTATTCTGACCTTGTACCTCTCCTATCAATTGTAGTCATTGTTAAAATAAAAAATTAGCATTGTCCAAATAAATGCAAACGTCTTTTATAATATCTGCATATTATAACCTGTACATCAAATTCGTACTACTCTTATGAATATGTATATGGCTAGCATCATCAATCCAAAAATTAATATGATCCATTATATTTCATTTAATTATCATTGCACAATTATATATATTTTTATAGAATATTCTTAAATAAGGCGCAAAATAATATGTCGATATTTATGTCTGAACTTTAAGTAAAACTTTATAATATTATAGTAATAGGTATTTCAAGCTCTCTATTGGTTGATAGATAAACAATTAATTGAAAAGTGATCCATATGATCTCTTGTCTTGGCAAGGACTAATAATGAAAAGGCTATCACTTGTCCCCTTATTTTTCATGATTTAACTTTTAAAAAAATCAAATGACAAACTTTTATTGTGACATCGTATCATATTTACTTTTATTAAATTCTTAAATTAGTCAATGAAGTTGGAATGAGCTAATATGTTTTTTCAAATTAATGTCATGTCAATATGTATTTACTTGTAAGATTCAATTTATGTTCTTTAGGGTGGAGTATAGGTTGTGAATATCAGGAGATCCCTTTATTATTGTAATCATTGATGTATATTATTATTATTTGGGTAGTAATAATGATACTGGTGTGTTCCAATAATAAAATAAAACAAATTTTAAAAAATAGTGATCCTCTTCATATGTTGAGGATAATGATTCTTCCTCCTCTTCATCTTCCCTAGAGTCACTATCACTCTCACTTTCACTGTAATGATTCTTCCTCCTCTGCATCCAATGTTGGCCTGCCAATGTTGCCTCCAAGCTTGAATTACAAAATCATGGTCAGATTGATTCTATATCATAATTTCATAGATCTCAGTAGGTGTCAGATGCCCTCCAGATTGCATCTTCTCTTCCATAGACTGAAAATGAATGTGATCCTTTATGTCCAAGTAATTATGGACCAATTGTTTGAAAGTAGGAAAGCCACAGTAAGACAAAAGGATATGCATATCCATTCGATTGCTTTTGAGCAGCATAGGGTCGAGTTTGTTCTTGTGATTGGTTGTAAAGATCATTATCCTATCTTCACTGCAGCTCGACCAAAGTTCGTTTGTAAAATTAAGTAAACCTGAAAGTGTCATAGTCGTAATACATCATCGACTATATTTGGGCTTGTCCTCCTTTCTAGATTGAGAGGGTCTCCTACACATTGCCTTGTCCTACAAATTGGTAGCATAATTGATGTCCTCAATGACTATTATAGATTTGCTTGCAGTTCCCTACAAAAAATCACAGAGAGTGGACTCGTCCATAACCTGGGTGAGCTCCTGATCGTAAGCATCATAGTTCATGTAATTGGCAATGAGGCTTGACTTACCTATCCTATGAGGTTTGCACAGAAGATATCCCCTTTTCAACTAGGCAACGCAAAGTTGCTGAAGACACCCCGATAGGGTGCTAGATATTGTTCAATGGTTTTGCTTTGATTTTTATGCCAGTTATTTGCCCTATTTCTAGGTTTATCCAAAATATGAATAAATGGTTGCAAATAATAGATATAACAATACAACTATCAATGCACATAATTCAAATATATTTAACTGGCTAATAATAGGAACAAAATAAAGTAAGAGATAACTATACTATGAAAAGTATGTACAAAGAATTAAAAAATATCACAATTGGTGGTTGTAATAGAGATTTGGATTTGGAATATGACTGTGTACAACCAATAGAGACTACCCAATAAATATCAGAAAGCTAAGTAAACTTGGACTTAACTCATGCCTTACTAGGGCAGAATCACACTAGGAAGATGGTGCAAGTATAAAGAGGGGGTCCACTTAAGAAATACCTTTACCTTTGTGATGCTTGGTTAGACACTCACTCATGGACACACATTGAGCATACTTTCATGGACTTGAAAATATTCAACAAGTTTTATTCTTTGAATTTAGTAACAAAACATTACAAAGAGTGCACACTTACTCACTCTCACATACAAATTCATGCCTTCATGGCCTTGTTACATTCATGGAGATGATTCTAACTCTTATACAATCCTCCAATAGCTCAACATTCTTCCCTTCGTTCTCTTTTACATTTTACCCTAAAATAAGTTTTGAATTTTGTCCAAAAAATTGTTTAACTTTTGAATACTTGTCCTTTGTAAAACATCAACCAAACAAATGCCTTCCATCTACTACCTGTACAAGTTCATTTTTATTACCTAAAAATGAGTATCTCCCTCAAACATTTTCTTGGTTGAATGTTTCTTCGAATTATCTCCTCCCCCACTTGGGACAACATCCTCTCCATACTGAAATACCTTAGGTCATAACATTCTTGTCACTTGGACATTCCTAAAGATTTTATTCACATCATAATATGTTTGCCACATAGATGTTCATAAGAATCTACCAAGCATGAGGTTGTACATAATTTATATCCTTGCACCAACATACCATCAAATAAATGTATGAAATCTCATGTAGATGCCATGAATGAATTGGGCATTGTGTAACCAAGCCAAAACAATAAACAAACAACAAAAATACACAAACACACAAACACTCATTTTTTTTGGTTGATGCAATATTGCATGAACCCTTGGATGCTCCTATATCAAACACCCGAGGTTTGAAAAATGTGAGATCCTACTCGGATGGAATAAGTGCCAAAAACATTATTTTAGCCATGAATCATAATGGCCATTGCTTTCCTTTCCAACAAACAAAGTAATTCAGTTGATTTCCTATATTTCTTCTCCATTTCTAGCTATCTTGTTGGTTTCAATTTTGTCCTCTTCATCTCTCTCCTCTTTTGTTCTTCCTTAATCTGATTTGACCCACCATAGTTCTTCTTACTCTGCCAAAGGCTTATCCACCTTTCTCTCCATCCACTTGTGAGTTGAAACCCACAATTATCCAACCACCTCCACCAAGATGCTCTTTCTTGCATTTGTATTTCCCTTGTTGTTACATCTCAATTTCTCACCAAGCAAATTTATTTGTTTATTTTTTGATTTTTAGGGTTGGTAATTTGATTCGATTATTATTCAACTAGGTTGTAAGTCATATGTTGTTATGGGACAATTGTATGTTATTTCGATTACATGATTTTATTTCTATGAGTTCGCTATATTATATAATCTTTACATTATGATTATGTTTATTGTTGTTTATATATATATATATATATATATATATATATATATATATATTACGGACTAACTACATTTTTATTATGAGTTTGAGGTATGAGAGATTCATCCCTCAGAACATGATAGAGGGAGAGCATCATAAGATAGGATGACATAGATGGAGGTGTTGGGGGATGACAGAGGAACAACTAGAACCCATGCACACACCATGTTAGATGACACTCATTTTATGCATAGTTTAAATTATTAGCGTTAGTACATTTTTTATGTTGTCTACATTAAAATAATTATTTATTCATGTTAGTTATGTGTCAGATCAGTTTAATTCTTATGTAAAATTGATCTTGTGTGATTACATTATGGATATTATGCAGATTGGATGTATAATGTTGCAATATGGTTGTGTCATGTTATTGAATACATGATTTTTAATACTTAAAAGAACATAAATTTATGTGAATAGTATATGGTACTACCATATGTTTACTAACCGTCATGTTTTTGAAATGTTTTAGAACATTAGTTAGCCATTTTTATGATAATCAAGAATGTCATTATATCACTGAATGCCTTAAACATATATAGAATTTAAATTTTATATATATATGTGTGTGTGTGTGTGTGTGTGTGTGTATATATATATATATATGTATATATATATATATATATATATATATATATATATATATATATATATATATATATATATGTATATATATATATATATATATGTATATATATATGTATATATATAATGTAGTAATAACAATAATTTCTTTGTTATAATACTATTAGGATTGGTATTAAAATTGTTCGAAATACCTATTACTACTAAAAAGAATATAATTGACTTTATATTATTCATATTATCATTAAGTCATGATAATTATTTACCTATACTATGTTAGTAACAAATAAATCTATTATGTTTCATTGTATTATAATTAGAAAATAAAATGAATAAAACAAAGAAAAAAACATGCTTAAGGGCAGATTGGAATAAAGCAATGAGTATGGAAAGAATGACGAAGCTTTTAATTTGCAAGGAAAAAAAGTCATGCAAGAAAAGAAAAGAAAGAAAGAAAGATGGCAAAAGAGAAGGATAAGAAGACAAGGAGGGTGAAGAGGAGAGGAAGAGAGGCAATGCAAAAGGGAGAAGAGCGAGCAAAGAAAAAAAGAGGATATTCTATGAATCGTATGATTCCAAGTGGAAGATTTTGTGAGGTAGGTGCTTTTGTTTTAATTTTGTGAAATGTTTTGGCAATTCTGTGTGTATATTCAAACTGTGTGTATTGTCAATATAAAATCATGAGTTTTAATTATGTATGAATGAATATCATGGAATTAAAAATTGAAGATATTTACCTTTATATACGATGTGCCTTTACTCTTCAAATCGTAGTAATGAATATATGTGTAAGATAAGTGTGTATACCAATTATGAGTTGGTCTATCAAAAGAAAACATTGAAAACATATATGAAAGTGCTATGTGTTTTAACAAATATAAAACTTGAGTTGAGTTAAGGAAAAATAGGGTCGATATTAAATCTGCTGCATTATTAGCTATGCGATTTAGGGTCAACGAATCATTATGGACTATGTATATATGAATGAATGGACTGTATGTATATGATATCCTAAAACCTTGATCATGGTTATAAATTCAATGAAGTATACAAGGCATCTATCGTAAATGTTTAGGTGAAGAAAATACTGTGTATTACCTGTTTGAAGTCCGCCTAACATCTAAAATACATAGGACTGCATGTGTTTGAAACTTTGGTAGATGGTTCAATTTATACAAAGACTGAGTTTTGTATATACTCAACTAAATGTTTGTCTAAAATTATGAGTATATAGATGGTTTGATATATATATATATATATATATATATATATATATATATATATATATATATATATATATATATATATATATATATAATGAACGCCCGTTAAATATAAGAACTGAAAACATATGTATTTGTTATTTTTTATCTGGAAAACAAAGAATAACATATTTAAAACAATGATAGATGTTTATATGAATGAATTGAGGCTATTCGTTAATCAATCCATGATAATATATGACTATGTATAATTGGTTATATGATTAAGGAAAATATATGATTGTGTGAATAAATATTAAAGATTGAATTTTGTTAGTATGCTTGAGTCAAAGGAAAAACATAGGGAACTATCCTTGAATGAATTTAGTGAATGGATAAGTTCTATACCAAGTGTAATTTTCTTAGTAAAAATCTTTTGCTATAAGAAGTGATAGACATAAGCTACATGAATAAATAATAGTATATACAAATAGTGGTAATAATGTCTATTTAGGAAATACAACAAATGGATTTACACATATGTAAATATATACAGAGTGTATGTCTTGTATATTATTTATGTGGAAAAATATTAGGACCTATAGTGTGAATGAAGTCTTTTAGCATTTAAGTTGACAAAGTCAAATTTTCAATTACATATGTGAACTAAATGCATGATTATTGTAGGGTTCAAAATATGAATTTAAACTATGAAAATATTTTTTATTTGAATGGGCATCGACTTGATTTATTGGACACTCATGAAACTCAAGAAAGTATAATAGTCCTTCGTGGGTAAATAAAGCAAAATATAAATGTAAATAGACTTTTGAGTATAACACCCTGTTTATCAACAATTTTGGATTGTATTTTAGGTTAAGAACCAAATAAGGGCAAAATAGGGCAATAGATTTAATTTGAATTTTACCATAAATGGATCACGACTTGAAAATAATTGAATTAGAACATGGGTTCAAAAAATGTTAAATTTTGGTGATAGACTCTGATTGTTAATTTATGAATAAAAAATAGAAGTTACTATTGGTGTGACAAAACAATAGTTATACACACACACACACACATATACACATACATACATACATATAATTTGAGTATTTATATGCGGTACATATTATGAATTTAATTGACTATGATATTATTGTTCTTCATAGAATACATTATATTTGAATCCACTTATAGAAATTAGAAATTTGTAGTCTACATATATTATACACAGTTGGTATAAATTGAACTTGTTATGCTTATTATAAGATATTGGAGATTCATTCATAAGTTTGATGGACTAAATATATGTTTTTTTATTATTCTTGTGTTAAGCATGCTTTATGCATACTAGTAGGAAGTAATATGTATAAATCTATTGGTTATAATTATATTAATCAAATCTCACATTGCTGGTACTAAGTAGTGAGATAGACTTCATTGGCTTACTAGCATCACCAATGTCAGATAAAGGTAATTCGATGTAATCATGTGTATGGATTTGATTGATTCTAGAGATCAATAACTATTAAAAACTTTGGTCAAAGTAATGTTAAGTTAGACATTATCATTTCATACGTATGATTTATATGTTTATGCGATATCATGTTAGAACTTATTTTTTTATGGTACACGTCATGTTCTTAGACATCATACAACATATGGGTACTAACTTGTCTCTCTAGATTCATATATCATCACTATCTACTCATCCATGAAAGACAGGTCATTCTCTGATGGGAGATTATGTGGGAGATTGTTGGTTAGTGATTGGTGTGGAAAAACATTTAGATGATGCTTTCCCTCCCCACAATAGTACTTCTCTAAAGATTACACTTGAGATTATCATAGATACTCGAGTTCATAAATTCATGCTTCATAGAGCCTTGTATCTTATATCTTATATTGTAGTTATTATTATTGAAACATTATCCTTGATGAGATATAATTATTTACTCATTATACATTGATATCAGTGGATGTATGTTTGTACTAGATATGGCTGAAAATATGTAATTACTTTTTATATTCATATATCTTGTGTTTCACATGATGCTAGTGATCAATAACAGGTAGATGTTACAAGCTTATTTTAGAATTAACATACGTAGAGTGTTATATCTAGATCACTCATTACTTTCTAGTAGTGAAATCTAATGAAAGAATACATCGATTAATTTTTTTTAAATCATGTTATTCTATGTCAATCCTAGTGGGGATGTTACATGTGGTATTAGAGTTGTGGCTCGAACTCTAAGACTTAATGATTTCACTAATATTTTTGTATCCTTCTATTTACTAGAAAGGAGAATGGTGAAAGCTAGGGTATTTGGTGAGGGTCTTTCAATGTCAATGATAATAACCCTATATCTAATCTTAATCAATTTGCTACTAAGCAAGAAACAAAGTTGAATCATATTCTCACAACCATGAACGAAATTAAAGACTAAATTTTAGCCTTAGAGTAAGAAGTTCACGGCCATGAAGAGGAAGTACATAGAATGTACCTAAAGAGTATCCCACTAAACATGAAAACTCTCATGATGTAAGAGCTCAGGTAGCTGTGGAGTTGGTTAGAGATATGAAACAAGTGAATCCACTTAAGTTGATGGAACTATTTTGAGTGATGTAGTTGAAGCATGGTTGACTAAGATGGAGAAGTATTTCAAGATTTAGAACTACTTCAAAGTCACTAAAGCAGTTTGGGGAGCATACCAATTGGCTGGTGAAGTAGTTACATGGTGTGCTAACAAGAAGTTGGAAATGAATATTAACTCAACCACCACTACATGGGAGAAGTTTGTGACATTGTTTAGATTATAGTGGCTTTCACAATTGTTATTTGACTAGAAGCTTACAAATTTTTAAAATCTAAAGTAAGGAAACTTATCAGTGAATGAGTATTAAGAATAGTTTACCAAACTTATAAAGTATGTACCTCAGTACCAAGCATATGAGAGGTTCAAAATTAGGAAGTTTATCATGGGATTAAAAACCCCATATTGATGGAGAGGTGGACGTTCATGGACCATCTACCATTGACCAGGTCTTCAAGAAGTTAGTCAAATATGAACATAAATTGAAATCTCTTGCTCAAATCAAGGGCAAGTTTAAGAATTTTTTTGGAAGTTCTAAATCAAATTTAAAAAATAAGAATTGGAAACAAATAGGTGGAGACTCCAAGAGTCAATTCAAAAATCAGAATTCTAGATTCAACAGTGGTTCAAGTAACAAGAAATTGGGTAATAGTTTCAAAGGCAGTTTCAATAAAAACCAATAGTCTGATAGGAAAAGACCACTAAGAGGTCAATTCATTTATGGAGGTGACCATTATGCTTGTGAGTGTACCTAATATAATTCAAAAAACAAAATTTCTATTCTCAATAGGAATTTTTTTAGCAATGTATTCATGTGATAGTTGATAATCGATAAGCCAAATTCCAAGCTTCATCCATAGAACTATCAGGTATTTTTTTGGAACATCAAATTTTTATTTTGATAGATACAGGGGCTACATAATATTTTATAGCTCTTAAAATGATTAATAAGTTATTTAGAAGAGTTGGGGTAATGGTAAATGCATGGTTAGTTTGATATGAGAATGATTCAAAAGTCAAAGTTGATAAGTGTTTAGTTGAAACCAATATTAAGTTGCCTGAATTCACATAATAGTGGATTTTTATGTAAAAATACTAGGTAATATGATGTGATCTTAGGACTCAAATGGATTGCAAATCATAAATCCAAGATTGACTATTATCTGAAGAAGATTGAGTGTCTAGATGATTTTGGAAATTAGACACAAATTCAGGGCAAAAAAAAAGAATCGAGGCTTAGGTAGAATTCTACAATACAATTCAAGAAGGCTCAAGGAAAAGGATGCCAAGAATTTATTTTCAAGATAAATGAAATAGAGGAATCTAAGGAACCATCCCTTTAAGATTATCCATTCTTTAGAAATTTTCATAATGTGTTTCTAAAGAAATTTCTGAGATTACCTCTTAAACGTGAGTTTGATTTATCTATCGATATCATACCTGGATCAAAACCATAGTCTAAAGCACCATACAAGATGATAACCACTGAATTGGTTGAATTGAAGGCTCTACTCTAAGAATTATTGTCAAAGGGGTTGATTAAGCCAAGTGTGTCACCATGAGATGTACCAATTATCTTCATCAAGAAGAAGGATGGAACTCTTTGGCTTTGCATAGACTATATAATGTTGAATAAGGAAACTATAAAAAATAGGTATCCACTATCTCGTATAGATGATATTTTCAATCAGATGAGAGGGGAAATGGTATTTTCTAAGAATGACCTTATAGAAGGATATCATCAACTAAGGATAAGGGATGAAGATATTTCCAAAATAACATTTAGAACTCATTACATGCACTATGAGTTCACAATGATACCATTTGAATTGGCAAATGCTTTGACTAAAGTCATTAATCTCATAAATAGTGTGTTCAAAGATTATTTAGATCATTTTGTTTTAGTCTTTTTTGATGACATTCTGATATAGTCTAAGAATGAAGAAGAGCACATCCAATATTTGGAACTAGTTTTACAATGGTTGCAGAAGCACAAGTTGTATGGCAAGTTGTCAAAGTGTGCATTTTTTTAAAAAAGAGTACAATATCTAGGACATATTATCTCTATGAATAGTATTTTAGTAGATTTGACAAAAATAAGAGTTATTATGAAGTGGCTAGCACCAAAGAGTGTGCATGAGGTAAAAAGTTTCATGGGGTTAGTGGGTTATTAGAAAAAAATCATTCTGAATTTTTTTTAAGATAATTAATCTGATTATCTCTCTCCAATGAAAGAACCAAAATTTTATTTGGTCAGATAAGTGTGAAGTAACTTTTTTGGAATTAAAAAGAAGAATTATTTTAGAACCAATGCTCAAATTTCCTAACCCCAATGGTCAATTTTTAGTGATCACAGATGCATTAGGGGATGGACTATGAGGAGTCATTGTGTAGGATGGTGTAGTGGTAGCCTATGAATAAAATAAGTTTGGAGACATTATTTGTTGAGAAAATTATTTGACCTCAAGACTGATAACTTGGGACTCAAGTACATCTTTAGAGACACTCGTTAGAGATGCTGACTAGATTTCTTATTTAACTATGATTTTGATATCAATTATATCAAAAGCAAGAAAAATAGAGTAGTTGATGCTCTAATTTGTAGGAGGTACATAGCAGATGTGGATACTATCATGAGTACTTTTAGGGATCGATTGATCGAATTATTTTTAGGAGATTAATTCTACTATTAAGACAGGAAAACATTATCTAAAAATGCTCTGAATCTTAAGTTTAAAGGTTTTAGATTAGATAATGATGGTCTTTTGTGATATAATAGAAGGATGTATGTGCCAAATCAATAAAATTTGAAGAACACAGTGCTAAAAGAACTACACAATACCTTATATTCAAGACATCTAGGAGTAACCAAGCTCATGGCAGAGCTTACACCACTTTATTTTTGAAAGGAAATCAGGAAAGATGTAGCAAACTTTATATCACATTGTCTAGAATGTCAGCATGTGAAAGTTAAATATGTGCATTCGGATGAATTGTTATATCCACATGACATACCAGAATAGAAGTGGCAAGTGATCAATATGGATTTTGTCTAAGGGTTACCATTGTCATGAAATAGGCATGACATGATCTTGGTAGTAGTTGATAAACTAACCAAGGTAGCTCATTTTATACCAGGGAATTTGATAGATGATGCATACACTCTTGCGAAAAGATTTGTAAAAGAAGTGTATTAGTTGCATATATTTTCAGATAAAATTATTTTGGATCATGATCTGAAGATGACTTATAGATTTTAGATAACTCTAAATTCAATTTTGGGTACATAATTAAACTTCAACATTGCATATCACCCAAAGATTGATGGTCAAACTGAACGATTTAATCAAGTGTTAAAGGATATTTTTTATATTTATTGTATGGATTAGTAGTACAAGTGAAAATATTATATTCCATTAGTATATTTTAATTACAATAACTTAGACCAATCAGCTTTGAAGATGGCACCATTTTAAACATTGTATGAAAAAAGGTGCAAGACACCAATTAGTTGGGATAGGTTGGAAGACATAATAGTCTTTAGACTTGAGATGCTTTAAAAAATAAAAGATCAAGTCAAATTAATCAGGTAGAGAATGGATGAGGCCGATGATAGGTAGAAGAGTTATGTTGATATGAAGAGAAATATAGGTAGTTTTTGTAGGTGATAAAGTGTTCTTGTGGGTTAAGTCATAAACGAGCTCGATTAAATTTAGAAAGTCAATAAAATTTTCATCAAGATATGTGGGACCCTTCGAGGTGTTAGAAATGATCAATCCTATAGCATACAGGCTTACATTAGCACCATCCCTAGCTCTATTACATAATGTCTTCCATGTTTCATAATTTAAAAAGTATATAGTTGATCATTCACATGTGTTAGATTGGAATGCTTTGTAGGTTCTAGATCTTGAGGTGGTCATGGTAGAATCAATTAGAGTAAATGACACTAGCAAACTCCATTTGCATAATAAAGATATGTCATAGTATAAGGTATTGCGAGAATAATACTCTAAGGATAGTGCTACTTGGGAGGACTATGATAAGTTTTACATGCGACATTCACATTTATTTATTTGATTTGTTACTTCATACTATGTTATCTTTTTGCTGAATAATGTTTTTAATTCAGAACTAATGTTTGAATAAGTGTTATCGGAATGATGATCAACTTTAGGGAGGAAGTATGTTACGTCTCAATTTCTCACTAAACAAATTTACTTGATTATCTGTGAGCTTTTATAGTTGGTAATTTGATTTGATTATTATTCAACTAAACTGTAAGTCATATGTTGTTATGGGATAATTGTATGTTGTTTCGATTACATGATTCTATTTTTATGAGTTAGCTATATTGAATAATATTTATATTATGCTTAAATATTGATTGTTGTTATAATAGTATTTTATTATTATATATATATATTATGAGTTAGCTATATTGAATAATATTTATATAAAGCTTAAATATTGATTGTTGTTACAGTAGTATTTTATGATATATATATATATATTACGGACTATCTTTTTATCATGAGTTTAATGCATGAGAGATTCATCCTTTAGAGCATGATGGAGGGAGACCATCATCTAAGAGGATGACATAGATGGAGGTGTTAGGGGAAGACAAAAATAACTAGAACTCATACACACACCACATTATATGGCATTCATTTTATGCAAAGTTTGAATTGTTAGCATTAATATTTTTTTATTATTGTCTGCATTTAGATAATTGTTTATGCAAGTTACTTGTGTGTTAGCTCAGTTTAATGCTTATATAGAATTAATCTTGTGAAATTGCATTATAGATATTATACGTAGATTGGATGTATAATGTTGCATTATGGTTATGTCATGTTATTGAATCCATGATTGTTAATTCTTACAAGAATGTAAATTTGCATGAATAGTATTTGGTACTACCGTATGCAGACTAACCATCATGTCTTTGAAATATTTTAGAACATTAGCTAGTCATTTTTATGATAATTGGGAATATCATTATATAGATTAATATCTTAATATATATATAATTTAGATAATATATATTTAATGTAGTAATAACAACAATTTCATTGTTATAATACTATTAGGATTGGTAGAAAAATTGTCTGAAATACCAATTAATGTTAAAAATAATATAATTGACTTTATATTAGTCATATTATTGCTAAGTCATGATAATTATGTCCCTATAATAATTAAAAAATAAATCTATTGTGTTTCATTGTATTATAATTAAAAAATAAAATGAATAAAATGAAGAAAAAAACATGCTTAAGGGTGAATTGGAATAAAGCAATTAATATAGAAATAACGATGAAGCTTTTGCTTTGCAAGGACAAAGAAAAAGAAAAATAGTCATGCAAAAAAAGAAAAGAAATAAATAAAGATGATGAAGGAAAATGATAAGAATACAAGGAGAGCAAAGAGGAGAGGAAGAGAGGCAGTGTAAAAGGGAGAAGAGTGAGTAGAGCAAAAAGGAGGAGATTCTATGAACCATATAATTCCAAGTGGGAGATTTTGTTAGGTAGATGTTATTGTTAAAAAATTGTGAAATATTATGAAAATTTTGTGTGTATATTCAAACTGTGTATATTGTCCATAGAAAATCATGAGTTTTAATTATTTATGGATGAGGATCATAGAATTAAAAATTATAAATATTTATCTTTACTCTTCAAATTGTAGTAATGAATATATGTGTAAGCTAAGTGTGTATACCAGTTATGAGTAGGTCTATCAAAATAAAATAATGAATACATATATGAAAGCATTGTGTATTTTAACAAATACAAAACTTGAATTGAATTAAGGGAAAATAGGGTTGATATAAAATCCATTACATTATTAGCTATGAGTTTTAGGGTCAAAAAATCATTATGGACTGCATATATATGAATGAATGAACTATATGTATATGATATCTTAAAACCTTGATCGTGGTACTAAATTCAATGAAGTATACAAGGTGTCCACCGTAAATGTTTAAGTGAAGAAAATCCTATGTATTACCTGTTTGAAGTTTGATTAGTGTCTAAAATACATAGGACTGCATATATTTGAAACTTTGGTAGATGGTTCGATTTATATAGAGACTAGGTTTTGTATATACTCAATCAAATGCTTATCTAAAATTTTGAGTATATAGATAGTTTGATTTATATAGTTATTTATACCATGTTATATAGATGTTTTGTAAATACTTGTTCAGATGGTTTGATTTATACCATTATATGTGTGTGTGTGTGTGTGTGTGTGTGTGTGTGTGTGAATGGTTGTTAAATATAAGAACTAAAAACATATGTATTTGTTATTTTTTATTTGAAAAACAAAGAATAACATATATAAAACAATGATATATGTATATACAAATTAATTAAGGTTATTTGTGAATCAATGCATTATAATATATGACTATGTACAATTAGTTATTTGAACAAGCAGAATATGACTATGTGAAAAAATATTAAATATTAAATTGTGTTAGTATGCTTGGGTTAAAGGAAAAACATAGGGAACTGTCTTTGAATGAAATTAGCGAATGGATAAGTTCTATACCAAGTCTAATTTTCTTAGTAAAAATCCTTTGTTATAAGAAGCAATAGACATAAGCTACTTAAATAAATAATAGTATATACACATAGTGGTAATAATGTCTATTTGGGAGGTAAAAAATGGATTTACACATGTAAATATATATAGGGTGTGTGTTTGTATACTATTTATGTAGGAAAATATTAGGACTTGTAGCATGAATGAAATCTTTTAGCATTTAAGTCGACAGAGTCAAACTTGCAATTATAGATGTGAACTGAATGCATGACTATTGTAGGGTTTAAAATACAAATTTAAACTATGAAAAGATTTGTTATTTGATTGGGTGTCAACTTGATTTATTGGATACTAATGAAACTCGGGAAAGTATAATAGTCCTTCCATGTGTAAATAAAGCAAAATATAACTGTAAATAGACTTTTGAGTATATCACCCTATTTATCAATAATTTTGGATAGTATTTTAGGTTAAGACCCAAATAGGGGCAAAACAAGGCAATAGAATTAATTTGGATTTTACCTTAAATCGATCATGACTTGGAAATAATTGAATTAGAACAAGAGTTCAAAAAATGTTAAATTTTGGTGATAGACTTTGATTGTTAATTTATGAATAGAAAATAGAAGTTACTATTGATGTGACAAAACTATATATATATATATATATATATATATATATATATATATATATATATATATATATATATATATATATGTGATGCGTATTATGAATAATAGACTATGATATTATTGTTATTCATAGAATGCATTATATTTGAATTTTCTTACAAAAATTAAAAATTTGCAGTGTGTGTGTATATATATATATAGTTGGTATAAATTGAACTTGTTATATTTATTATAAGATAGTGGAGATTTATTCATATGGTTGACAGATTAAATGTATGCCTTTTGATTATTCATGTGTTAAGCATGTTTTATACATGCTAGTAAGAAGTAATCCATATAAATCTATTGTTGATAATTATATTAACTAAATCTCGAATTGTTGTTACTAACTAAGCAATGAGATGGACTTCACTAGCTTACTAGTATCGCCAATGTCAGATGAAGGTAATCTAATCAAGTAATGTGTATGAATTTGACTGATCTTAGAGATCAATAACTATTGAAAACTTTGGCTAAAGTAATTTTTAGTTAGATATTGCCATTTTATATGTATGATTTACATGATTGTGTGATATCATGTTAGAACATATTTCTTTATGGTACATATCATGTTATTAGAAATCATACAGTACACAAGTACTAGCTTGTCTCTTTATATTCCCACACCGTCACTATCTACTCATATGTAAAGTGAGGGCCATTCCTTGATGGGATATTATGCATGGGATCATTGTTCCATGGTTGTTGTAGAAAAGTGCTCAAATGACGATCTTCCTCCCCACAACAATACTTCTTTAGAGACTACACTTGAGATTATCATAGATACTAGAGTTTGAAAACTCATGCTCCGTGGAGCCTTGTATCTTGTATTGTATTTATTATTATTGAAAAATTATCCTTGACGAGATTTAATTATTTACTTATTATACATTGACAGTAATGACTATATGTTTGTACCATCCATGACTGAAAATTTATAATTACTTTATGCATTCATATATGTTTTGTTTCATATGATATTATTGATTAATAAAAGGTAGATGTTACATACTTATTTTAAAGTTAATATACTTAGAGTTTTATATCTAGATCACTCATTATATTCTCATAGTGAAATATAATGAAAGAATACATTGATTAAACTTTTTAAAAAATGCTATTCTATGTCAATCCCAATGGAGATGTTACACTTGTGGGCTTAAACCTATTGCTAATCGAACACCTCCTCCTAAATCCTTCGTGGCTTTGTTCAATCACTATCCAACCTATTTTTAGATTCCTATTTCCATCACTCTTCACTATTTTAAACTCCTTGCCTGTGGATTACATCTCCTTTTTCATCCCTAATATCATATCAAAAACTCAACATACATTTGGGCACCCAAATGATCACCCATAACCTCTAATACTACCTATAGTATAGTTTTCACCTCCTCATCTTTCCCTATCCTTATTATTGTGTCAAAAAACCCTCCAAATATACTACAAAATCATTTTATTCTCCATTTTAATCCTTCAATATGTCTTCAAGGAAGTCATCTACCTCCTTGAAGAAATTTTTACAAACTAGGCTCTCATCATCCTCTTCATCTTCTTCATTATGTGTTTCGAATGCTTGCAAAAAAATCTCCTGAATCCCATCATCTTTCATAGGTATCTATGATACAAAATCATACTCTTATCCACATGATTAAACTGATAAATATTAAATTGGTTTATCTCATTTTTTTCTTATCTCATTCTCATCCACTTTCTATTAGCTCTACACTAATTGCTATCTCCTTCCTTCACCACAATCGTGCCATGTACAAATAGCATTGTAATATTATTATTTGTATGAGGATAATGTATTCATTGACTCATAAGAGTCTCATATCCAATATTTGGGCTACTCCCACATATGCAATGCAACTTGCATTATTCATTCTTCTTGGTAGAAACATGTCCACCATCTTTATATTTTTTCTTGCCTTTATGCCACATGGGTGACAATATTCATCTCTCCTTATCCAAATGCTCTTTGGACCAACCTCTATCTCCCAGTTTTTGACTAGTCCAACCATAATTCCAATTTTTATCCATCTCATGAGATAGAGTTTTGATGCATACACATATCTATCCACCATTGTACTATTGAGAAGGTCTTCTTCATCTTTCCATTCTATTTCACTTTATCTTTTGAGGGTCATCTCTCTCACCTCCAGCTATTACAAATTAAATCCATATTTTATGTCCTCTTGACAACATTATTATACCATCGCTTTCCCACTCTATCTTGTCTCCATGATGACTTAAAGATAATCGTCTATTTATGGTATATCACCAATACCAACCATCTCTTCAACTATTGCTTTCATATTATACTCTTGTTCAACTTCTTCACTTTGATTGTCATACAAATGAGCATGTTGGATTGAACCAAATTTTATCCTTTTATTTTCCATCTTCTCCATTATTGGACCTACATGTTGAACAAACACGTTAAATGAATCAATATCTCCCAAAAACACATTTTCCAGTTCTTCATTATGCTTTAAGAACATGTTGTCCAACTCTTCTTCAATGTTTGCATGTTATTCAAAACTTGTGCTCACATAATAGAATCAAAAAGGCCCACTCTCAACAACCTTAATAATTGTTTTATTCTCATCCTTATTTATGTTTTCATCTCCTTTACATAGTTGGTCTATGACCATACTTTCCTTATGTGCATTAGCTTGCACAACAACTATATCCATTGTCTTCTTCATGGAAATCTACAACTCCTCATGCCTGCTCTATTTTATTATATATGTTGTTCCCTTCGTAGAAACTTAAAACTCCTCATGAATACAATAGTCATTCCCATCTACTATTTTCTTTACGAAAATTAGTAGATTTCCTTGGTTGTCCTCAACCATTCTTCCCTTCAAAATAGAAATGACAAATTTATTGCCATCTTTTACCAAGGATGATTCTAATTTTTCCCACTCATGGGATACCATAAACTCATTCCATTCATCAAAAAATAAGTATCCTTCTTATGGTTCAAAAAATATCACATACATATCCTCTTTCATGAGGATTTATTCCTCTATGGGATGCTTACAACTCTCTTTATCTTTGTTGTTCTGAAAAATAAATTTGAGCTTCTCATATGGAAACCTACCCTTCTTGTTGTCTTTCAAGACAACCTTTTTCTTTACATGTACACATCCTTCTCCTTGATAATTTTTAAAGTATACTTTAGCTACTCACATGGAAACTTACCACTCTTAGAAATATTATTATTTTCCTCTCTTGCAAGCCTTGTCACATGAAGCTTCTTTAGCCATTCTCATTTTAATTTTTGGTGTACAAAAAAATCCAACTTCTTGGAAACCATTTGTTCCCAACCACTCACCTTATTATTAACTTTCCTTTGTCTTCTCTCTTGGAGATATTTCCAATATACAATTGCACTACCACATAATATCTTGCATGAAACCTTTACCCTAATGGGATCTATAACATTTTCATCTTTAAAATATATTTTCATCTCAACTATCCATTTCATGAGCTTTTCTGGATTTTCTTTTCCATAAAACAAATCAATAACACCAAGAGACTTGCCTCTTTCCTTAACCATGAACACTGATAATATCTTCCTTCTACTAGAATATTTTACTCCACTTATTTGGCCTTTATCCAAAGCATCTAACCTATCTTGTAGGGAAAACAACCCTATCATCATATCTTCTTCATCATATTCACTCACAATTGCAACTTCTTCACTTTTTAAAGTCATTTCTATCTTATCTAGTCTGGCTTGGAATCCTTTCAACATCTTTGTCAAGTCTTCCACCTCTCATGATATTTATTTGTGTGACATATCTCCGCAATCGGCGAAGTTATCTTTCAAAACCCACAATGTAATAAAAATAGAGCCTCTCTCACACTCTCAATACTTTAATGACTTCTCTCACACCTACAACAATCTTATGCAAACTTATCTTTCACAACTTGTACTTCACTTAGAAAACTTCTCTTTCACATCTTGTAACTAACTCATACAATATCCTTACACACATACTACAAGGAAAACACCTTGTTATGATACCAACTAGTGAAAATATAAAGATGGGGTCAACTTAAAGACTACCTTTACCTTTGTGATGCTTGGTTAGACACTCACTCATGGACACACATTGAACATATTTTCATGGAATTAAATTTGTTTAACAAGCTTTAGTCATTGAATTGAGTAATAAAATATTAAAAATAATGGACACTTACTCTCATACAATCCTCCAACAAATCAACATTCTTCCCTTATTTCTCCTTTGAATTATACTTCAAATTATGTTTTAAATTCTATCTAGAAAAAATTTTAGCTTCTAATTATTTGCCTTTCATCTGTAAAACTTCAATCAATCAACTGCCTTCTGTTCGCCACCTATGAATATTCATTTTTTTGACCTAAAAATGAATATCTTCCTTCAACTTTTTATTAGCTGTCTCTTTCTTCTAATTATCTCCTCCCCCACTTTAGAAAAATTCCTCTAATCACTATAATGTCTTGAGTCATAACATTCTTACCACTTGGATATTTTCGAGGATTTTATTCATGTCATGATATATATATATATATATATATATATACCACATGGGAGTTCATATGAATCTAACAAACATGAGGTTGTCAATAATTTACATCATTGCATCAATGTACCATCAAATAACATATGAAATCTCATGCAAATGCTACAAACTGAACTTGTCCTTATGTAACCAAGATAAAATAACAAATAAATGAAAGAAAACACACAAACACACAAGGACTCTTTTTTTGGTTGATAAAATATTGCATGAACCCTTGGATGCTCTTGCATCAAAATACTCACATTGGTAGGTTTGACTGTATTTTTCTAACTTTGATTTGTGTAGGGTTTCTTCACTAGTTTATTGCCTAGTTTAAGATCTTCATGTATGCTTGTTTCCCTAACATATATGGAATATTGTATTGAATTGTTGAGTTTTTACTTTAACTTAACTTGGCACTCAAAACAAATAAAGATGTTATATATTTTTTCAACCACATAAGTGGTTTTACAAAATACATATCCCACATGCTAGAATCAAACATCCATGTAGTTTGGAATGAGTGTGACCACATAAGGGTTTATAGATAGAATCAAACAAACAAAAGGGTAGGGAAATTTTTAGTGGCATGTATTAAAAATATTGGATATCACTAGGTGAATCAATTTCATAATGATGGTGAATTAGGTTAGAAGGTGTATAATAGTGTAGGTGAATTAGGAGGTGGCATGTGGTGAATGCAATATTAGAAAGCATTTGATTGTATAGTTTACTATGGAGTTATCCAACTATATATTATAGTTGTTCAACTGTATAATGCAGTTTTCTAATTGCATAATGTAGCTGTCTGAATGTATAATGCAATTATATAACTTCATAATGAAATTATCCAATGGCATTATACATTTATTTGATAGTATTTTGTAGTCATTTGAATACATTATGTAGTCATCTAACTGCATCTTATATTCATCTAATTGCATGGTGTAGTCATCCAACTACATCCTACATTCATCTGACTACATCTTACAATCATCTAACTATGCCTTGAAGTCATTTATTTGTGCCTTACAATCATTTGACTACATACTATAGCCATCCAACTACATGACACAACCATCCACTTGCATAGTGCAGATGTCTGACATCACTGTGTATGATACATACTATTGATAAAGAAATTAATTAAGCCATTCATAAACAACATAATTGAGCATACAAGACCAATTGAATACATAATTGATTTATGAATTAAAAAGAGAAAGTATTGTGCAATAAAAAACATAAATTTATCATGACTGAATTTAATTCAAGTATATTTGAAATACATACAAATTAAAACTCAGATAGCTTGAATAACCCTTTTGCAACATGTGCTTCATCAATGACATTTGTATGTATTGTCCCAATGACTTTTTAAATATCTTCTTTGGCTGTTGTAATAGTAACTTCTCTACTTTCAGTAAGAGAGCTTCAAA
The DNA here is from genome assembly GCA_037957365.1 of Torreya grandis. NCBI lineage: Eukaryota > Viridiplantae > Streptophyta > Pinopsida > Cupressales > Taxaceae > Torreya > Torreya grandis. The sequence goes on from JARHVA010000362.1 coordinate 1,382,815, forward strand.
TTGAAATCACTCTTTCATATGGAAACTCATCCACTACATAATTGAAAACATACAACCTCAAACATGTATCAAAATTTTTATCCAATTTTTTTCTAAGCTTGGATTTGACAAAAGATAGTGCACTAAACACCGTTTTGTCTTCCACCGACCCTAAAATAATTATTTGGTATAATTTATATAGCAAAAAATATTCACTAATTCTTTCTTGTAGAACACTGTTGGGATACACTTTCTTCCATAGCCTTGTAATAACACCTATTTTTTTTGGTTCATCTAAGGTTGAATATTGTTCAACCATTGTAATTCCAAAATTTGTTGACTACTTTTTCAGTAAATCTTTTCTCAAATACCCTCAACTTCAACTCTATTAATTTCTACAGACTTATTAAAATTATTAATGAGATCACCCATGTATTTGATAAGTAAATTACTTGTTATTTCTTTACCCTATAGTTTAGTCCAAAATATAGGATTCACCACTCTTATGGCTTCAAGCAATTCATCTCTTTGAAATCGATCTCAAATTTTAGTAGATAATCTTTTTGAAAAGTTACTCAATTTCATTTTTGTCTCGACAATGCCATTATCATATAGAACACGTGATATAGGTACTTCAATTTTTGCTCCATCCAGATGAGTTAGTCTTTGGAAAGTGTGCATTGGTATCTCCTTTCCATTAAGGACAATATAAAGATGATCATTACTATTAAATTTCAAATAGTTTTTAGGGTCCTTAATATCTATAAATTTTTTATCAACTGTCAAATATTGATCTCTTAATACTTTCATTTGTGTAGTATAATATATCCAAGGATTGACAAATATGCTTCCTTAACCATATAAAGTCAACAATATATGTGGATATTTCTTGTGCAAGTTTCATCAAACAATACATTTCTTTCAACATGGGTATAATACCACACAATGTTAGTAGGGTTTCAAAATCTATCAAATGGTACAATAAATCTTTTGCCTTGTCAACATCCATCCTATATTTAAACATAAAACCTGTTAGCGATTGATATTATTCAAATATTATACATGCAAGATCATACATAAAAATCCATCTTGTATCAACATATTTTAATGGTTTTTTACCATCAATCACTCCAATCATAAATTTATGAAATTCTAAAAACCTTTTTGGACTGCTTAACATGTATATGTGCATGTCATAGATAAGCTCCTCTACTTTATCTATATTTTAAAATGTGCTAACAATTTTGTAAGCAAGATTCATTCTATGTGCCATGCAGTGGATTGGAGTCATATATGCGGAAACTATTATTTGTAGGTGAACACATAAATCGATTTTATTTCCCTATATTATTGATGCCCCATCTGCACCAACACACACTAACTTGGTACCTATATCATAACAATTCATCCCAATAATATCTACAAAATTAGAAATAACTAGTTTGGAAAGGTTCTCAACATTACAATTTTCTTTCATTTTACTTACAGATAATGGTGAGGTTTCCTTGAATGGTTCTCAAATGTATAAACAATAATGCAAATCCATGATGTGTTGTCAACTATTGTTTTTTCATTAATGGATAGTGAGATAAACTGTGTTGCTTTTATTTTTTCCTTCAAATACTCCTTTTCAATTATCATAATACATTTTGCCATCTTCAAGGCACTGCTATCTGGCCAATTTGATTGAAGAATGTTATGTAATCCAATATACTAAAATAAAATCTTGTAATCTAAAAAATCAGAGATTGGTTTGCCTTTTTTTAGAATGTGATATAAAGTGGATAATTGTATATTTTTGGTAAATAGATTGACTTGAGTAACTTTTCTAAACTAAGCTATGATTATTAATCCTTTCTGAATGAGGCATTGTTGATGCTTCTGATGATTTTCATACTTTTTTGCGTAACATTGATGCATGTATTATTTTACATTTTTTCATTTCAATAGTTTTTTGATTTTTCCATCTTTGTCTTTTACTGACTCATATATTTTGCCATAATGTTTCTTAATTGTGTCCTACTTGAGTTGCATTTTGTGTTCCTTTCCAATTTTACAACTGCATATTATACATTTACATTTTTTTAGGGTTTTGGTACTATTTTCATGTTTTACTTGTTCAATGAATGGGTATTCAGTTGCCTAGTCAAACTTAAATGACCTTCCATTTATCCATATACTTATATTTTTCGCTTAGATTTTTTACTACTTTTTTCAACTGAAGATTGTATTGGCTAAGTGGAAATCTCATCTAATGGTGTTGGGTACTCATTATCAACATCCATGATGATGTCCTCTAGTGTCTTTTTACTTGAATTCTTTGTGGGCATTTCATACCTGGGGACATCTTCTAGTAGAGGCATATATTCAAAAGGGTTATCAATGGGTTCTACTTATAAAATGGGTATAGATATTGTAATTATTATTAAAAATTTGTCCTTAATATGAAAGTGTAAAGAATTAACAATACATTAAATCATATAATATTTAGTACCTCTATTGAGAATTTGATATCTAAGGATGTCTTCTAACAGAGGCTTATTTTCTAAGCCTTCAAAATTATTATCATTGGCCTCTACATGCAAAATGATTGTAGATGAATTATTAATAAAGATTGTAAACAAATAACAAAATAATAATCAAATAATATTTAGTAGCTCTTTCTGGTGTTTCATACCTAAGTACATCTTCAATGGAGGCATATCTTCAAAACTATTATCATTGGGTTATATAAGCAAAATGATTGTAGACTAATTATTAATAAAGATTGTAACAAAAGTACAAATAAATAAAAAAATAATAAATCAAATAATAATTAGTACCTTTGTCTAGTATTTCATACCCAGGTACATCTTGCAATGGAGGTATATATTTGATTATATTGTCATTGAATTATACATGCAAAATAATTGTAGACATTAATTATTATTAAACTCTAATAATAATAATAATAATAATAATAATAATAATAACAATAACAACAATAATAATAATAATAATAATAATAATAATTTATAAATTAATATTTATACCTGTGTTTGCCCTCTGGCTGAAATAAGATAATAGGTTGTTCTATTTTTTAAATTTCTCTGACGCCATTGAACCAACAATGCACACAAGTGACAGTCACTTGACTATTACACAAAGGCACTTGACTGCTAGTTGCAATCATCCAACTACTCCATGTAGTCTCTCTACTACACCATGTAGTCACTTGCCTACTGGTTGCAATCACCTGACTACTACACACAATCACCTGATAATTGCATGTAGTTATATGACACCTTTTTGCTATCATCTTCCACCTTTTAACTATCATCCGTCACCTGGTTATTATCTCCCAACTACTTGTTATAGAAGCATGATAAACAAATTTAGAAAAGAACATAGAGGAATGAATACCATATATATAGTGGTGAATGTCCAAAGATTGGATTTATTAGACCTGACGATATACATTTATAAGGAAAAAATATTTTAAAAAGTAGGCAAACTAACCCTTAAATTTAAATTCTATCATAAAATTTAGGTGATCTCACACTATTAGCTACCCCACAAAATCACAAAATATCAAATTTAAAAAATAGTATATTCATGAATTAACAAAGATTCATCACTAAAAAAAACTGCAAAGTGGTTATATATTTGTGCAACCACATAAGTGGTGTTATAAACTACATAACCAAAACCTAAATCTTATATGTATTCATCACATATATTACTCATGTTTGGTTATTCCAAATATGTATGGATAAGGAAACAAAAAATCCATAAAAATTTAAAAGCCAAATCATTTAAAACAAAAGATAGTGATAAAAAGGTCAAAAAAGACATTCAAAAACTAAAATCACATCAAAAGACATGATCCATATCTTAGCACATGTCTTATTCTTAGTCTAAGCTTAAAATTCATAGTTGGCCTCATAATAGATATGAGGTCCATTGGGGTGAGGTAGGCTAGTAGACTAGGATAAGAGATCTCAAAATTTTCTCTAGTGCTACCTACTTTCTCTCTTGAGCACCCAATCTTCATAGTAGATTGATAGCTTTATAAGGGGGTTTGAGGAATGGGGAACATATTGTGAAAAGGTAGGTCCATTTTAGTTATTTTTATATATATAACCCTCATGAGATGATATTAATACTACACTTATTCACCCACAAAGTTTTGTGTTTATTATGAACAACTATATTTTAAATTTGGCATCTAATAAATCCTTAACACTTACCTATTTACTTAGTATGCCTTGTGCCTATTAAGGTTTATTATAAATACTTGCCATGTTTTTCCATTCTATATTTCATTAAAATATTCCCAATATTCCTATATGAATATGCTTTGTTAATCGATCATACCCCTTGGGTTTTCTATTTTTGAGTTGCAATATAAAACTTTGGATAGGATAGGCCTTCTTCACAAACATCTCCTTATTATCCAAAAGTATTTTCTATTATTCACATTTATCTCATTAGTTTAATTTTTTTGAGTTTCAATGTAAGACATTAGATAGGACCAATATTTTCTCACAAAGTATCCTATAAGCTTCATACCATGATTAGTCAACAAAATAACTATGCTTCTTGATATTGACATATTTTACTTATATCTAATTATCTTTTTGTTTTGCATACTTCTCAACTGGATTTAGTGTGTTTTAAATTTTGATTTACAAATCATTTAGATACTACCCAACTTGATTTAGTATGTCTCATATTTACATTTTATCTATTTATGTTTTACACACTTCTCAACTTGATTTAGTGTGTTGTATATTCTTTCATTTCCTTTTGTCTTACACGTTTCTCAACTTGATTTTCTATGTTTTATATTCTTTCATTTACTTTTGTCTTACATGTTTTTCAAACTTAATTTAGTGTGTTTTAAAAATTCCTTTATTTAACATTTTACATGCCTCTACGTGATTTAATGTGTTTTATATTTTATTTTTTATGAGATCTAATATATTTTACATTTTTACATTTTTTTATCATTCTTTTTAACCATGTTTCTATTCACAACTACTAGAAAATAATCCAAAATACGTCATGCATTTTCTCATAGAATATATTATAAATTATAAATGTGCTAGAAATAAAATACATACATCCATAACATCCATGAGTCATAACCAAATATATATATATATATATATATATATATATATATATATATATATATATATATATTCAATGTTTGATATAATACAACAAACATAATACAATAAACATCTCTATGGATGTGGTTCACCCTACCCATCTGGTGGATGAACCACACTACCCATCGATGTTGAGACTATCCCTTCTGAATGGTCCACTACAATGGCTCCATCCATGAGCATAGACTCTTTCGATACCCTTGTAGATTAGCCACGTGGGCCTATACACATCCCAACTCTTTATAGGTATCTATATGAACAACCTGCTCCTTGACTTTTGTCTACAATGACCATGGCTCTCCATCACCCACTCTAAGTGGTAGATATGTAGTAACTCCTCATCTCTATAGCTCTCACATTGCCTCACCGAGTAATCAAAACCAACTATCATATGTTGGGGTAGAGAATACAATAGGATAAAATATATCGATAGTATTATGATGCAATATTGCATCATCCAAAATATCATGCTGCACTATTCACACTATCACAGACCATCCGAACTCCTCATTCATAGTATCTAAAAAATAAAAACCAAATGTACATTAGATCACACATATATAAACTATCTCAAAAACATCTATCTAAATAGATATATATCTATCTATCTAGCTACATAAAAATATACAAAACACTTACCAACAATAATCTCTCCATTAACACATCCACTGAGTACATGCACTAGAGCAACTCTTTGAGGTGATGTAAAACTAGGATGGAGTATATGTGCATGCCATGGTCCACTTTGGATCTATCATTCTATCAACAAACTCTATGCAGGTTGTACCATAGGATCTCCCTGATCAATTACCTCTACCTGCAGCTCCTCCTCCTACACCTCCACATTCACTTATTGATGTCTACATCACCATGGTACCCATGTCAATAGTTGTAACACTTGTTATGGCACATTAATAACCACATCCTCCTGTACTACTACTAATACCTCCTCCTTAGCATATCTATATGCTCTATGTCATTTTTATCATCTAATCCAAGCTCTAGATCAACATGGCTGAATTATAGGTACATTAACAAGCACTATTGCATCTATACTGCACCTTTGCTCCCTAGAATGTCATGCCCAATAACCATGAACTACTATAGGCACCACTTGAGGTGAAAATCCTAACTATATATGTAGGTGAGAAATAGGATGTGGCTCTACCCACCATGTATGATGTTCAATAATATGAACACAAGCTAATCTAAGAGAAAAAATTGGCCAAGTAGGCCAACTAGTCACAATACCTGCATACAACTACCATACAATGTCACCTTGAGTCACATTCTAGGTTATTCAAGTGTGTGGTACATCTTGTAACACATGATCAAGTATCCATTTAAGCACATGAGGTGAACTATCATCAACAGGATGGGGAAACCTAGTTGGTTGATACATAAGGAACCTCTCATATATCTAGCTACTAAGTATAATAATGGGGCCCATAGTCATCTTCTCAAAAGAAACAATGTTATACAAATCATGTACTAATTGCACCTAAATAACTAACCCTAGGTCATATCGAGTACCCTAATCTAGAATAGGTTGACACAAGGTACCCACATATAGTAACACCTTCCCATTTGAATTGTGACAAATCACACAAGCTGTCATAAGGCTAATTATAACTTTCATAATATCTAGAATGGTTGATACATAGACATCAAATAGATGCACATGCAAGCCATAAAAATACCTCTATGTTTCAGTCATCGATAGGGCTAGGGATTGTCTCTCTAGATCTATCTCAAAGGTATCACAAATCACATGAGTACCTATAATCATAAGTCTTAGAATCACATTGACATATTCTAAGGTGATACCCACCTCAATGGTATCCCCATCCACCACCCATATGCAAGTGTTAGTTAATCACTCCCATACTTCTAAGAACATTATGACTAAATCAACACTCGAAGGTATCTGATGCATTTGCATGATCCTTCCAAACCCAATGTCATCAAACGTGCATGATCATTGGTATTGAATCTATTAAACAAATCTAGCAGCCACATTACATCCACTAAATGCTAGAGTCTTCATCACCTTTGAAAAATATCAAACAAAAAAGCTCATACTAGTCCTTAATATTTGATAATTATGAAAATACAATCCAAAAATTAACAATAAATTCATTTTCACTAAAATTAACTACTTCATCAACTTATTTTGACTTTTTATCCACATTTTATATTACATTGCCAACATAGCTATGTCGGCCAATTTTTTTTTTTTACTAAGTCAACTAGGTATCTGAGTACATCATCCACCAATAAAATTCAACCTAAATTGGCCGCTTTTTACAAAGTTGTCCACCTAATGTAATTATGCCAACCACTCGATACGTAGTCATCTAGGTCATCCTACTACATCGATCAATTAATATAAAGTCAAACACTTCTTACAACTATATCGACCACCTAAATACATTATTACATTGGTCAGGATGTACATGGTCAGCCTTATGTACATTATCAAACTAGATTGACCCAATTATACACAATCAACCACTTATTAACAAACTAGATCAACCTATTACTCCATAGACGACCACCTTCATTTACCTATCCATTTTAAATTGCATTGGCATTGCATATCTTATTCAGATATTGTGGTGATTTTTCACCCATTTTTCATTTATGCCTTATATACCAATGACCCTTTTCTCCCTTACCAATTGACCATCCTAATTCCTACTCTACCCTAAAATTTTTTGGGTCAAATTCTACTACACAAAGTTTGCCCAATACCTAGTTTTTCAAATCTACTTTATTTTCTACTTAAAATTGACAAACATACAAAATTAAGTACATTTTTGTTGGGTGAATATTTTGTCGTCAACTAACTGAAGACAAAATGGGTATATCACCCACAACGTAATGAGATAAATCTCTCCTCTTAGCAAGGGGAGGTTCCCTATAAACTATTACAAACTTAACTTATACTAAATATTAACTCAGGGGTGAGATCATATCATCCATTTCTCTTTTTTTAGAAATGATGTTCACAAAAAAAAAAGGGAAACTTTTCAAGTAATAACTGAATCCACAAGAAACCCACCAAAGAACAAAGTCTTTCATTGCTTCTCTTACTGATTTATAACTTATATAATAGTAGAATGAAGTGCAGCCCAAAGCCTCCACCGAAAACTACAACAGAGCATATGATAACAAAAGATAAAGGTAGTTCAAAGCCTTTCCAATATCCTTCATTCTAAGACACTAAAACACAAACTAAAGACTATTATGGTAGCACGAAGTCTCCATAATCAACTTCGAAACATCTCCTAGATTATTTTCACTCACTCTGCTTATTTGATCAAATGGATAAGATTATATTTAGGAAAATGACATAAGAACAATTTCCTACATAACACAAGTTATTTCAACACAAAGTTTGAAAGGTCACTTGCTTTCTCATTCACCTGATAAAATTTGATTAACAATCTAAGCTCAAAGTCTCAAAAATGTGTTTCAATTTGGGCAGAGTTTTGCCTCTAATAGCTGAGGGATCCTCCTTTTTCAAAAAATGAGAGATTACAATATATAACATCCAAAAGAAAGACTTTGGCGCTTCTTTTCCACAAATGGCCCATGCTACATTGAATGCATTGGAAAGAGGAAGTCATGTGAAGGGGCCATGCTGGAGCAGATTACTAGCCTTGACTTTGGTGTTTAAATCATATCAAATGTCTCTTCAAAAGCACGGGTTGCCTAGTCCTCTGAAAGGCAAGGCCGCTCGTCTTTATGATAATTACACGACTATCTACTCATCTTTACTCAAATGAAGAAAAATGGGCCATGCCATTAAATGCTTATGCTATTTGATAACCACTAGGTGGACTGTTCCACCTACTAGAATACCTCTTCTACTGATGCTTCTAGATTCTCTATTTTGTTCCCTCTTTCCTTGCTATATTTTGTCTCTTCCTAGTGATCTGAGCTCTCGGGGCTATCTTCTTTCCTTTTATTGGCTTCTCCGGCTCCTTTCTTAGTGGGTTGTTGAGTTTGCCCTCAAGTCTGCATCATTTGAAAACCAATAGTTATTCCATTATATTAAATTTGACATCCACGAGGATGTCACCAGTCGCTTGAACCTTTGGAACCTCAAACCATCTTTTAGAGTTCATCGTTTTAATGGTTCAATAGTTTAATGGTTCAGCAGCTCAATGGTTCGGTGGCTCAATACTTTATATTTTGCAAAGAGTCATGTTCACTCAGTCTTCTTATGAATTCAATGTATCATTGAACCAACTTTTTGAACCTTCTATTTGAACCCTCCACTTGAACCTTTTGCTTGAACCTTTCATTTGAACCTTTTGCTTGAACCTTTCGTTTGAACCTTCTGCTTGAACCTTTTTAGCAGAGTTCAATAGTTCAAAGTTCAATGCGACTAGGGTTTGTCTATATAGTTCATTTCATATCATTGAAAATGAGCAATTTCCTTTGCCAAAAAGGCTTGTACAATTGAATAACTTGACTGCTTAGAACATTTTTGAGAAAAAAGGAGACCATTTTTTGCCTGCAAGACCAAAATGGTCAACACATTGTCCACAAAAATGAGTGACTAGTTTTGGGAACAATAGTGGGCTCTAGTTGGGGAACTTCCATCTATTATATTTTGAAATTATCGAAGGGAGTAGAATCCAGACTCTAAGTGCCTTCATCCATGCCATTAGGCCACAGAGTCAAGCCACCCCAAAGAGAAAGATGTCAAAAACTAAACGAACAACACAAAATAAAAAAAGACTATACAAATGTATAAATGAACTTATCTGATACTTCAAGGATTAAAGTGCTTCAGATGCTACCCATTTTGAGGTAGTGAGAATGGCATTCCATCTTGATATTTTAGTAAGAAACTATTTTTACCACTGAATCGATGAATGGTGAATGGACTTCTCCATAAGGAATCAAAATTTCCATGCATTCCTTTTGGTTCTCTCCTCTTGTCCCATAACAAGACTTGATCTCTAATTTGAAACTCACGAATCCTTGCTTTTTTGTCAAAGAGTTTCTTTACCTTATTTTGACATTCAGAATTATGGTCCACTACCATAGTTCCTTGCTCCTCTAACTCGATCAGTTACATGATTCTTTTATCAATAGAATTTTTAAAAGTTGAATCCTCTATTGCCTTTGCCAACTTTAGTGCTAGTAGTTCCAAGGTAATGGGCATTTCTACATTCAGACCATACAGAAGTTGAAATAGTGACATGCCTATTGCCCTTTTAGGCATAATCTTATCTACCCATAATACATTAAACAACACTTTACGCCAAGTTCTCTGATTGTCATCTACTAGTTTCCTAATAATAGTAACCAGATTCTTGTTACTCGATTCTACCTGACCATTTCCTTACAGATAATAGTCTGAAGAGTGGGAAAAAATAATCTTGTGATCGTAGCCAAAATCAATAATCTCATGAGAAGAGAAACAAGTGGCATTGTCTGCTATAATCTTTTTTAGAACTCTAAATTGGGAAACAACATTTTCCTTAAGAAAATTACACACTACTTCTGAAGTAGTATGCTTAACTGGAATGGCTTCCACCCACTTGGTAAAATAGTCTATTGCAGTGAGAACATAGTTGTGTTTGGCACTTGAGGATGGGTTCACAGTGCCAATGAAATCAATACCCCATTGCTGAAAAGGTTCTTCAATCACCACCAGCTTGAGAGGTAATGCGGCCAACTTGGGTTTTCCAATGAATTATTGACACAACTCACATCTATGTACCCAATTATATGCATTATGAAATAGTGTAGGCCAATAATATCTGGCTCGTAGAATCTTATGAGTAGTCAAAGGTGCAGAAAAATGTCCTCCACAAGCCAAATTATGGAAAGACTCCAAAAGTTTACTCTGTTGTGCTTTATCCATGCAACGAAGAAATACCCCATCAAGGCTTCTTTTGTACAAACCGTTGTCCCACAAGACACAAAAGCTTTCAACTTAACATTTATTTTTTATTTATAAAACAAATGGGTAGGACACTCACCATAAGTAATAAAATGAGTGATATTGGAATAACACTCATCAGTAGTAGTGATAAAAAGAACTGTTGGCATGTTTTCAACCTCTGTTTCTTCATGTCCTATTTCTTTTGGTATGTTATCAGCAATTAATTAGTAGAGACCTCTTTCTTGCACAAGCTTAGTAGGTTTGATATCAAGATCAAACTCTTAAATTTTAGCAATCTAATTACCCCTTTTAGTACCAAACTCCTGTTGAGTTAAAATGGACTTTACTATTGTATCAAACACCAGAACAATAGTATGTGAATTTAGGATATAGAGTCAGAATTTTTTTATCACCTTAACCATGGCATAAACATGCTTCTCCATACTTGAATATTTTGATTTGTGAGCTTTGAGAGGGTAACTCATAAATGATATGGGAGAATCCACACCTTCTTTGTTTTGCTGAACCAAAATAGCTGAAAGTGTATGTTCAGAAGCATAGCTGTTACTATGAATTCTTTGGCATAATCTAGGCAAACCAAGATTGGGGCATGAGCAATAACCTTTTTGATATCTTTGAATGCTACTTTGTCTTCTGCAGTCCAATGAAAAGTAGCATTTCCCTTCATCATGTCAACAATGTGGCAAGTCTTCTCTGCAAATTTAAGAATGAAACTTCGTAAAAAATTCACCTTTCTAAACAAAGAATGAACTACAGTCTTATTAGCAAGAAGAATAAGATTTTGGATATACTTGACTCTTTTTGAGTCAATTTTTATGCCTTCTTAGGATACAGTGTGATCGAGAAGTTTACCTTCTGTAATCTCAAAAACTAACTTCTTGAGATTGCGATAAATACCATTTTACCAATAGCGTTCCAACACTTGTAAATGATGCACATGATCAAGATGATGTTTGAAAAAAGGTCAAGTCATCAAGATACACCACAATAAACTTCCCCATTTCATCTCTGAAGGCAAGATCCATTACTCTCTGGAAGGTGGTGCCAATGTTGATCAAACTAAAAGATATTCTGCAATATGCAAATGTACCCTAAGGCATAGTGAAAGCGGTTTTATATTGATCTGCTTCATTGACTTCCACTTGATTATACCCAAAAAAACCATCTAACATTGATAACATTTTTGAGCCAATCACTGTTTGCAATACTTGATCCATGATGGGTAGGGGGTAGTTATCCTTTAGAGAAGATTGATTTAAGTTTCTGAAATCGACACAGATACGAATTTCTCCATTCTTTTTTCTCACAAGAACTATGTTTGTGACCCAGGTGGAATAATAGATTGGAAAAATTATCCTAATATTTTTCCATCTTCGGGATCTCAGAAAGGATAGTACCTAATATTTTGGGATTGTATTGCCTTTGTTTTTGCTTGTGAGGTAATGACCTAGCTTTAAGAGGAATTTTATGCTGAATTTTTTTCAACCTAAAGGATTTTAAATCATCATAAGAATATGCTAAAACATCAATGTAATGGTGAAGAAGAGTAATGAATTTGAACTTTTCATCAGTAGTAAAACATTTTCCAATGTTGATCATTTTGGGATTTTCTTCTGTACTCAAATTTATTTGATCAAATTCCTTAGAGGAACTTGAATTTATTCGTTGCTACTTGATATACCTATCATGCTTATCAAATAGCTTCTCAAGAGAAACCAAATTTTTTGAGATTTTATTCCCTTTGAGTTGAAGAAACTCTTCACCAATTTGTGAATCTCTTTCAGGAACTGATTCCCATTGGGGAGAGTCACTACCTTCAAAATAAAGCTCCTCAAAACTATCCATTTTTTTCAAAAAAGAGATAATTTGATTATCACCATTAAATACCTACCAATGATCAGCATTATCAGGTATACTTGGTCAAGAGACCAACTCAATAGTGTACTTGTTCCATTTGAAATCTTTATGAGGAACCATGAGGGTTGTGGAGACATCCAATAAATTTGCACAATCATTAAACTCTCTTGGCACTATAAAAATATTGAAAGTATCAAAACTTTCAATGTAATATCATATAAGATTGTGATAATGTTACAATATTTCATTTTTGGTTTGGTAAAGACTTCTCACTTGACAAACCACCAATTCAACATCTCCTCGAGCATGGAGAATTTTAACACCTTTAGCATGAACAACTTGTAATATGAGCAACAATGATTCATATTCGGTGGTGTTGTTGGTATTGTCAAATTGCAACTTGTATGTGTAAGGGAAGATTTCTCCTTATGGGGATATTAAAATAATTTTGGCTCTAGAATTAGTAGAAGAATAGCTGCCATTAAATTATAAAATCCAAACATCATTAGAATTTGATCTTCTTAAAGATTTCTCTTCATTAACGAGGGAAGACCCTCTTTTACCTAAACTTTTTTCTACAAATTCTTCTAATTTTTTTTCTAAATTATCTGAATTATCATCTAATGAACTTTCTTCTGATGAAATAGAAATATCTTTACAGGACAGAAAATAATTACCCATTCCTGAGGATTCAAACAAAATTTGAGCTTCTGGGTTTGACGTTTGAGTAACAATATATTTTGACTCTTTCTCAGGAAGCAAATTTTACATGATGCACTTAATAGGTATCCTCGCTTTAAATAGATCCATGTTCAACTCTCCACCTACATCTTTACAAAAATTACATCTGAGCAAAATACCAAAAAAAGCTGAAACATTAGCCACTAAGACTGTCATCTTAATCCTCTTATCTAGAAAAGCCACAAATACAAATTGGGCATCTTTGATTTGACCCAAAAGTGGCACTTACTTATTTTCCATGGAGAAACATCTCCCAAAAGTCTTAGTTAAGGTAAGACCAAGGGAATATGCTACCTTGGCGGGCATAACATTATCAAAGGCTCCAAAGTCTATTATACAATTGCTTAATTTATGACCATTTATCAATAAAGAAACATAGAAAGGTTCTATTTTCTTAGAGGCAACAAGAGGAGTAGCGGCAAGATTATTTTGGGTGGGTTTGCTCTTTGAGGGATCATGAGTCACTTTTGAAAAATCTTGTCTTGTAGGGATGATTTTATTTTTGATGCATTCAGCCAATCTATCCAACTACTCAGGGTTGGCTTGTAAGTACTCAAACTCAGACATTTGGATCTTGGTCTTCCTAGCATGATCAATTATGTCAAATAACTATAATGAACTAGAAATAGAGGAAGGAAGTCCATCATTATTTGATGTGGCACTGGTCTGAGGAAAGAAGTAGAAGGTACAAGATTGTTTGAGGTATTTACTTTCTTATTGGTCATCAGGTCCTTCGATTGGAAAGGCAACAAAGTTCCCCATTTAGCAATCGAGATCACTGGCTGAGGTTCTTTTACTGCTTTTGCCCTATCGGCTTATTGAGTTGACTAGTTTTGGGACCTGGTAAAAATAGCATATGCTCCGTCAAACACTTCTCTCTTTTTTCTAGCTTCATCTTGGTAATTTAGAAAACCAATATTAGAGTTGTCAGCTAATTTTTCTTCTCCTTATGCAAAGAGATTAACATCCTCTTCTTGGTCTAACTAAGGTTGGAAAGAGAAATCATGTTTAGCTTCATAATAATTGACTACTGAGTTGATCGGTGTTGCTTCAATGGCAAGCTTCCCCTATGTGGGAGGAAGATGATTGTGTTGCCCTTGATTTTTGGTAGCATTGCCTTTATATGAATGGTTTGGAAATGTCCTCCTTGGTATATCTCAATAAGGAGGAGTAGACATACCTTGGGCCATTTTCCTTTTAAGATTTAGCAATTCATTCGCTAACTTTTGCACCATAGGATCAGTGGTGCTTAGGGAAGAATTTTTAGCAGATGAAGAAAATTTATTTCTATTAAGATATCTTCTTATCTTACCTACAAGGATAAGATCATCTTCAACCTCGGTAGCTAACATTTGAGTTGCAGAAAGATCTATAGGGCCAGCCCACCTCAATAGAAAACTTACTTTAGGAAGTTGAGAATTGATGAAGAAACACTTAAGATGTTCCAGTGTTGGCTGAGAAATTGTAGGGATCCTGTTCCTCAGCTTATTGAATTTAGCAACAAAGTCTCACATAGGCTCATGAGACTCCTTATTAATTTGCGTAAGCTGAGCCAACAAGGCATGTGCATCTTCTGCGGGTTTGAACCTAGCCTCAAACTTGGCCTTGAGAGTGTTCCAGTCAGTTATATTCTGAGCTTGCAGATGATAAAACCAATCTACGGTAGTGCCTTGAAATGTTTCTACAAATAGTCTTACATGTATATCTTCATATTCAACGTCTATCACACCACAGGCTATGCAAAAAGCTGCAACATGCTCATCAGGATGAACTTTTCCATCACTGTAGAACTTGGGAAAATTCTTTCTTGAACTATGAGGTATTTCATATAAAGGTGGGGTTAGATTGAGAGGGCCAAAAGTGTTACCCCAAGGGCCTTGGGCTACCATGATGTAGTGATTAAAAGGAGGGATAACAAACCTTTGTGGGGTAAGTATAGATAAAACTCTGCTAGCACTAAAACTAGAAGCTTCACCTAGTATTAGAGATCTGACATTGGTAGGAAGAAAACTCCTGGTTCACTAAAGGTGAGACTGTGGAGGAAAAAGATTAAAATTATTTTGCTGCACAAACTCGAATACATGATCAACAATACTCTGAGCTCTCTAGCTTCACGTATACTATGGATCTACCAGAAGTAGAATGGAAAAGAACTAGAAATACTTCAATTTGAAGCATGAAGCTTCAAATTGCACGTTCTTCACCAGTGGAGTCACCAAAAAATTGTTGGGTGAATATTTTGTCATCAACTAACTGAAGACAAAATAAGTATATCAGCTACAATGTAATGAGATAATTCTCTCCTCTCAGCAAGGGGAGGTTCCTTATAAACTATTACAGACTTAAATTATACTAGATATTAACTCAGGGGGGAGATCATATCATCCATTTCTCTTTTTTCAGAAATGATGTTCACAAAATAAATAAAAAACTTTTCGAGTAATAACAAATCTACAAAAAACCCACAAAAGTACAAAGTCTTTCATTGCTTCTCTTACTGATTTATAACTTATATAATAGTAGAATGAAGTGCAGCCCAAAGTCTCCACTGGAAACTACAACAGAGCATATGATTACAAAAGATAAAGGTAGTTCAAAGCCTTTCCATTATCCTTCATTCTAAGACACTAAAACACAAACTAAAGATTATTATGGTAACACGAAGTCTCCATAATCAGCTTCGAAACATCTCCAAGATTATTTTCACTCGCTCTACTTATTTAATTAAATGGATAAGATTATATTTAGGAAAATGACATAAGAAAAATTTCCTATAGAACACAAGTTATTTCAACACAAATTTTGAAAGGTCATTTGCTTTCTCATTCACCTGATAAAATTTGATTAACAATCTGAGCTCAAAGTCTCAAAAATGTCTTTCAATTTGGGCAGAGTTTTGCCTCCAATAGCTAAGGGATCCTCCCTTTTCAAACTATGAGAGATTACAATATATAACATCTAAAATAAAGACTTTGGCGCTTCTTTTCCACAAATGGCCCATGCTGCGTTGAATGCATTGGAAAGAGGAAGTCCTGTGAAGGGGCCATGCTGGAGTAGATTACCAGCCTTGAATTTGGCATTTAAATCATATCAAATGTCCCTTTAAAAGCATGGGTTGCCTGGTCCTCTAAAAGGTAAGGCCGCTCCTCTTTATGATACTTACATGACTATCCACTCGTCTTTACTCAAACGAAGAAAAATGGGACGCACCATTGAATGCTTACGCTCTTTGATAACCACTTGGTAGACTGTTCGACCTACTAGAATAACTCTTTTACCAATGCTTCTAGATTCTCTATTTTGTTCCCTCTTTCCTTGCTATATTTTGTCTCTTCCTGGTGATCCAAGCTCTCGGGGCTATCTTCTCGCCTTTTGCTGGCTTCTCCAGCTCCTTTCTTCATGGGTTACTGAATTTTCCCTCGGGTTTGCATCATTTAAAAACTAACAATTATTCCATTGTCCTGAATTTGACATCCATAGGGATGTCACCGGTCACTTGAACCTTTTGAACTCAAACTGTCTTTTAGAGTTCACCGATTCAATGGTTCAACGGTTCAATGGTTCGGCGGCTCAATGGTTCGGTGGCTCAATACTTTATGTTTCAAAAAGAGTCATGTTCACTCAGTCTTCTTATGAATTCAATGTATCATTGGACCAACTATTTGAACCTTTAGTTTGAACCCTCCACTTGAACCTTTCGCTTGAACCTTTTGTTTGAACCTTCCACTTGAACCTTTCATTTGAACCTTTCACTTGAACCTTTTTAGCAGAGTTCAATGGTTCAAAGTTCAATGCGACTAGGTCAGTCTATATAGTTCATTTCATATTATTGAACCCCATCATTGAACCATTTATCATTGAACCCTGACGTTGAACCCTTTGAAAACAAGTGATTCCCTTTGTCGAAAAGGCTTGTGCAATTGAATAACTTGATTGCTCAAAATATTTTTGAGAAAGAAGGAGACCATTTTTGGCCTGTAAGACCAAAATGGTCAACACGTTGTCCACAAAAATGAGTGACTAGTTTTGGGAACAACAATTTCATACTTGGATTATGCTAACATTAGTTTCTATACATCTACAGCCTCATGTTCCTCACCTTTGTGCCATAGCCTTTCTCGTCACTCTTCTAGGTCTCATAGAGCTCTAGTTGTCTCAAAATAGTAAATTTACAAATGAATAGTTAAAAATTGTATTTATATTTAAAATTTACAAATTCTTTAACTGATAATTGTTTAATAAAATATTTTGTATTTTTCTCATAACTATGTTTCTACAAGCTTTTTTTACAAACTACAAGTTCTAGAATCCTGACAATGTAGAGATTTTTTCTATACTTAACCCATATTTAAAAAAAAAAATGATTTTTATCTTATTTTTCATATCCATCCAATGTTTTATAGATCGAATGCCTCTTCCTTCTTATTATGTAACATCTATTCTATAGTAATAAGTTAAGTGAAGATATGTATTTTTCAATTCTTTACTTTCATTTACTTTTACGCTTTGTACTGTAATTTTTTTAGCTCAACATTGTGTGTTGCTATGTACTTTCTTGAAGAACCATCTCATGTTACAATTACATGACACATGATGAATTTCAAGTGGGGCATATGTGTTTTTTCCTAATACACACACCATATTTTTAAGATTTTAAAACAGGGACCCATTATTAAGAAACCTTTATTTAGGGAGTTGTGAGCCTAAAATATCTATGACTAGGATATCATGAATTTTTCATCTAGGGTTATTTCTATAAAATCTAGTATTTCACAAGTTTAAATTGTGAAAATCCAAGATTAAACTAGTATTTTAAGTCATTTCAAACCTTGGGTTTTCATGAATTTTATTTTGATACAATATTCTGATTTGTGAGATAACAAGACTAATATTTCTATGTCTTAGTATATATTTTGGATCAAAAAATTAACAACCAAAGGCCATTAATTTCCTCTAATCAGACCCATATTGTGGATTTCACATGGTTATGACATTCATCACTCTTATGTAATTCAAAAATTTAGATGATTGCAAAATTTTTACGTCTTTAGAGCTATGGATGTTTACAAGGTTTTTGCATTGTTAAAAGTTTAAGTCTTCTAGTCTCTCGGGCTATGCAAACTCACCACGTGGAATATTCATGTTAAAATAAGAACATGGAAATTTCATCTATTTATAAAAAAAATTAATAATTATGTGTAACCATGTTCTAATGGTTTCGAGTTTATGAGCCTTTGGGGTTTTGAACAATCAACACTTGACACATTCATGGTGATCTACATCCATGAGAATGTTAAGTAGTTATTTGGTCTACAATCCAATGATTTGAGTTTGCAAGTCTCCAAGATTTTGAGAGATTAACACTTTGCACATTTATGATAATCTTCATACATGAGAAGATTAAGCATTTTTTTATTCTACAGTCTAATGGTTCTGAGCTCCACAGTCTTTGAGCTCCCTATATCATTCCACATGTATTGATCATGGTAACCCATGGCCATAGGGAATTATTCATCAAAAATTAATACTAGTCTAATGCTCCAAAATTTCATGCTCCCAATGCTATGAGATAAGTCCACATGGCATGAACACATTAACTCACCGTTAAGGGACCTATCCAACACAATGAATAAATTTAAAGGGTCAGGTTAATGAGAACTTAACAAGTGGCATTATCTAGGGAAAGCATGGCCAAAACATAAATGGGAAGGATAAAAAATATGGTAAAGAATCAATTCAATGAATGACTGATAATTGTCTCAAAATTAATGACTAGACACAAAAAATTAATGAACGATTGCCATTTGGCAAGTAAGGGCACCCCCCAAAGCTGACTAACACATTTAAATTAAAATGGGAATAAAATAAGAAGTTTATTATCTGCATTGAAGGCATAAAAATATAATTAATACTCAAACATGCACATGATATATAAAAATCTATGATAAGAAGAATTTACTTACTATTACTCCTTTGATTAAACAAGTGTATTTTTGAGCTTTCCCAACATCAAGTGAGCCCTACTTTTCTTTAGCTAGTAAATCACATAATAAACCAATCCAAGACATTAAAGGTAATTATGAAATGACCAAAGAAAAATAATGGTCTCTTCATCAAAATAGGGTAAACCCTCAGTCCCGTCCTCATACTCATTTGCGAGATTAATCGAATACAAAGATACAATATTTGAGAAGAGCACGCTAAACTTCAAATTTCCACATTACTCAGTGCTCTAGAAAGATGAACTCTCTTTGGAATTCAATTAATATATAGATAATTTACTACCAATCAAAGAGAAAGGTCTCTACCAGGTGATAGATAAACCTGAGGTAATGCCATGTATTAACCTCTTAAACATTTTATTTTTTAATGGAATCACTATTGGATATATCGTGCATGTAAGAAAAGTGAAGACTAACTTTGATTACATATTGGGTAGGGCATTCAAAATATATCTTAGGCTCCTCTATCTTGATACTACCTAAAATAAAGCCTTGGCCAATGTTTGGCTTGAGCATAACACCATATATAAAAAGCTAAAGCAATGGATTGAAAAGGGTCAAAGGCTAAATCCAAAGGGGGTGACTCCTCTAATTGCATCATTAAATCTAGACCTAGAGTTGTAATAACAATGACACTTTTAAATAGGTTATATGGGTTCCTAAGTATTGTGTATGTTCGGGTTGAATGGGTTCCATTATTGGATATACTCCTAACAACTAATAAGTTGGTGGCACTTGGAGATATTATAAGTGCATGATTAAAGTCACAGATACTCTACCCTGATAAGAGGCCTAAGGAAGATAATTTATACATGATGTTTTACTTGTTGGATGTAGTAATGGCCACTGAATACAAGTCTTATGGTCAAGAATGGTAACCCTCAAAAGATATTTAAGAAACATGGTTGGAGAGGATTTTTATTTCATGTTAATTCATAAGTACATGAATGAAATCATAAAGATAACAAATGAGGTATATCCTCATATATGCTGAGAAATTCAAGGCACCTTGATGCCCTAACTATCAAAAAATATGACAAGGAGCCGAAGCAAAATGGGATATTAGTGGTTATATCTAGATGTAATTTTCATCCTTATAGAAGGTACCATGACTGCTCTTCTACTATTGTCACATCATGTTTTAGACCATATTATGGAACAAGAAATAAATTATCAAGTATTTAATAGTATTGATGAGGAATTAGGTTAGAGACATTTGGCCTACTACTTCAAGACTCCTTTCAGCATTGGATAACATCAATATGTGACTAGAACACATTTCATTCAAGCTGGTAAGGCTATAACATCGTATAACTTATAGATTGCACCTTTTAGATAATGGGATCCCAAGAAGAAAATAAGGGTGTAACTCAAAACTATCTTGGAAAATAAAAAAGTGCATGTCTCCTATAATCACTAGGCATATGATCATGATCATATTTTATTAAATGCCTTAGGTGATTCAAAAGTATGGATAAAGATGAAAGATGAGTCAATGTCTATGATACTTGACTAGACCATACAATACAACCCATAGACAATAAAAGAAGAGTCCCAAAATGCATGGAGTCAAAAATGGCCTCCATCTCCACCACAGGGCTCTCAATGACTATATCAACCTCCTTCCCCTTTATTAGAGACTACAAAGGAGTAACTAGATGAATCTGATAGCCAAAGGGAATCAAATCCTTAGCTTAGGAGGGATATTTTGAGAGGACTTCCTAGTCCTCAAGTCTCTTATATTTCAATAGCTTCACATGTAAGGTACTGGTCACAACAACTTCAAGGGAGAGATTAGCCATTTCCTTAGTTGAACAAAGGAGGAGCGGTTTTTTGATAACTCATTTGACTCCCCTTATTTCATCCACCCAGTTAAGCCTTCATAATTTTTTTTCAAATGGATTTTACTTCAATTACAACTGCCCTTGACTCTCAGTAATCTCCTAAGCCCCCTTAACCAAGCCCTTTACCTTCCACTCCTTCCACTTCACCTTTAACTCCACTTCCTATCATAGTTGTTCCTAAAACCCCTCTACCATCTCATCCACATTCCAATCCACCCATATTCACCTATCAAAATAAGTACAAGGACTCCCCTGCTCCCTTCCAAGATAAAAAACTAGAAGAGAGGCCATCACTTGGTCTCCCTATTTTATAATAAGCTATTGAGGAGGAGGAAAAGAATGCAGACATTGTAATGGATCTTGGAAAATAAGAAGAACTAGAACAAGTAATATCTCTGGTTGATTATATTTTATAGGAAAAAGATTAAGAAATGTGTGTGGCATAACTAGATGATGAAGAAGCTAAGATGAAAAAATCCAAAGATTTGAGTCTTAGCGAACATAAAGGGGGAGACACCTTAACTAGCCTCACATAATAAAAAAGTTATAAAATTGATGAGGTAGTCTCTTTAATTATTTCTTCAGTGCCCAATGTAGAAATTATAGCTATAATTTTACCTTTAGTAATGCCTAGGGTTGTATCATCTAGTTCCATCAGTACTAGTGTTGATTCAGATATTATTTCTTCTCCAAAACTAATAAAGACTCCTAGGGTAGTCCATTTTGAGAATATGGTTATAGTTTTGATTTTCAATAAGCCACTAGCTCCCAAGAAAAAATTAACCCAAATATAACTTCTTATGCCCTAACCATTGGCCATGCCAAAAGTAATAATGACTATGGAGCTAACCCTGGGTCTAACTAAATTCTTGAAAGAGGTAACACCTATGAAAGAAACATCCCTATGGGAAGTGGTTGGATAGAAACTTCCCCAAATCCCTATTCAAATAAGTTCATCCCTTCCAAACACTATGATTACATCCCTTCCAATGAAATCTCCACCTACATCTTCAAAACTTGCTCAGGAAGAAGAAAAGAGAGAACTTATTGGTCCCCAATGGGAGAGGGAGATGCAAAATGTCAAAGATGAAAGATAAATTTTTGTTTTGATAGAGCTACCCACAGTCTCCACTTAGTTCAACAAGGAAAGTAGGACTATTTAGAGAGTGAGGAAGAGGAATATGGCCAATGTGATAACAAAAGGTGAGTTGGAATTTAAAAAAAGAGAAAACTTATTCTCTTTAGCTAGGAAGCCCAAAAGAAATATCAATGAACCTATTAAATATATTGAGGTTTTCAACACTTTCATGGATTTCACTAGGGTGGCAATGAAGAAAATACATCGGAGTACTAAGGAGGCCTTAAAAAGATGGAAGTAAATATAGATTACATAGGCTCATTAAGAAGTAATTACTGATGTTCAGAGTGTAGCTACAAAACTATACAATATTTTGTTCAATATCATATTATCCAAGGTAGGTAGTAAAGACCACATAGTATATATTGTTACATTGTGGAACAAGATGAAGGATAAATAAAGAAGATTTAATTTTCTAGTTTAGTGCTTCAAGATTAGTTATTTTGAATCTCATGACTAATATGGATGCTTCTTGGTGTTTAAATTATGTGATTGTCAAGAAGAATTCCTCCCTAAATTGGAATAAACAAATGAAGAAGTTGTTATGATTTTTTATTAGTCAAGAAAGTGAAGCACTACAAATTTTGGAAGATATGAGAGTAACCAGGGTAATCACCCAAGCAAGGGAACTAGTCAATAGACCCAATTTTGAGAACTTTCTCGATTAAACTGCCAAAAATTTAGGAAATAAGTGGAATGGATTTTTTTATAAAACCAATGAAGAAGTATTATAGTTGGTTAGTTTTTTTAAAGATAGAGTAACGAGAGTAGAAGCTTTAGTAGTAGAATTCAAGAGCTCAGAGGCATAATAAGAAAGATTAATGGCTAAGGCAATCATAATTTTGAAGCCTTTGTTACTAAATTTTGAATTCATAGATAAATAATCTGATGTAGTTTATGCACTGGGTGAAGACCTAAGGGTAAATAAGCAACTTCTTGGTTGGTCCCATGCACACAACTTGCTGTCAGTTCCCCCAGCTTCACAAAACTCTTAGTCTTTACCTCAATTACAATTGTAGGATATCCATCAACTCCTCCAGTTAATGGCACTACATTAGCACTTTAATTTTTATAATGATCATGTATTTTCATGGTTATCACCAAGGTGGGACTTTAGTTCCCAATATGTTTATTATATATGCATATTGTATTTTCAATTAGGATGTATATTATGAGTATTATCATTGTACATGCATCTTTACATGATTTTGAATGAAATTTTTTATTTTTGAACTTGTAATTTTAGGAGAAAATTTAAGAGATGAGGCCTTCCCCATACTAAGCTTATAAATACATGTAACCTCCTAGTCTAAAAGGGAGGAGAATTTTGGCTATTCATATTAATAGGAAATTCAAAAAAGTTTTGATTGACTTGATCTCTATGCATAAATCTTAATTCTTCTTCGATTCTATGGATTGTTTGAGACATTCCATCATTAAGGTATATTAGTGCTTTGATTTTTTACGAGTTATATATTTTAAATATAGTCTTTCATTTTTAGCTATAGCTTATTTGAATATCTTTTTCGTGCTTATGATAATCCTCTTGTAGATGTGCAATATCAATTTGACAATTAGATAACCTTTGATTTATGCATGTTTAAGTATACTGTGTTCTAGTTCCCTTTGAATCTTCATTTTATTTAATTATTTGTGTGCTACAGAAGCTCACAAAAATATTGCCTTAGATTCCTTGTTTTATTTAAGTTCAAATACTAGTCTTGAAAGACTTTGATTTTGGGTTTCCATAGGCTTTCTTTTTTGCCTTACTGTTGACACTTGGATTTGCACCCTTGAAGAGATGATCAGTTCTCATCATCCAAGTGTAAAAATGGAATCATCTCTTACTGTGGGTGACAATTTCATTGAGATGAATCTCTAGATTAAGGGCTAGCTCCCCTTGATGCACCTTTAAAGCTCTCTTGAATATATCAACTATGTATGAAAAGGGTTAAGAATAAATAGCTAAGGAAACAAAACAGTGATGATCCAATATGTTTTATCCTCCTATTTGACTAAAAATCCACTACTTAAAGGTAAACAAAGATGTTTCACACAAATTCACAAAAAAAAAAAACATTGTTGCATCAGTATTTGATAAGTTAGATTTGGGAAGGTATTTGACACTTAGGAGGGTGACAAATGATTCCACAAAGGGAATAAACATATACCACTTCTAATACTCTTATACACTTAGTAAAGAATACTAATAGAGACATGAAAAAACATCCATTTTGCACATTGGTAAGTGACCATGGATTGACATGCTAAAAAAGTAACTTTTCACAAGTCATTATCAACAAGATTCAAACCCATACTTAATAGTACAATGTGTGAATGGTGAAATCACTTGTATATTTCTTCAAGAGTTTTTCAAGTAAAAATCTAGCCAATTTTTTTCTAATAACCTGTGGAGGCTCCCAAAATGAGATAAAAGAACACACACACACACACACACACACACACACACACACACACACACACACACACACACATAGCCTTTAAAAAAGAGGTCAAGCCAAGGGAGTTCAAGGGTCACTTGGATGTGTGTCACCCCAAGAAAAGAAATAGTTACATTAAATTTTGTAGGATGCTTTTCCCACCATTACATCAATGGAATTAAGATATTCTGAACTGCATTTTGCTATAGATGAGTCCATCTGTTAGAATTCTATTTCAAAGCTAGCTGCTCTTTACTGCTTCATCAAGCTGTATAATGGTGCAATAACTTGAACCATTGACCTACTTATTTATGCCTATTGTACAACTATATACTTAGGATATTTGCCATTTTTCACCTTTATCTTTGCCTTTTGGTTCCAATCGAGCCTTTCTTTTAAACTCCAATGACTATTTTTTACAAGTTGAAATTGACGTGTTATGGGCCGTCACTTTTTTAGGTATGTTCTTCAGACTTTTATTTCTTTAGACTTCTTGTCTCAAAACTTTCCCAAAATAATTTGTTTAGGGATTTTGTCTCGTTTGTTCTTTTCCTTTAGCTTGGTCTTTCGTGCCTTAAACAATTTCCATGGACAAAATGTTTGAAGGAAATGGTTCTTGGCACCTTTTCAAGTTTTCTGAAAGAATTCCTTAGACAATTTCTCCAAAAGAATTCCCTTGGGATTTCTCTTTGGCCCTTTTTGGTTCTTTGAAATGACCCTTCAAAGAAATGAAAAAGACCCTTTTTTAAAGGAAACATATCCTTTGGCTTCTTACAAGTGACCCTTCGAAAGAGTTGAAAGTGTCCTTTGGCTTTTGGAAATGGTCCACCTTCCTGAAAAAGTCCTTCGAAAAAGTTGTCACCTACCCTTCGAAAAAGTTGAAGTACCTTTCAAAAAAGTTTCATGTGACCATTTATAATATTCAAGATGCCCTTTTATTTTGAGTTTCCCTTCAAAAAAGTTGTTTCAGACAAAATGTCCAAACAAATTCTTTCCTTCAGTTTTTTTGAAAAGATCCCTTCAGAAAGGCAAGTGTCCTTCGGAAGAAATGCAAGTGTCCACTTTCCAAAAAAATGCCCTTCAGGAAAGTTGTAAATGTACCCTTCATAAATATTTCAAAGTATCCTTTAGGAAAAATTAAATTACCCTTCGAGAAAGTGAAGTGGACCATTTATTGCAAAAAATATACCCTTTGAGAAAGTTGAAAGTGTCCACTTAGCTTGAAAAAGTCCTTTAGAAAAGTTAAAACATACCCTTCGAAAAAGTTATCTCGATAATTTTCTTGAAAGAATTCCATCAAATGAAAAGTTTGAAAGAAATGCACTTAAGAAAAAAATCCTCGGACAAAAAGTCTGAAAGAATTCGGCAAGGCTTAGAACAAAAACCTAAAAGAATTCATTGTAAAGGACTTAACCAAAAGATTAAAGAACAAAACTTTCAAAAGGAAAACACTTGGGTTTTTTTATGTAAAAGAACACTTCTTCTAAATGAAACCTACATACTGGACTTGGACAAAGGTATAGACTCATACATTTTTCTATAAAAAGGGGTGCTCAATTTTGGCCTGAATGGCCAAAATTTGGTCAACAAATTGGTGACTCACAAGGGTAGTATGCCTGCTATACTGACCAGACCAACAGCCTTATCTAACTCAAGGCTAATGGGGTCAATGGATTCTTGAAGATGACTAACAAGGATTATGCCAAAATAAAACACAAGGAAACACACCACACAAAAATAACAAGACCAAGAAAATACAACACAAAACAAGACCAGAACAAACTCACACATGTGCATAATCACTTAGGAAACACAAGAAAAAATAAGAACTATGTACAAAAGGAAAGAGAAAATTCATAAGAATGTTTTAGATATATCTCATTAATTGGGATATGCATCTCTTCTCCATCTAACCTTGAGAGATGGAAAGCATTGTGTTGTTTGTACTGTGTGATCACATATGGGCCACTCCACAAAGCATCAAACTTTGCGTGCTTTCCAATTTTGGTCCTATCTTCATCCCATTTCAAGATAATGTCTCCTCTAAAACTCCTTAGCATGGATTTCTTGTTGAAATACTTCTTTGTTTGCTCTTGGTGAGTTGTCATGGTCTACATAGCTTGATCTCTTGTCTCCTCAAGCTCCATCAACTCACATAATCTGGCCTCCATGTTGTCATTCTCCATTAATTGTAGATGATAGGTAAGATCTAAATCTGGTAACTCAAGTGAGATAAGAAGTCTAGCTTCCATTCCATACACAAGTGTGTATAGTGAGTTGCCAATTGCTCTCTTTGGGGTGATCCTATCAGCCCAAAGGGCTGTCTTCAACTTGGTGTGCCAAGTCCTTTGATTCTCCTCCATAGTTATCTTTAGGATCTTCACCAAATTCTTATTTTTGGACTTAGATAGTTTATTTCCCTAGGGATAGTAGTTGGAGGAGGTGATAAGATAGATGCCATGCTTCAAATCCCATTCACTTGTCCTTGTTCCTAAGAAGGCTAGTGCATTATCTAAAATGATTATTAAAGGAGATCTAAATCTAGTTACTATACCTTGATAGAAGTCCAAGACTGAGTTTTCATTTGTCTCTTTTAGAGCTACAGCTTCCACCCATCTTGTAAAATAATCAATGGCTATCAACACCCACTTGTGACTAGCACTAGAAGGAGGATTGATTAGACCTATGAAAACCAAACCCCATTGCATAAAGGGTTGCTAAACCTAGATTGGATGAAGAGGTACAGCATCTAACTTTTTTTTTCCATAAAAAATAACACACTTTTGGTATTTCCTCACCCAAGCATGAGTGTCTTTAAACAACCTAGGCCAAAAATAACCAACTCTCATAATCTTAGCAGCTGTGGTTCTTGGAGCAAAGTGACCACCAGCTAGTCCATCATGAAACTCATGAAACACTTGGTCAATATGATCCACATCAATACACCTCAAAATCACACCTAATAATTCCTTCCTAAATAACACTCCATCAACAAGTACATAAGGAATAGATTGCAGCCTAAAGTACCTTCTTCTAGCTCTATCAAGACCTTGTGGACACTCACTAGTTTGAAGGAAATGAATCATGTCTTATGTCCATCTCCTTATGGCTAAAGGTAAAACTACTCTAGGATCATCATGAAGTGCCAAAACAACCTCCCTTTTATCTTTTAAATCTAAAGAAAGATGCTCACATAATCCTTTTCCTTTCACTAACTTAGTTGTTTTGATCTCCACATCCTATTCCATCACTTTGGTGATCCAACCTACCCTTTTCTCATTCAAATATCTGCTCAAAAGAAAGTATTTTACACTAAGATGAGGTTAAAAAATGTGAATCTTGTTGCTAGATAGCATATGCCTGAACTTCTTCAAGCTCTTTATGATTGAAAGCACTTGTTTTTCAACATATGTGTATCTTGTCTCATAGCCTTCCAAACCTTGACTAAAAAAGGCAATAGGTTGTTCCAAATTTTCATCATTAGATTGAGTAAGCATGTCATAGATTACCTCTGCATTCCCAAAAGTATATAGGTTGAAGTCTTTAGAAAAGTTAGGACTTGCAAGAGTAGGGGCCTGGGCAATGGCTTGCTTGATCTCTTCAAAACTTTCTTTTCTCCTTCTTGTCCAAGTGAATATCTCATCCTTCCTTATCATAGATGTCAAGGGTTTGACCATGTTATAAAAATTAGGAATGAACCTCCTAATGAAATTTATCTTACCAAAGAATCTTTGTAGACCCTTCTTATGTTTAGGTAAAGACAATGCCAAGCTGGCAATGACCCTTTCTAGATCAATGACAAACCTTTCTTGGAAATAATGTGGCCTCAGAGTTTTCCTTAATGAACCAAAAAAACACACTTATTTGAGTTTAGAGAGATCCCAAACTTTCTATACCTCTCAAAAATCTGCCTTAGGTGCTTCAAATGATCATTTGTATCCTTGGAGAAAACTATCACATCATCAAGATAAACCAATACAATATCATTGATTACTCCTTGAAAATCCATATCCATTACACATTGGAAAGTAACTCCAAAATTTGAAAATCAAAATGGAATCTTATTATATGAATATGTGCCCCATTTGGTGGTGAAGGCTATTTTGTATTGGTCACTTTCTTTCACCAAAATCTGCTTGTACTCGAAATAACCATCTAGGAGAGAACCTCTCACTACCTGCCACCACTTGCAAAATTTGCTCCATTTAAGGGAGTGGGTAATGATCCTTCAAAGACACTCTATTAAAGTCCCTAAAGTCTACACACAACCTGATCTCTCCATTTTTCTTCCTAATAGGGACTAAATTGGCCAACCAGGAAGAATGCTTGATAGGAAAAATGATTCTGGATTCAATCAACTTAGTGAGCTCTTTCTTCATGAGTGGTTCAATCTTGGGATTGATTGGCCTTTATATTTTCTTGATGGGTTTGGAATTTTCATCTAACTCTATGGTATGTTGAGACAAGCTTTGATCAAAACCCTTCAAATCACTATACTCCCATGCAAAAATATCACTAAACTCCTTGCATAGTTCAATGAAATCATGCCTCTCTTGACTAGTGCATATATTCCCAAGTGCAAGTAGCTTATCTTTAAAGATTTCTACCCTTTATAGTTCTATTTCTTGGTTTACATAATTACCTTCTCCTTTTTAAGCTAGTCATCTTCATTGAATATGCTTTCAAGAGTCACTAGGCCTTTAGGAAGCTTGTTGGACTTCAATTGGACAATCTGGCCTCCATATTCATGCTACAGCTTAGACTGATTCTTGGAAGAAAAATCAGCCTCTTCTTGTAGCAAAAGTTCTATTTTCTGGTCACTATCAAAGACCTACCCATTGGTGACATTATCTGGTATGGATGGTCTCACAATCACCTTTAGATGGGGCTAGTTTTTACCTTCTCTTATACCTTTTGGAACATCAAATTGAGCACCAATAGGTGCCAATATACCAACATGCTTATTATCTTCCCTTGGAATAGAAGTTATATTAAATGCCATGAAGTCTTATACAAGGTCCCAAACTCTATGCTTATAGGACTTGAGCAAGGAGTTCTTGGTCAAATTTTTCCATCTAACTTGATTGCCAGTGAGCTCGCTATCACCAAACACTTGAAATTATTTGACACCTCTTTTCCTTGCCCACTCAAGGCCATGAATGAGGGCCTCCTATTATACTACATTACAATAATAATATAATTAAAATTTAAAAGTTGAAAAATACCTTTCCTTTGAAGGTGAAACCAACATGGCTCCACCACCTGCCCCAATCTTGCTTATAGACCCATCAAAGAAGAGATGCCACAAGCCATCACATCCTCACTTGATTTCATCAAAGTAGGCATGAAAGAATCCTTCTCATGCATATAATAGACCCAAAGACCACATTATTCAATAAATTTTTAAGGATCATGTTCATATTTATTATCTCCCCACTCATCTAGGAACAAATCAGAAACTCCTTCAAGGGAAGATGATGGGGATTGGTCAATGTGAAACTCCTCTTCATCAATGATAGAAAAGTTAAAATTTGCTACCTTTGGTGAGTATGGTTCCAAGTGATCTCTATGGATAGGTTCTAACTCAATCTTTACTTTAATGCCATATTTTGTTCTAAACACCATGTAGGACCAATTAGCTGTCAAATATCCACCTATCTTGGATGTAAAGTCCCTTGACAAAAAAAGAGCAAAATAGGGAGGTAAATCTATTACCACCACATCATGAGGAATTGAAAATGTAAGACAATCATGAAGGATTAGGTTCAAACCTTTCACAACCCCTAAAGTCTTGGCTAGTGATCCATCCAATTGCAAAACTCTTTTAGTCATTGGCTCGTATTTGATGCCTAACTTATCTACTATACATTCATGCGTAACTAATGTGCTTGTTCCACTATCTATGATGAAATTATGAGCCAAAAAATCACCACTAATTAGATATAGGTAGAAAGGATGAGTCTTCTCATCTTTATTTACTTGAACATCTATAGATTGAGTTACATTGACCAAAACCACATTGTCACTTCTAAATGGGCCAACTTGTTTACCTAGCCCATGCAATTCTTTTTGGAGTATATCTTTTTGACCTAATAATGATAGATAATCCCATAATTAGATGTTCATATGAAGCTTCTTCATCTAGTACACAACATTAAGGGAAGGATTACTTACCTTGGGGTTCTTTTTAATCACATGTGCACCTTGTGATGTAGCTTGTGGAGGCAGGGTTATAATAGCTATCCTAAAATTTGGAATCCTCTAATTTTATTATGCTTTTGGAGCTGAAATAGGTCCTCCTCCCATTTTAACTGATGTAAGAGTCAAAATAGGTCCTTGATTGGTTCCTTAAACTTTTTCAATGGCCCTTTTCTTTGATTTAGTATTGGCAGCCACACTAGCATTCTGATTGCTTGTATTCCCCATGTAATTAATGGCACAAAACTCACCCTCTAAATGATTCATGAGAGTGGAATGAGATTGAACCTGTCTAGTCTCCATCTCAAATTATGTTGGCATCTCAAAATTTGAAAATTTATATGTTTGATCACCTTGTGTAGTCATGCCTTGATTTTGCATCTCATTGGCATACACAACCCATTCTTGACCTTACTCAAAAGAAGGGTAGTTGGGTTGTTCCTGGACCAAATTATTTTGAGTGGGAACAAGGGCTTTGGAGGATTAGGGAGAATTATGATTATAACTTTGATAAGACTTGACATGGGTGATTTGGCCTTGTCCTTGATTATTGCCCTGAAAAGGAGGTCTATTTGTTTGTCCAAACTGGTTGTAAGATTGATAAGGCCTATAGCTTTGGGCTTGTTACCTTTTGAGAGAAACCAATTCATTAGTAACACTTTGAATTAGGATTTTGACTTCATGCATTTCATTTTTAGGGGAAATAATAGATTTTTCTTGACCAAGCAAAGGAGCTAAAGTGGGCAACACATTTTGATTAGGAGAATCCAAATCAGAGAATAGTGGCATTGGAGGTCTAAGAACTATCTTTCCTGCTTAGACAAGACAATTATAACATTTATGGATATTTCATATGCAGCAGTCAATGTGTTTCCAACCATATATTGAATCATCATGGTAATGTCACTATTCAATGCTTTCAAATAGTACAAAAAAGCATAGTTTGGGCTAGGTCTCACAAGGCCTGGGATTCTATCCCATGTCTTTTGGAACCTAGTATTAAAATCCTATGTGAATTCATGAGGTGCCCTTTTGATTATGGTCAATTGATTAGAAATAGATAGGTGATCACTTTTTTCCCCAAACATATTAGTCAATAAATCCCCCAACTCATCCCATGAGCGAATAGAATCTACAGGTAGGGTCCCATACTAGTCCAAGACTTTTCCTTTGAAAGACAAGGCCAACACCTAATATCTACATTTTCTTGTGTAATATTATGGATATTATAAAAGTTTGATATATTCTAAATGTGCTCAATGGATATAATTTGACCATCTCCAATAAAATATGGAACACTTTTGAGGGCAGCTCCTGGAATCTGATCATATTGGGCAAGATGCAAGGTAGATGCCCTGATGAAAGGCACAAAAGGTTGTCTTCTAGCCATTTTGGAATGATTCCTATGGGTGTTAAGGGTGGAATGCAATACAAACTTGGAATCTTCAAACATAAAATCTCTTTTGTAAGGATGAGTGTTGACAAACCTAAATATTTTGGTGGAACATGGAGGTGGTTCCATAAATTTGAAGGGTACACCTTTAGCAGTAGACCTAGTGGTCACCTTTGGCATGGAAAATAGGAATGGATCATTAACCAAAGACTTGAAATCTTAAATGGAGTCACTAGGTACTGAATGTAGATGTTTCTTTCAATCTTCAACAATGCCAAGACCAGTACCAATATTGAACAATCTTTTAGGATTGAGAGGTCCCATCGAGGCGTGCCAAAAATTGTTGATGCTTGGATTTGCACCCTTGAAGAGATGATCAGTTCTCCTCATCCAAATGGAAAAATGGAATCATCTCTCTTACTATGGGTGACAATTTCATTGAGATGAATATCTAGATTAAGGTCTAGCTCCCTTTGATGCACCTTTAAAGCTCTCTTGAATTTATCAACTGTATATGAAAAGGGTTAAGAAATAATAGCTAAGGAAACAAAACGGTGATGCACCAATATGTATTATTCTCCTATTTGACTAAAAATCCACTACTTAAAGGTAAACAAGGATTTTTCACACAAATTCACAATAAAAAGACATTACTGCATCAATATTTCATTAGTTAAATTTAGGAAGGTATTTGACACTTAAGAGGTGACGAATAATTCCACAAAGTGAATAAAAATATACCACTTCTAAGACTGCTATACACTTAGTTAATAATACTAATAGAGACCTAAAACAACATCCCTTTTTCACATTGGTAAGTGACCATGGATTGACATGCTAGAAAAGTAACTTTTCACTAGTCATTATCAACAAGATTCAACCCCATACTCAATAGTACAATGTGTGAATGGCAAAATCACTTGTTTATTTTTTCAAGAGTTCTGTAAGTATAAATATGGCTAGGGTTTTTCCAATAACCAATGGAGGCTCCCATAATGAGCCAAGATAATGCATATATATAGCCTTTGAAAAAGAGGTCAAGCTAAGGGACTTCAAGGGTCAATTGGAAATGGATCACCCTACGAAAAGAAATAGTTACATTACATTCTATATGATGTTTTTCTCATAGTTACATCATTGAAATCAAGATATGCCAAACTACATTTTGCTATAGATGAGTCCATCTATTATAATTTTGTTTTGATGCTAACTACTCTTTACTAGCTCGTCAAGCTGTGTAATGAAGTAACAACTTGAACAATTGACCTACCTATTTATACCTACTATACACTAGATGCTCATGATCTTTGCCATTTATCACCTTTATATTTGCTTTCTATTTCTAATCAAACCATTCTTTTAAACTCTAATGACTAGGTTTTATAATCTAAAATTGATGTGTTGTAGGTCGTCACTTCTTTGGGTATTTTCTTCAAACTTCTTATCTCGACACTTTCCCAAAATAATTTTTTTAGGTATTTTGTCTCTTTTGTTCTTTTCCTTCATCTTGGTCTTTCGTGCCTTAAACAATTTCCATAGATAAAATGTCCATAGGATAATGGTCCTTGGCACCTTTTCAAGTTTTTCAAAAGAATTCCTTAGATAATTTCTCTGAAAGAATTCCTTCAGGATTTTTGTTTGGCCCTTTTTGGTTCTTTGAAATGACCCTTTAGAGAAATGAAAAATACCCTTTTTGAAAGGAAACATACCCTTCAACTTCTTGCAAGTGACCCTTCGGAAGAGTTGAAAGTGTCCTTTGGATTTTGTAAATGGTCCACCTTCCACATTAGGTTCTATCTAACAAGATGTTAGAGATCAACATCATGGAAGCATCTCTTCCAAACCGATGCTGAGTCCATAAAACTGCACAACATGGGAAACTAGATTATATTGAGTTTTTCATTTCTTTTAAAATATTTTAGCAAGAGGTGGAGAGGTAGGAAAATTATATAGTCATCAAGAACCATATTCATCAAAATTTTTGGGCAACCCTATCATGAATATGGTCTTTGACACTTATGACTTTCCATTCCTAGGGGAATATGATAATGAGCCTAAGGATAACACCGATGAGGTTCATGTTGTGTAGTAGTATCAACAAGTCAGGAACAACTACAACCTAAGAAACAAGTAACCTATGACTTCTTCAATACTTCCCAATAATAGTGATACTACTCCTCTTGATCTGAATGATAACAACAATCCACCCCCACCATAAAGAGATAATCCACCTCCACCTAGGAGGGATAATCTATGTCCTCATAATAAAAAAGATTAGTTGCATAGCTTTGAGCATCAAGATAAGGGAGGATATAATATTGTTGAAGACATGAAAAAGATTAAAGTCAATATCAATTTTAATGAACTAGCTTATATCATTGAACAAAGGGAGGTACTACTTAAGGCCCTAATAGGGAGGAATTCTTAAAAATCTAACACTACCCATGCAAATGTAATGATGTACAAAGATAAACATGAGGTATTACCATTGTTTTTAATAGTTTGAATATTTGACAAAAATTTACACAATTATCTGGTTGATTATGGGGCATCAACCAATGTGATGCCTATGACTATTTGCCAAAAGTTAGGTTTGAATTCTAATAAGTCAAAAAGAGTGTTACTACAATTGCATAAGTCCTCAGTCCCATGTGTTAGCTAATTGAAAAACATTTGAATATAGTTGGAATTAGAGCCACACGTGTAATAAACTATTGACATCTTAATCATTGACATTCTATAGGCATACAACTTACTACTAAGCCAAGACTAGTAAAAAAATGTTGAACAAGTACATGGCCACAAATTTCTCCCACATATGGCTACCCTAAAAAGGGGTACTAAATCACATCAGGGTAGATAGGGAGCCCAAAATGAAGTACTTGATTATTAACTCATACAACATTGAGAATGAGAAATTCAATTTCATATCAACACATGCAAACGTGTATAATTTCACCACCAAACAACAATTGTATGAACAAGAATTTGAAGGTCTTTCTCAACTATGAACTTTGTACTTCTATGGGGCTTGTTCCAAACAAGGTTATGGTATGGGTGTAGCTTGATGGACCTAGAAGGTAAATAATACATAGATGCTTATAGGTTATAGTTCCCCTACATCAACAATAAGGCCAACTATGAAGTCATGATCTTAGGCCTATAATTTGCATTAAATCAAAACACCAAACAACTAACAATGTTTGGTGACTTTGAAATGGTTGTAAAAAAATCAGAAATAAGTACCAGTGCAAGCTTTCATACCTATATAAGTACAAACACCAAGCTTGGGACTTGATTGAATCCTTTGAAGCATTTGACATCAAGGCCATCCCAAGATAAAAGAATCATATAGTTGATTCATTAGTAGCCTCCACTGCTAATTTGACACCACTTCAAGAATAAAAAATAAAAAAAAAATTGGTAGAATTAGTCCCCTACCCTTCTATTTCTGATAATGTTGACAACTTCTAGGTGTTTGATGATGATCAATAAATCGTACAGTTCCTGAATAGTTCATGAACTTTTGAGGCCCAGATAATAGATGAAGGGAATATCCAACCTATGCAGATTGAAGAAATGAGTGAAGAAGGTGTTATATATCTAAAAAAAATTAATTCCCCTTAGGAATGGTTTTCTTAGAATGATATTTTGACATCACCCTCAATCTTAGAAGCAAAAACAAATGAATACAATTGAGTCTAAATTCACCAAAGAAAATTTGGGGATTGACTAGACTCCCCAACTAGTGAATATAGGTCTAAGCTATACTAAAAATAAAAAACATAGGATGAAGGGGTTGCTTACATATTACAAGGATGTGATTTCTTAGACATATGATGACATAAAGATATTTTATCCAAGGTTCATTACCCATACCATCCCTTTAAGGCAAAACACAAGTTATTTAGGCAAAGACAGAGACTAATAAACTTGATCCTGGAACCTCTCATAGAGACTAAAGTACAAAAGCTCCTGGATGACAATTTTTTTTCCAAATTAAGCACGCAATGTGGGTAGCTAACCTGGTACCAATCAAGAAAAATAATAGAGAAATTACGTTATGTTTTGATATTAAGAACTTAAATAGAGCCTCAAAAAGGATAATTCCCTTTTATCTTCTTGAGGTGAGGTAATATAGATGGTGAGTGGCTTAGAGATGATGTATTTTTTGGATGGATTCTCAAGCTAAAAATAGGTATTATTTAAGGTAGAAGATAGGATGAAGACCGCCTTCACCACCAAATAGGGAACCTTTGCATATAAAAGGATGTTGTTCAGCCTAATCAATGTGGGAACCACTTTTAAGAGAGAAATGGATTTTGCCTTTCAAGGACTAGTGGGGAAGTGCATCATCATCTATATGGATGATCTTAGATAAGATCCCAAGAATAGAGGTGACCATGCAGGCCATCTATAGAAAGTCTTAAATAGGTGCAGAAGGTATGGATTTTATCTGAACCTAAAAAAATGTATTTATTGGGCCATATTATCAATAAAGAAGGGATCTCCATCAACCCATACCACATCTAGGCCATCTCTAAGCTAAATCCACCCAAAAATAAGAAAGAGCTAAAGTATTTCTTTAGAAAATCAAATTTGTGTGAAAATTCATTTTTTTTTTACAAAGATCATCAAACTATTGAATGCCATGCTGAAATAAGATGTCAAGATTGAGTGGAAAACATAGGCCAAGAAATCTTTCCAGGACATCAAAACAACAATCACTTAAGCGCCAGTCTTGATTATTCTTGATTTCAATAGATATTTTTATCTTTATTCATTTGCTTCTAGAACATACCATTATTTTGGTATTGATGTAAAAGGTGGAATACAATGAGTATTCCTTTACCTTCATGAGTACCAACTTGAAGGATGCAAAACTAAAGTATTCCATAATTGATAAGTAGATATATGCCTTGATCATGGCCATAAAAAAATTCATACATTATACTATATAAAATAAGACATATGCCATTATCCCTGACCCAATTATCAAACTCATGCATAGCCAAAATGAGCTTGGAGAAAGGAGAGGGAAATAGATGGCCAAAATCTAGGAGTTTAACCTTGAAATTAGACCAACTAAAATGGTAAGAGTCTAGGGCCTCATCCAGCTAATGATTCAAACTAACCCATGCATCCACACTAAGAAAATCAATGAGGCCCAAGTGATAGGATGGGAATGGTACTCACATATCATCCATTACCTACTTATATGACATGCCATCTAGAGTTTAACAGAGAGTAAAATTGAGCCCTCAGTTTCAAATTGACTTATTTCATAATCAAGAAATAGGTCATTTATAGAAATAACTATGAAGGATTATACCTAATAGAAATTTTGAAATAAGAAGATAAGGGCATCTTAGATAACTTGTATTAGAAGGTTGGCAATGGGTATCCATCTAACAATACTACAACTCATAAAATTATAAGGATGGATTGTTACTAGCCTACAATATTTAAGGACACCCATAACCATGTCAGAACCTACCATAAGTGCTAGGTGTTTATTAAGAGAGAGGTAAATGTTGCTATGCATTTAAATCTAGTTATTTAAGGACACCCTTTTTCCCAATGGGGCATGGACTTTGTTGGTGTAATAAATCCAAACTCTTTAGAAAGACATAAGTTTTTCCTCAAAGCTACTAATTTCTATACTAGATGGACATAGACTATTGTTATTAAGAATTAACAAGCCATACATGTCATTGATTTCTTGGAAGGAAATATAGTTGCTAAATTTGGCACACCCATTTCATTGGTTTGTGATAATGGTCCAACATTCCAATCTGCTGAATGCACACAATGGGCCTACCACAATCAAATCACGCTCAAGTTCTCTTCAAACCATTACCCATAAGTAAATAGAGTGGTTAAGTCAAACAATAAGAACCTAATAGATGCCATAAATAAATCTACCTAGAATAAACCAAGAGAATGACATCTCTTATTAAAATATGCATTATGGGTAGATAGAACTAGGCATAAGTAAGCTCTTAAGGCCTCACCTTTTCTACTAGTATACAGATGATATCTAGTCTTCCCCATCACTCTCAAATTACCAATGTACCAATTCATGTAAGAGTATATGTGATAAGATGAGATAATAACTTCTAGACTACTCAATATAGTTTAATTAGAAGACATAAGGACTAAAACACTGCACAACTTCAATAAACATCAAGATATTGTCAAATGTTGGTTTGCCAAGAGATCTAAAATCAAGGCTTTTAGGCTTTTAGGATTTTAGACCTAGTGATCCTCTAGGATAAATCACATGATAAGAAATGGAAACATGACAAGCTCACTCCATTATGGATTGGACCATATTAGGTATTTGAAATCCTTATAAATAATGAGTTTCAGTTGAAACACCTCCGAGGTAAGGACCTCACCTTTTCAATCAATGAAACACTTCATGGCTGCCCCAACTGGTAATGCATTAGATTGAACTATAAATAAATATTTAAAGTAGGAGTAGATTATATTTCCTTATTTATATATTATATTTCCTACTTTCTAGATTAGATTTATTGCTTTTTATATTAAATTTCTTGATTTTTGCACTTAATTTCCTTTAGGGTAGTTTTGTTGATTTTGATAGCTTAGTTCCATGCTTTATAGTTTAGTTTCCTAATTTGTAAACTATCTCAAACAATTTATTAAACTAAATCTAAAAAGATATGTCAAAATGAAAGGGATGATACCTGAAGGGAGCACAATTAGTGCTCATAGAAATTTATTTTGACAATACTAAACTTTCTAGAGTTGAGGTATGTATTGTGACTAAAATTTGTTTTATTTAGATTAAAAATACTTACTCAATTATTGGCACTTGCTTTGATGTACTCATACAAATTTTTAAAAGGCTTTCCATTTAAAAATATGCAATGCACTATCATATGCTAAAGCTTGGGAAGGAGATAATAAACATAGGATTGAATACCCCAACCCTTCTCTATTTGTGTTTTTTTTAAAAATATAATAGAGGATAGGTGATTCAAGTAAAATATATTAGGGATATGGATGCTTAGCTGGTAATAGAACAAGGCTTTATGTGAAACCAGAGGTAACTCTATCATGGTTATGAATGCCTGACTGCTAGCAGAGCAATGTCCAGGCTTTATTTTTCATTGTTTGCAAGGTCAAAATTCATAATGAAACCTACAATGTTTATTTGTATCTTCATAAAAATATTCATGACCAAAATAAATTAATTTCACTAGATCACACATTGATACAAGGAATGGGAAGGTTAGTATGTTGTATTAGAAAGTAAGATTTTATTCCAGAAGTTGGATTTCCTTATTATTTCTTTGTTAAGACTGAAGTTGTCATAATAAATTTCTAAAATTT
Source organism: Torreya grandis (assembly GCA_037957365.1). NCBI lineage: Eukaryota > Viridiplantae > Streptophyta > Pinopsida > Cupressales > Taxaceae > Torreya > Torreya grandis. The sequence goes on from JARHVA010000362.1 coordinate 1,422,855, forward strand.
TAGTTTTTAAAAATACTTATGAGTATTTTACCCTATGATTCACAATTTATTGTGCCCTAACACACACACCCCCCATTTTTAAGATTTTAAAATAGGGACCCATTATTAAAAAACTTTTATTTTACAATATATGAGCCTAAAAGATATATGACTAGGCTATCATGCATTTATCATCTAGGGTTATTTAAATATAACATTTCACAAGTTCAAGTTGTGAAAATCCAAGCTTAAACTAGTATCTTAAAGTCATTTCTAACCTTGGGTTTTCATGAATTATATTTTGATATGATGTTCTAATTTGTGATCTAATGGGAATAATATTTCTATGCCTTACTATATATATTTTTGATCACATGATTAACAATCAAAGACCATTAGTTTCCTCCAATCAGACCCACATGGTTGTGACACGCATCGCTCTCATTTCATTCATATATGTAGACGATTGCAAAATTTCTAAGTCTTCGAAGCTATGGATGTTTACAAGATTTTAGCATTGTTAAAAGTTTAACTTCCAGTCCCCTAATCTCTTTAAACTTACAACATGGCATATTCATGTTAAAATATAAACACATAAACTTCATCTATTTATCGATAAATTAAATAGTTCCACATTCCCATGTTCCAATGGTTTTGATTTTCTGAACCTCTGGGGTTATGAGTGATCGACACTTGGCACATTCATGGTGATCTAAATCCATGTGAATTTTAAGTTGTTATTTGGTCTACAAGACAATGATTTTGTGCTCACGAGTGTCTGGGCTTCTGATATGTTTCCACATGTCTCAATCATGGTAACTTGTGTCCATATGGAATTCTTCATCAAAAATGAATACCAGTCTAATGTTCTAAACTTTTATGTTCTCAGTGCTTTGAGATAAAGGCCACATGGCATGATCATGTTAACTCGTCACTAAGGGACCTACCTAACACAATGAATAAATTTAAGGGGATGAGTTAACAAGAACCTAACAAGTGGAACTATCTAGGGAAGGCATGGCCAAAACATAAAGGGGAAGGATTTACAACATGCTAAAGAAGTAAGTCAATTAATGACTGACAACTATATCAAAAGTAATGACTAGACACATAATTAATCAACAATTAATATTTGGCAAGTAAGGGCACCCACCAAAGCTTACTGGCAATTAAAATTAACATAGGCATTAAAAACAAATGTTCATTATCTACATTGAAAGTACATGAATACATTCAATACACAGGCCTATGAATGATATATATAAAATTTGTGATAATAAGAATTCACTTTGTTATTGCTATTTCAATTAAACAAGTGTATTTTTGATCTTCCCCATCATCAAGTGATCCCTAATTTTCTTCAGCTAGTAAAGTGTAGAACAAACCAGTTCAATATAGCAAATGGAATTACACAATGACCAAATAATAACAATGGCCTCTTCATCAAAATAGGGTAAGCCCTCAGTCCCTTCCCCATACTCATTTGTGAGATTAATAGAATACAAAGATATAATATTTGAGAAGAGCATCATGAACTTCAAATTTCCACATAATTCGGTGCTCTAGGAAAAGGTCAAATTAATTTAGTCCTATTATGCTAAAGATGAACTCTATCTAGAGGCCAAGTAATACATATACAATTTGCTACCAATTACAAAGTAAGGTCTCCACCAGGAAGTGGATATACCTGAGGCATTTACATGTATTAACCTCTTGAATGTTTTATTTGTTAATGGAACCACTATTGGAGATATTGTACATGTAAGGAAAGTCAAGATTGCCTCTACTTACATTTTGGGTAGCGCATTTGAAAAATATCTTAGGCTCCCCTATCTCGAGACCACCTATAATCAAGTCTTGGATAATATTTGGCTTGAGCAGAACACCATAGGCAAAATGTTAAAGCAATGGATTGAAAAGGGTTAGAGTCAAAATTTAAAGGGGGAAATCTCTTTCAATTACATCATTAAATTTAGACCTGGAGTTTCAATAACAAAGACACTTTTAAATAGGTTATATGGTTTCCCAAGTATTATGTATGTTTAGGTTGAATGGGTTCCATTATTGGATATACTCCTAAAAACTAATAATTTGGTGGTACTTGGAGAGATTATAAGTGACAGACTAAAGTCATAGATACTTTACCCTAATTAGAGGCCTAAGGATGACAATTTCTACATGATGTCCTGTTGGATGCAGTAACATCCACTATTTACAAGACTTATGGTCAAGGATCGCAACCTTCAGATGAATATTTGGGAAATAGGGTCAGAGAGGATTTTTATTGCATGTTCATTCATACGTATAGGAATGAAATTAAAAGGATAAGAAATGAGGTATATCCTCATATATAACAAGCAATGCAGGGCAACTCGATGCCCTAACTATCAAAAAATAAGACAAGGAGCCTAAGTAAAATGGTAGATTACTAGTTATATCTAGATGTATCCATCATCTAAGTAGAAGGTACCAAGATTGATCCTCTACTATTACCATACCATGTTCCAAACCATGTTATAAAATAGGAAATAACCTAATAAGTCTTTAATAGTATTAATGAGGAATTATATCAGAGACATTTGTCCTACTACTTCAAGATTCCTTTTAGCATTTGACAACATCAATATGTGACTATGTCACATTTCATTCAAGTTGGTAAGGCTAGAACACAATATAAATTACATCTTACACCTCCTACAGAATGGTACCCTAGGAAGATAATAAGGGGGTATCTCAAAACTATCATAGAAAAGAAGAAAGTCCATGTCTCCTATAATCACTAGGCATATGATCATGATCAGATTTTCTTAAATGCCTAAGATGATTCAAAAGTATGGATAAACATGAAAGACAAGTCAATGTATATGATACTTTCCCAATCCCTATAATAAAACCCATAGGTAATAGAATAAGGGGACCAAAATGCATGGAGTCAGTAATGGCTTCTATCACCACCATCAACCATCAATTCAACCTCCTTCCCCTTGAACAGAGCCTATAGAGGAGTAATTAGATGAATTTGGTAGTTAGAGGGAATCAAATCCTCAACTTATGAGGGAGATTTTGATAGGAATTTTTTTTTTCAAGTCCATTCTACTTAAATATCTTCACTTGTATAGGTCTTGGGCACAATAACTACAAGGAAGAAATCAGTGATTTCCTTAATTAAACAAAGGAAGAGTTGTTTTGTGATGACTCATTTACCTTAGCTTACTACAATCACCCAAGTAAGCCTTCTTTAATTCTTAAAAAAATATTTTACTTCAATTATAACTTCCTCTTACTCTCTACAATCTCCTAAGTCCCATCAAGCAAGCCCTCTACCTTCCACTCTTTCCTCTTCATCACCTTTAGCGACACTTACTATCACAGTTGTTCCCATAACCCCTATACCATATCATCCACCTTCCACTAAAACCATATTCAGAGATTGAGGAAGAGGAAGATGGTCAATGTGAGAATAGAAGGTGAGTTGAAATTTGAACAAAGAGAAAAATTGTTCTCTTTATCCAAGAAGCCCAAAATAAATCCCAATGACCATACTAAATATATTGATGATTTCAACGTTTTTATGGATTCCACTAGGGAAACAATGAAGGAAATGCACTCGAGTACCTAGGAGGCCTTAAAAATATGGAAGAAAATGTAGATTACAAAAGATCCTTAGGAATTAATTATTGATGTTTAGAGTACAGTTACAAAACTATATAATATTTTGTTCAATATTAGATTATCCAAGGTAGGTAGTAAGGCCCACATAACATATATTGTTACATTGTGGAATAAGATGAGGGATAAAGAAAGAAGATTGAATTTCTTGGTTTAGTGATTTAGGATTAATGTTTTTTGATTAGTTGAATCTCATGACCAACATGTATGCTTCTTGGTGTTTAAAATATGTTATTGTCAAGAAGGATGCCTCCTTAAATTGGCATAAACAAATGAATAAGATGTTGGGACTGTTCATTAATCATGAAAGTGAAGCACTGTAAATTTTGAGAGATATGAGAGTAACTGGGGTAATCACCCAAGCAGGGAAGTTGGTCAATAGACCCAATTTTGAGAACATTCTCCACTCGACTACCAAAAACATTAGGCAAGAAGTGGAAGGGATTGTTTATAAAACCAATGAAGAATTATTATAGTTGGTTATTTTTGCTAAAGATAGAGTAATGAGAGTAGAGGCTTTAGTAGCCAAATTTAAGAGCTTAGGGGTAGAATAAGACATATTAATGGTTGATGTAGTCATAATTTTGAAGCCTTAGTGACTAAATTTTGAAATCATATTTAAATAATTTGATGCATATTACACACTAGGTGAAGAGATAAAGGCTAAAGAAGCAGCTTATGGGTTAATCCCACACACACAATTGGCTATTAGTTCCCCCCAACTTCACAAAGATCTTAGTCCTTGTCTCAGTTGTAACTATAGTATCTCCATCAACTCCTCCAATTAATGGGGTTGTATTAGCACTTTAATTTTAGAATGATTATGTATTTGCATGGTTATCACCAAAGTGAGACTTTAGTTCCCAATATATTTATTGTACATGCATATTGTATTTTTAGATGGGAAGTCTATTCAAAGTATTATTATTGTATAGGTATCCTTGCTTGATTTTGAATGGAAGATTTTATTTTTAAACTTGAAATTTTATAAGAAGCTTGAAGAGATGAGGCCTTCCCCATCCCAAGATTATAAATACACGTAACCTCTTGGTCTCAAAGGGAGGAGAATTTTGGCTATTAATATTAATAGGAGATTTAAATAAGTTCTACTTGACTTGATCTCTATGTGAAAATCACAATTCTTGTCTAATTCTGTGGATTACTTGAAATTCTTCATAATTTTTAATATATTACTAATTTGATTGTGTATGATGTATCTATTTTAAATATAGTCTTTAATTTTTAGCTATAGTTGATTTGAATATATTTTGCATGCTTATCATAATCTTCTTGTAGATGTGCAATAACAATCTGAAAATTAGACAACCTTTAATTTATGCATGTTTAAGTTTATTGTGTTCTAGTTCCCTTTGGTTATTTATTGTATTTGTTTGTTTGTGTGCTACATCAGCTCACAAAAAATATTGGTTTAGATTTCTTGTCTTATTTGAGTTCAAATACTAGTCTTGAAAGGCTTTACCCCTAGGTTTCTATAGGCTTTCTTTTCTACCTTACTTTTCCCTTTTTTTCAAGTTTCTTTTGAAATCTTACCCACCTTAGTTTGAATAATCATCCTTCCACCCACTCTAAGTAGATCTAGGTTCACCCATAACTAGTTCATTTATGGTAAACAATATGTGTCACTCACTGCTATTTCACCAACAAGTTATTATAAATTTGAATGCCTTGTAAATCATGCCTTAGAGTGAGTCTATTCATTGATCCTAGAATATTAAAGGCAACCTAATAGGAATTTTTAGGGTGTGTATAAAACCCACATCAAAAATATGTATGCATACAATATTTCTAAACTTTATCAATTAATCATGCTTTCTCTCTTGAAGGAACCTGTCAAGTCTCAATCTCTATGAGTGCATGTTTTAAAAGATGCAATTGGAAAGGGGTTGGCATACCTTTGGTACTTTATAGGATTGTTGGCCCCTATACCTTTACCTTAAATAACTACAATATATTCTTATCCAATTCCCTAAGTAATAAAAATCCACTTATACACTCCTTAAAGTAATTCACCATCCAAAACATCCCATACCTAAGTAAAACCTGTTTTATCTATTTTTCCTACTACGTCAGCCCGATCAACCTTTTTGAGAATTCACCACACATTATGTAACTTTTTCAGTCCAAGCTGATGTAGATGGAGGCCTAATGGCTCTATTTCCCATGAAACAAAGTAGACCTAGCCAACCTTGTCATCTAAATTTCTAGGAGGGTTTAGGGTCAATCCTTAGCTATAAATACCCCCTTAATTTCATTTTTAAATGGAGGATCATTCAATTGTGCATCATTACAACTTGTAAATATATTAATACTATCAATTAGAGGTATCATTACTTAGATTTTTGGCTTGGAGTAGTATGAATTATATTTTAGAGGTCTTGGATACATAGGATAAGTCTTGTAGTCTAGAGATGATCTGTCCTTGTGATCCTTACTAGCAATAAAAACCTCTTTCAAAACACTATTGGCCAAGGGAGATATTGAAACACAATGGGTTCACTTCAACAAGGTAAGTATATTCCTAGACCTTCATTTTGATAAGTATATATTATATAATTAATGGATTGAATTGTATCTCTCCTTGCATAGATTACTTCTATATTGTTTTGAATATAATTATCTTTTCTTGTTTATTATATTACCCATTTATGCCACAAGTTTTGGTGAGTATTAGGTTAGTTTGTATGTTTATTTATTAGATTAATTTGTATGTTTATCTAGTAGATTAACTTTCATTACATCATAAGACCTAGATAGGGTTATTACATGATGGAATTTAACTAGAGATCTTGGAAATCTCTCCCTTATCATTGTGTGGTAAGATTTCCCTTAGTTTAGGTTTATAAGATCCATAATTGGTCATGACTCTGATATAACAAAGTATTGCTAAGCAGATTGTTAATTAATTACCTTATCCTATTTTGTATATTACTGAGTAGGATAAGTTATAGATCTATGTTATTTCACTTACATACACCGACATCTTGCTAATGTTTCTAATAAAGTTACTATAAAATACTATTAAACCATGGAAGCTTCTTGCTTCAAACATGCTTCTTGGTGATGGTCAATGAACAATGGCTCATAAATTTTTTGGATCCATCCTCTATCCATCACGTGAAATCAAAAAACCAAAAAATACTAATTCCTCTTTCATAAAAAAAATATTTATTTAAGTTGGCCATCAACTTTTCTTATTTTAACCTCTCTATCACTTGTCTCAAGTGCATCATTTTTTATTCTATTATATTGAAAATCAGGATGTCATCAAAATACAAAATGACAAATGTATCCAAGAAATAGTTTTAGAACTTCATTCATAAGTCTCGTGAATGTACTTGGTGTATTTGTCAACCAAAATGGCATAACCAACCATTCATACAACCCCTCCTTTGTTTGAAATATGTATTTAATCCATCACCTTCTCTTATCCAAATTTGGTGATACATGCTCTTAAAATCTATTTTTTCAATGTACCTTACTCCACTCAAGCAATTCATCAAGTCATCCATCCTTAGAAATGGAAATCTATAATTGATAGTGATCTTGTTTCTTATTCTAGAATCCATACACATCATCTAATATCCACCCTTATTAGGTGCCAATAATGTTATAAAAATTCATTGGATTAAACTTTCCCTTATCAAACCCATCTCCAATAAATATTTTACATGTCTCTTTACCTCCTCATTATCCATAGGCATCAATCTATATGCTACCTTGTTCAGTAAATTAGATCCAGGCACTAGATCCATATGAAGATTAATGTTCCTCATGCATAAAAAACCTTATATAAGATCACCAAAAATTATCTCCTCATATTCACCATCAATTCCTTCAATTCTATCATAAAATCATTGCCTTCCCTATAGCGCCAACTTGCATTTACTTGGAAGTGAAATCAAAACAAAATTCTCATTTGTCACCTATTTCAAGAATTATTTTATAGAAACCAAATGAATATTTGGAATATAGTCCACTTATTCCCCTTTATCCTTCAGTGAGCTCAAAATATATTTTTCCCATCCTTCACAAGAGTATATGTGTTCATCATGCCATTATTTTGACCTTTCTATCGAATTACCAAGGCTTTCCAAATAATACATGACAAACATCTATATGATATCACACAAAGCTTCATCCTTATATAACCCAATCTTAAAAACTAACAAAACATTTTCCATTCACTAAAAAATATTGTCCTTTAATAACCAAAACACTTTATATGGATTTGGGTGCATGATTTTATCTATACCAAGTTTTCCCACCATTTCATTCAAAACAATATTACTAGTGCTACCATTATCAACAATAACTTTGTAGTCGTTACCTCTTGATTTGTATATGGTTCTAAAAAGATTCTTTATTTGCATTGGTTCATCCTCCTCCTTAGGTTTTAGTAACACTATCTTCATCATGAGAGCTTACCCATTTTTAGTTCTTTGGTATGATTGGATGATGTAACTTTCATCATCTATTTGCATAATGTGATTTCTAGCCTCATTTCTTCTACTGTTATTCTGAAATACCTTAGGACATTCAAAATTTATATGTCAAACATCTCTACACTCAAATCATTTTTGTATGAATGCTCTACCTATTCCTCTACCAAAATATCCTCTTCCTTTAGAAGAATACCCTCTTCTTCTTGATGTTGGATTTTGACTTTGTGAAGTGCTTGTTTAACCTTCACTATTTTGTTGTCTTCTACCATTGTTTATTTGGCCTCTTCCTTTTGTAGTATTTTATTTCCTCCTAGACAAATTTTCCTTACCCTTAAAAGTGTGATCAATAAGAATTTAAGAGAGGATATTAGTTTCATGTTAGTATAAAATAAATCAAATAAAACACATTAATTAGAACTTACACCTCTAGCCTAAACACTCAAAGAGCTAGTGAACTATACAACTAATAAATGAAAGCAAAATAAAAGAATTTTACCTTCCATGAGAGCAAGTGTTGTGTGTTGGCAATGAGTTTATGTGATTGATTATGTGATCAAAGATTCTTTGGCAATGGATCTTCTTGCACGACCTCTCTTTGTCACCTTGGTAATGATGGGCTTGGATTTGGCTTTGAATTGTCTTGGTATTTTAACATATTAACATTACACAAAAGAATTTTTTTTATCAATGAGTGAGGCCTTATATTTATAGCATTCCAAACTAACTCTAATCCAAGTGTAGTTAGGTTAGAGTTAACCATGGTTGAGTTCGAATTAACCTTAGTTGAGTTAAGGAGGGGACATGCATTTAATATTTGGAGTAGAGATCCCATTTATTAGGCATGGATCTCCATTTCTAAATTTATGGAATTTAGAGAGATATTTTCAATTCCATTGACTTTGAGGATGATGACATCATTATGACTTCATTTTTATTGAATTTTTCTTTTTATAAAATTTATTCTTACTAATTGCACATATAAATTTCACTTAAGAATTTAAGTTTATTTTATTAGTTAATTCATTCTGCTTAGCATTTTTTCATTTTAGGAATTATTTAAGTGCCCCACTTAATGGGTCCAAAAACTAAACTGTCACATTTCTAGGTTGCAAGGTGACTAGAGATGAATCTGTTAGAGGTTACTATTGCATACAAAATAATACTCCAAATAGGGATGCCTCAACATGATTATGAGAGCTAATGTCTAATGTGTGGATGAAATTGGGACATTCAATGACTCTTAAGCTTAATTTATATTATTTAGTAGAAATCAATCTGAAATCTGATTGGAAGCTAGTTGTGGCTAAAATGGGGTGTCTACAATTTGCCCCTATTTGGGAAGGCATTACAAGATATAGGCACAGTAACGTATTCTCACATAATGAAAAATTTGTTAATACCTAATGCCCTAGAAGGTGATGGATGAACCCTAGATACCCTTGAGTGAGTGGGAAACAAATAAGGTTGGTGAATGTTCCCTTGAAAAGGAGGAAATAATGGCACTTAAATGGAAAAGGGGGTAGAAATACTGATTTTTCTAAAGGTGATTATAATTAGTGGCACAGTGAGATGCCCTAGTAGAGTAGATAAAAAGAAGGATTTGCCCAAAGGTCTTTATAATCACCATCATAGTGAGGTGAAAAATAATTATTTGCCCAAAGGTGGTTATAATCATTATCATAATGAGAAAGGCCCTTGTAGGGCATATGGATATAATGATTTGCTCAAAGGTAGTTATAATCATTAGCATAATAAAAACATGTCCCATTAGGGTAGTAAAATGATAATGATCTGCCTAAAGGTGGTTATAATCATTAACATCTAGATAGATCAAAACACAATTATTTGCCCAAAGGTTATTATAATCATTAACATTGTGGTTTGGCCCAGTAGATCAGATAGAAGCATGATATAAGTCATTTTTTTCCTAGTAGGGAAAATCGGGGATTTCATACTAAATTCATAGTCATGGAGTACGAGTAAGCCGACAAAGAGGATAGGCATGAATTTGTGCTACCTTCTAGTATGGATATGCACATCCTAACTAGTAAGGATTTAAAATTCATTTGTGATGTAATCATTCTACATTTGGGTAATGTTTTGATAGGTCAAGAAATTATTAGGTGTAAACAAGGAGAAGTACTATGGCACCATTCTTTTAACATACACCAAACTAATTTTTGTTGTGGCACATCATGGTATGCATCATGATATAAAACACCATGATGACTTAATCATAATATGCATAAGCATTGAAACTTGATCCAATAAATAATTAAAAATAATGCACCAATGATAAAACCATGATGTCAATGTTGATATATTAATATGGATGGACTTAAGTATTATGCGCAACAAATCATCTAATGAACCATATATGCTATGTCAAGGCATAATAATGAAAAAAAATATATAGGTAAACAAAAAAACAAATAAATAAAACAAAACAAAACATAATAAATTATTAATAAAAATAAATGAATGAACAACAAAACACCAATAAATAAAATAGTGAATAAAATAATCAAAATAAGATTAAACAAATACAGATAATGGTTAATCACAATGTTAGTGCAAATTGAAAACAAATTATTCATACATGTGTAAGAGAGGTGTTACTCTTAGTGATAGGGTGACCCCTGAGCTAGACAACAATGGAGGAAGTATAATAATGAAGGAACAAAAGATGAACAATGTTTCCCCTAGACTATAGGGGAAAATGACACACAAATAAGATGACAAACATTTTCCCTATGTTATAGAAGACAATGAAACAAAATAAACAAAATGGGGGGAATAGAATAAAAAATGGGGTAGTCGATTTGACTCCAGATGCACAATGTAGGTAGATGTTGCCTACATAGGTCCATGGATGAAATATCCAACATTAACTTCAACCTAAATGTAGTTCTCCCAGGAGATGGGATAAAAGAAAATGATGATAATAAAACATGACGGACATGGAGAGGAATATGAGAATGGTCTCATAAAATGGCAAGTGCATGAGAAAAGAGGGGATGATGTTTCACAATCATGAAATCATCAACACAAACAAAGAATGAAAGTGCAAAAGTATGGTTTAGGCTAAAACCACACTAAAAGATAATAGATAAGCAATTGCATATGAACTGGGTTCATAATACTTATTATGTCTAAGGCTAAGAATGAGAATGAGCTCACAAAATGGTGAGAGCATAAATAACTCACAAAATGGTGAGAGCGTAAATAACTCAAAAAAAGATGAGAGTGTATGATGAATCCAAGTGGTCATTAGTGTATCAAATTCAAATACACAATGATCATAATATTAAATTTCAAAATGATGAGAGCATATGGCTAAGGCCAATAAGGATGAGGAAACTAAAGGACAAGTGGTTACTTTTGAAATAGCAAGGAGTTCTAGGATCTTTATGTTAAAAAAATTGTCAAAAAAGAAAGGAATGTGTGACTGAACTACCTTGATATATCCCATGTATCCAAGTGTTATCTATATAGTTCGTGCAAACCTCAGGTTGATGTAGTTCTCCTAGAAATGGGAGAAAAAAGACCAAGGTGGTATAAAAATAAATAAAACAAATAAGATGGCCAAAATTTTTAGATGGATTTATATCTTGCATGGAAATTCTAAGCCAATTTTCATAATTTTACAATTTTTAAGATTTTTTTTATCTTTTACAAATGTTTTTGGAATTTTATAAGCCTCTCAACTCGAGAGATTAAATGGTTTAACTCACAAAATGAAAAAAGCGTGGCTTAGGTTGATTGCAAAATAGTGAGAGCATCCAAACTTGAATTACTCATAAAATGATGAGAGTGTGGCTTGGGGTGACCAAGATAACCTCAATGTAAATTGAGGGCTACCTATATAATCCCAAAATGAGACCTCAAGTCACTATAGTTCTACTTTAAAATAGAGGAATATGACTAGGTAGCATCAAGTTCATGAATTAGGTAATTGACATAGTAAAATATAGGAATGGCAAGGTGATGTAGCAATGCATGGTAAATGTGTTGCTCCTAATTTTTCCATAAGTGGTTATAATTAGGAAACAATGGCATAGGTCAATGACACTAATTTTTTTAAATTCAGTTTTAATTAGTATCACCTAGAATGAAATAGAATGTGACAATAATGAAGAATGTAATTACCAAACCAATATCATTCTAGTTCAAGATACTATCTATTTTTATCATACTAAATCAATTACTGAAACTTCATTTGAATCCAATCGCTAAAGATACCCAAAGAGCTAATGGATCAAAACCAAGGTCAAAAAGGGGAGAGTAGGAGGGTAAAATAATTGTGGTTAATACTGAAGGTATCGTAAGAATGATATTTGATATAATATAAGGAAGATGATATTACGGTACAATGTAAATAATCCTCATAGACAATACTTCAGGTCTCTCAATAAAAATAACACTTGAGGTGTATTATGTTCATGGGCTCATCAAGTTCATCTTCATCAGGTGTAGCGACCCTGCATGTTCTAGAGCCATAATTAGTGACAATGACATAAGGGCCTATCTAATTAGGCTTGAACTTGCCTTTCTTCATTTTCTTGATCGTGATGTTCTTCTGATTTTCTTTGAGGATAAGATCACCAAGCTCAAACTCTCTATAATTGACACACTATTTATAGTAACCATGTGGCCTATTTTGATATGCTTAAAGGTTGTTTACATCATCCATGCACTTTTTGTCTAGTAACTCTAGCTTTTATAGGTGAGCAACTCTGTAATCCTCATAATCTAGGATGTGTTTCAATGAGATACATAGGGAAGGCAACTCAAACTTGATCGGAATAATGGCCTCTATGCCATAGACTAAGGAATATGGTGGGGCTCCTATTGGAATATGGTAATTAGTACCTTAAGCCCAAAGGGCGTAAAAGATCTGTAGGTACCAATCATGACTAACATCATTGACAATGGTATTATTATATGCTTCTGATTGGCCATTAACTTATGGGTAATATGTGGTGGAAAAATGTTGGGTGATATTATACTCTACACAAAGTGCTTTGACATCTTTATTTTTAAACTATCCACCATTATCAAATATAATATCAGATGGGATACCATAGCGGCAAATGAGATGGTTGAAGATGAATTTAGAAATTTGTTTTCAACTCATGTAAGTGAGGGGTATAGTTTTAACCCACTTAGTAAAATACTTGATAGCGGTAAGGATGTGTTTATGGTCATCAGATGAGGGAGGGTTAATATTTCCAATGAGATCGATTCCTCATGTTGAAAATGGCCACAATGTAAGCATTAGTTTGAGTGTTTTAACTGGAACATGAATCAAATTGGCATGCCTTTGACATTTGTTGCACCTTTTGATATCAACAGTTGTATCTACTTCTATTGTTGGCCAATAGTAACAAGTACAAAGGAGATTTTTGGCAAGGATGGGCCCACTAGTGTGGGATCCACATGCTCCTTCATGAACTTCCCTCAATGCTAATGTTGCTTTTGTCAAATTCAAATAATGAAGTAGAGATCCATCAAAGCTTTTATGGTAAAGGTTGGGTCAAATAAGGTATATCAAGAGGCTTGGTGTGTAAAGGATTTTTATTGTTTACATGAAAGGTCAGGTGGAAGGACATGGTCATGAAGGTATTTATATAGGTTTGAATACAAAATAGAAATATGACCAACAATATCACAGATCATAGTAATGGTTGAAGGTTCATGAGCAAGTGCTAAAAGATGTTCAATAAGGAACTTATAATCTTTTTCTTTCTCTATGCTACAGATCAAAGAATCGATGGTATCCATGGCATCTATTATCCTGTTATTAACTTGAGGTATGTGTTCGAACTGAATATGGGCAATCTGCTACATGAGAATGTCCACCATGGCCTTGTATGGTAATAACTTATCATGTTTTGTCTAAAAGTGGTTTGTAACCTGATTGATGATTAACTGAGAATCACCATGAACAATGAGATGTTGAATGCTTTATTGTACTACTTGACAAAGCCCTATAATGATGCTTCATATTCAGCCATGTTATTAGTACAAAGAAAGTTGATATAGAATGATTTGGGAATAAGATCCCCTTCTGGTCTAATAAATAATAGGCCTACCCTTGATTTATGAGTTGTGAATGACCCATCAAAATATAGCTTCCATTTTTGCTCTTCAAGTGGTGTTTCTATGATGGTCATGATGGAATCATCTGGGAACTCAAAAGTGAGTGGTTCAATATTTGAAAGGGGAGCTTCATCAAGATGGTCTAAAAATACTCGTCCCTTTATGGCCTTATGGTTGACATAATAAATCTTTAATTCACTCAACAACATGATCTATTTAGTCATGTGGCCCTGTAAATCTATTTTAGATAGTAGATACTTGAGCGGATCTACTTTGGCAATGACTATGGTCTTGTTATTAATCATGTAATGATGCAGCTTTTGGGCTGTAATGACCATTTCTAAACAAGATTTTTATATTGCCATATAGTTATGTTTATATGCTACTTGTGTATGATTTAGATAGTACATGACATGTTATTTCACATTTTCATCATGCTAAGCTAAAATTACCCCCAGAGCTTTGTCAATGGTAGATAGGTATAACAAAAATGGCCTCCCTGATATTGGTGGTAATAAAATAGATTGATTGGCAAGATATTCCTTTAGATGCTCAAAGTATTTATGACATTATTCATCCTAAATAAATGTAACTCCTTTCTTTAGTAAATGAGTGAAAGGATGGCATTTGTCAGCCAACTATGAAATGAAGCATCTGATATACTAAATTTTACCCTGTAAACTATGGAGTTAATTAAAAGTGGAAGGTGGTGTCATCTTGGTAATAGATTATACATTGGAAGGATAAAATTTAATGTTTCAGTGAGAGATAATAAAGGCTAACAATTTGCCTAAAGTGACACTAAAGACACACTTATTAGGATTGAGTCAAACCTTGTACTCATAAAACCTTTCAAATATCCTTTGTAGTAGGTTGGATGACCTATACGGTTCTTATATTTACCTAATATGTCATTGACATAGTCTTCGATAATATCATACATCATGTCATCAAATATAATAGTCATAACTCTTTGATATATGACCTTAGCATTCTTGAGGCCGAATGATAGAACTTGATAGTAAAATGTTCCCCACAAAGTGGTGAACATTGTTTTGTGTTGGTATTTTGGTATAATTTTGATTTGATTGTATCCTAAAAATCCATCCATGAAAGATAAAATTTCATACCCAGCTGTGGAGTCAACTATCATGTCAATATTCGGTAGAGGAAAGTCATCCTTGGGGTAGGCCTTGTTGATGTCTCTGAAATTAGTGTAGATTTGATTCTTTCTGGATCTTCACTGAAAAACATAATGTTTGATATCCACTCTAAATATTCAATCGATATGATACATCTTGTTTCCCATAGTTTTTCCAAATTTTTCTTAACTAACACAACAATATAAGGATGCATCTTCCATAGTTTTTATTGTCCCCAAAAAATGTCATTCATTTTTGGGACGACCTATGGACTATTTTGGCCCTGCACAGACCAAAATCCTCTCTTCCCCTTTTCAAAATTTGTCCTGAGCATTCAAATTCCTCATTTTTCAAGCTTTTACAGAATTCTACAGACTTTGCAGGCTATGTTCTACAAGATTCGTAGGTTGATTTCTACGAACTCTGCAGATATGTTTCTACGGACTCATCATGCTTGAAATTAGTAGGTTCAGTAGGTTTGGTTCAATGGCTTTAACAAGTAAATTCCTTCAAAAGATCAAGTTTCCAACACTTAGGCATTTTTAAGATTGGTTCAACGCCTTGGTTCAACCAAAAGAGTTCAATCGGCAAGCTCCTAAGCAAAGGTTGAACCATTGAACTGTTGAACCTTGAACCAAAAAAGGTTCAAGGGTTCAACAGGTTCAAGGTTCAATGCCATCAGCAAGAGTTAAGCACTTTGTCTAAAGTTCATCAAGTTCAACCACCTCATGGTTCAATGGCTTTAAAACACTTAGAGAAAAACAAAGGCTTGAACCATTGAACCGTTGAACCTTGAACCATTTTGGTTCATCGGTTCAATGGGTTCAACGACCAAATGGTTCAACGCGTTTGGTTCAAAAGATCAAAAGGACTTAGCAAAATATAGAGAAAGAACCATTGAACCAGTGAACCATTGAACCAAGGTTGGTTCAATTAGTCGGTTCAATCATCAGGTTCAAGGGGCTACCCCAAAGCAAAAGAGGCAAGTGCCCTTGCAGAGGGCAGGCAACATTGGTTCAAAGGTCAAAGAGAAGGCAAAAAAAGACATAATTTCTTTGGATTTGTTCAAAGGCCCAAAAGGAATAATTCCTCCAGACTTTGTGTTTGATGGAAATGACTAAGTAAGAGAGTCCGAAAGAATTCTTTTGGAAGTATTTTCTATGGGAAAAGACTAAGACAAAAATCCTTCAGACATTTTGTCTGAAGGAATTCACACAAGAAACCCTGAAGAAATTGAAGGGAATGAGCAGCTAAGAAAAGGAATGCCTGAAATGAAAAAGCCTAAGAGCGAAAGCTGCCAATTGTCGTCTATCAAGACACTTTATAGTTTATTTCCAAGAAGCAACAGAACATGTCGTGTGTCCCATTGTAACTCAGTGGAGCATGACAAGTGTCGACATCTACATTTTAGGCTTCTTATAAGTTTCAAAACTTCTCACAAAATCATGCAGAAAGCACCAAGTGGCAACAACGAAAGGTTGTAATATGTTTTTTCTACAAAGCCGTGGAAGATGCCACATGTCCCTTGAAAATATCAATGGATCATGACAAGTGTCAACATTCGCACTCTCTTCCTTTTATGTCGTAAGGACTGTGTGGACCCCGAGTGAGTTGCTAAGGTCAAGTGGAACGTGATAAGTGGCATTGTCCATGTGAATCCAAATGAGTCCCATATGTTTCTACAGTGTTTCTAGGAGCTCATCAGAAACTGCCACATGTCATCTTCTATATGACTCTCAAAAGGTATTCAAAGCCTCATAGAGCATGCCACGTGTCTCGTTAAAACTCAGTGGAGCACGAAAAGTGTCTACGTCTACATTTCAAGTTTTTTATAAAGCTTATTTCAATAAGCTTCTCTTAGATTTTCACTGAGGCTATCATGTGTCACTTGTTGAGATCAGCGAAAAGCGGCCAAAGCAAGCGGGAAAGACACGAAAGAATTGGTTTGAGCATGGGCTTGAATGCATTCAAAGGCCAAAACACCAAAGGGAAGAATGTAAAGAGCCAACAAATCTAAGGATATAGCCCTAAGAGCTCAAATGCCAGGAAAAGACAAAACCCAAAAGGGAAAAGATAGCCTGAGGGCTCAAATCATAGCAGAAAGAGGGAAAGGCCAAAATATCTTCAAGGGAGTTATTTCTTGTGGGTGAAATAGTAGATCAAGTAGATTTTTGAGCGTGCCAAATCAAGGACATGGCCTATTTTTCTTCTTGGGAGTAATAGCCAATTGGACAGCTACGCAGACACTAGGGGAAAGACCAGACAATCCATACCAAGGAAGAGACATATTAGATGAATGGACATGCCATAGTTAAGGTAGCCATCCTATTCTAGCATGGCCCTCCTTGACAAAACTACCTTGAATGTAACATGGGCCTTTTTTATGAAAATAAGCGCCCAAGTCTTCTTGGGAGTGCTATATATTGTAATCTCTCATTTGATGAAAAGAGAGATCTTTCTGTTACCAGAAACAAAACTCTAACCAAATTGAAAGGCATCACTGAGACTTTGAGCTCAGATTGTTTATCATATTTATTTGTTTGAATAAAAAAGCAAGTTACTTTCAGACTTTGTGTTGTTATAGCTTGTATCATTCTAGGAGATTGTTCTTATGTCTATTTCCTAAATGTATTCTTGTTTATGCAATTTAATAAGTAGAGCTAGTGGAAGTGATAAGGAAGGTGTCCTGAAACCAGTTACTTATAGACTTTGTGCTGACATAATTGTTTTCAGTGTGTATTTTTAGTTTCTTTCTATGTAAAGGACCTTGGGATGACTTTGTGCCCCCATTATTCTTTGTATTTCACTCTTGGGCAGTCAAGGTGGAGACTTTGTGCTACATCTTAGATTGTTGGTTACTTTGCACCCTGTTACCAGTCACTTATCATACCTGAGGGATAATTCTATTGTCCCTTGCAAGAACACTTCTGAAAGAAGATAAGTGCCTTCAGTGTTTTCACCAAGATTTTCTCTTTTGTTTGTGAACATCATCTCTGAAAGAAGAGAGATGGATGGCTTATCCTACCCCTGAGTGTTATTTTTAACTTATATATATAGTATATGGCACCTTTATACCTATAGGGAACCTCCCCTTGATGAGAGGAGAGATTTGTCCCCTTTAGATGTGGTAAACCTAAAACTTTGGACAACCAATCTCCCTATGCTGTGGTTGAAGAGACCTATTTTGCTCACCAGTTAGCTGGTTGATAAAATATTCACACAACAATTTTTGGTGACTCCGCTGGAGAAGAGCGCATAATTTGAAGTCTTAAGCTTCAATTTGAAGCTGATCCTACTCTTTTCCATTTTTTGTTCTATAATCTAGGAACTCCACATTATACCAGAAGCCAAAAATCTCAAGGTGTTGTTGACCCTACTTTTGAGTTGGTGCAGTAGAGTAATTTTGAGTTGTTTCCTCCACAACCTCACCTTCAACGAACTAGGAGTCTTCTTCCTACCCCTACCGGGTCACCAACACAAGGCAAAGCTTCTTTTTCTACTACTAGCAGAGCTTTGCCTATCCATACTCCACCCAGATTTGTGTTTCCACTTTTACATAATCAAATCATGGATCAGGGCCCCTAGGGTAACTAATTTGGTCTGCTAAATTTGACCCCACCTCTACATGAGCTTCCACACAATTCAAGGAAGAATTTCCCCAAGCTTGAATTGAATCCTAAAGATGACGCTAATCTCTTCACTGAGGAAGAAGAATTATTTGGCAACTCTCATATTAGTTTCCTAAACTACCAGGATGAACCCAAAAGTGAAGGCAATGCAGCTAAGGGGTCATATGTTGTGTTCACCAGGTCTAAAAATCAATCAGCTCAACAAGCTAATAAGGAGAAAGCAGAGGAGCGACCTGAACCAGTAGTTTTGATTGCTAAGCGAGGGTCCACTCTTCCTTTTCAGCTAAAGGACTCAATGATTGCAAAGAAGGTAAGTACCTCAAATACCCCTACGTCTTCTACTTCAAATTTGTAGTCTAGTCTTCCCTCTTTCAAAAATCAAAAGGATGAATTTCCATCCTCTGCTCTTGGCTCATTCTAGGCATTTGACATAATTGACCATATAAAGAAAACCAAAATTCAAATGTCTGAATTTGAATTTTTGTAGTCCCATCCTGAGCAATTAGATAAATTGGTTCAGTGTGTTAAAAACCAGGCCATCCCTATAGGACAAGCAATTTCCAAAGTAACACATGATCCCCCCAAGAATGCACCCACCAAGAACAATCTTGTCATTACCCCTCCTGCTGCTCCTGGTAGGACTGAACCTTTCTATGTCTCATTACTGATAAACGGTCATCAGCTAAATAATTGCATCATTGATTTTGGAGCTTCAGACAATGTTATGCCTGCCAAAGTGGCTGAATCCCTTAGCCTCACACTAACCAAGACATTTGGTAGATGCTTCTCCATGGAGAAAAAGCAAGTACCTCTGCTGGGACAAATTAAGGACACCCAATTTGCATTTACATCATTCCTAGACAAAAGAATCAAGATGATTGTCTTGGTAGCCAACGTCCCAGCATCATATGGCATCCTTCTTGGGCAGATTTTTTGCAAGGATGTTGGTGGTGAATTGAATATGGATTTATCAGAGGTGAGGATTCCAGTCAAAGTTATTATGAAGAGGCTACTCCCTGAGAAGAAAGTGAAATATGTGGTTACCTAGACCTCAGCACCTGAAGCTCAAATTCTATTTGAGTCTTCAGGCATGGGTAACTACTTTCTATCCATGGATGAAGTTCATGAGGCATCTGATGAAGCTCCTATAAGTGACAACCTGGAAATGCATTCAGCTAGAACAACAAGAGAATTGGTGGAGTACAATACCAATGTGGAAGGATATCCACCTCTGAATGAAGAAGATTTCAAAGAAAAAGCAGTGTCTAATGAGGTATGGATTTTAGAATTTGATGGCAGTTGCTTCTCTATCAGTTTACGAGTTGGGGCTGTGCTGATATCTCTTCAAGGAGATATTTTTTCTTCATCCTACAAGTTGCAATTCAACAACACTAATAACACCGCTGAGTATGAATTTATGTTGCTTGGATTAAAAGTTGCTAGGGACAAAGGCATCAAACTCCTTCATGCTAAAGGAGATATTGAATTGGTGGTTTGTCAAGTGAGGAACCTATATCAAACCAAGAATGAAAGATTGTGCCACTATCGTAATCTAGTTTGGAACCAAATTGAAAACTTTGATGCTTTCAACATCTCTAGAGTTCCCAGAGAATTCAATGACTGGGCTGATGCACTGGCTATTTTAGCTACTCTCTTGGTCCCCCACCTAGACTTCAAAGGAGATAGGTACACTATTGAGCTGGTCTTTTAGCCAAGTGTGCTTGATAATGCTAGTCATTGGTAGGTGTTTAACCACGACAGTCAAATCATTGCCTTCTTGGAGCAAAGGGATAGCTTTGAATGACTGTATTTTGAAGGCAGTAAACCTCAAAAGCTTGAATTGACCCTTAAATCAAGTTCAAGCATAGATGAAGAGTTTTTGTAGTTTAAAGGGAATAAGATTCCCAAAGCCCTGGTTTTCCTTGAGAAATTGTTTGACAAACATGATAGGTTCGTCAAACAACAGAAAATAGATTCAAGCTCCTCCCAAGATTTTGATCAAGTAAATCTGAGAACCAAGGAAGATCCCAAGATGGTGAACATTGGGAAATGATGTACTCCTAAAGAGAGGTTCAAGTTCACCACTTTGCTCAATCAATACATGGACATCTTAGATTACTCCTATGATGACCTGAAGTCACTCTAGCCTGATGAAATCCGACATGACATTCCTCTCAAGGTTGATTTGGCACCTTACAAGCAAAAGTCCAGGCAGTATAATCCAAAAATATTAGGTACCATTTTATCTGAGATACAAAAGATGCTAAATGCTAGGATAATCTTTCCAATCCATCATTCCACATGAATTACCAATATAGTGCCTATACGGAAATAAAATGGCAAAATTTGCCTCTATGTGGATTTTAAGAATTTAAATTAGTCATCCTTGAAAGATAACTACCCTCTGCCTATCATGGACCAAGTACTTCAGACAGTGATGGGTTTGGAGATGTTATCAATGTTAGATGGATTTTTAGGATATAATCAGGTTGAAGTTGGTGAGGCAAACCAGCATAAGACTACTTTCACCACACCTTGGGGCACGTTTTCATATAGAAGGATGCATTTTGGCTTGATAAATGCTAGTGCCACCTTCCAAAGAGCAATAGACCTTACCTTCAAGGATGAGATGGGTAAGTTTATCATAGTTTATCTTGATGACTTGACCATCTTTTTTAAGCATCACCTAGATCATGTGCACCATTTGCAAAAAGTGCTGGAATGCTACCGCCAGATGGCATTTCCTTAAACTCCAAGAAGTTAGTTTTTGGAGTAACAGAGGGAAAACTTCTCAGACACATTGTGTCCAAAGGAGACATAAAAATTGACTCAGACAGAGTCAAGTCTAGCCAAGAGCTTACCCTACCCACAAGTAAAATTGTTGTTCACTCTTTCTTTGGAAAGGTGAATTTCTTACGGAGGTTCATCCCTGAGTTTGTTAAAAAGACTAGGCACATTGTAAACATGATGAAGGGAAAGGCCACCTTCAGCTGGACTGAAGAAGGCAAGTCAACATTTGAGGATATCAAGACTGCCATTGCCCACGCCCCAATTTTGGTTTGTCTAGACTATAACAAAGAGTTCACCATATACAGTTATGCTTTAGAACATATGCTTTCAGCAACTCTGGTTCAACAAAATAAAGAAGGTATGAAATCTCCCATTTCCTTCATGAGTTGTCCTCTCAAACCTCATGAGCTAAAGTACTCGAACATGGAGAAGAATGCTTATGCAGTGGTGAAGGTAGTAAAGCATTTCTGCTTCTACATCTTAAATTCACACACTATTGCCTTAGTTCCTGACACCACGGTCAAATCCATATTGACTCAGTAGGAGTTTGGGATGAAAGAGGCAATTGGGTTGTAAAGATCCAAGAATTTGATCTAGTCATCAAGCCAATAAATATGGTACGAGGAAAGGGGCTATGCTAATTAATTTTTGATAACAAGCTAAAAGGAACAAAACATGAAGAGTCAGAAGAAAAAGATGCACCAACAGTTCTCTTCATCTTCACCACGAATGAGTGGTACTTAGGTATTGCCCATTTCCTTACTTATGGTGAGTGTCCGGCTCACCTATCTTATAAAGAAAGGAGGACTATCAAGTTGAAAGCTGTTAATTTCATCCTTTGGGACAATGGCCTGTATAAGAGGAGCCTTGATGGAGTGTTCCTCCATTGCGTAGACAAGGAGCAGCAAAGCCAACTTCTGAAGTCCTTCCATGATTTGGCCTATGGAGGACATTTCTCTACTTCTGTAACTGCCCATAAAATTTTGTGGGCCAAGTATTATTGGCCAATTCTCTTTCAAGATGCATATAAGTGGGTAAGGAAATGTGAACTCTACCAGTAGTTTGTTGGTGGACCCAAGCTGGCTACCCTGCCTCTCAAACCAGTAATCATAGAAGAGCCATTCCAGTAATGGGGCATCGATTTCATTGGTGTTATAAACCCATCTTCAAGTGTTGGACATGACTATGTCCTTATAGCCATAGATTACTTCACCAAGTGGGTGGAGGCTATCCCAACCAAACATGCTACTTCAGAAGTAGTGTGCAATTTCCTCAAAGAGAACATCATTGCCAGGTTTGGGGTCCTAGTCAAAATTGTCATAGACAATGTAGCTTGTTTCACTTCCTAAGAGATAACTCAGTTCTATTTTTACTATGGGATCACCCTCTCTCACTCTTCTAATTACTTTCCACAAGGGGATGGACAAGCTGAATCAAGCAACAAGAACTTGGTGACTATTATCAAGAAGCTGGTAGATGACAACCAAAGGACATGGCATAAAGCATTGGTTGATGCTCTATGGGCAGATAGAATTACACCAAAAAGGGCAATTGGTATTTCTCCTTTCCAACTTCTTTATGGACTCAATGTTGATATACTAGTCACGTTGGAATTGCCAACATTGAAATTGGCTAAGGCAATTGAAGATCAAATGTATGAAAGCACCCTTGATAAGAGGATCATGTGCCTGACTGAGCTGGAAGAGCAGAGAACTATAGTTGTGGACTGAATTGCTGCCCATCAAGGTTTGGTGAAGAAGCTCTTCGACCAAAAAGCCAAGAATTGTGATTTCTAGATTGGAGATCAAGTCCTCCTATGGGATAAGAGGAGACAACCAAAGGGAATGCATGGAAAGTTTGACTCCCTGTGGAGGGGCCCTTTAACTATTCATCAACTCAATGGTGAAAATAATTTCTTATTGAGGTATCAAGATGGCACACCCTTTTCTCTGCCTCACAATGGGCAGCATCTGAAGCACTTCAACTCTTGAAGCATTAGATGGGTTCACCTGTACATATGTATATTTGTATAGTCTTTTGTTTCTATTTTGTGCTTTTCATTTTCATTTTTTGGAGCCTTTCTTTTTGGGTAGCATGACTCCATAGCCCAATGGCATACTTCAAAGGCACTGAAGATTTTATTTTCTACTCCCCTCAGTTGTTTCAAGTTTTCAACTGAAGGAAGTTCTCCAACTGGAGCCAGTTGTTGTCCCCAAAAAATGTCATTCATTTTTGGGATGACCTATGGACTATTTTTGCCCTACATAGACCAAAATCCTCTCTTCCCCTTTTTGAAATTTATCCTGAGCATTCAAATTCCTCATTTTTCAAGCTTTTCCAAAAATCTACGGACTCTGTAGGCTAAGTTCTACAGGGTTCGCAAGTTGATTTCTACAAATTCTACAAATATGTTTATATGGAATCATCATGCTTGAAATTAGCAGGTTGAGTAGGTTCAGTTCAATGGATTTAATAGGTAACTTCCTTCAAAAGATCAAGTTTGTAAAACTTAGGCATTTTTAGGCATTTTTAGGATTGGTTCAACGCCTTAGTTCAACCAAAAGAGTTCAATCGACAAGCTCTTACGCAAAGGTTGAACCATTGAACCATTAAAATGTTGAACCTTGAACCAAAAAAGGTTCAAGGGTTCAATAGGTTCAAGGTTCAACATCATCAGCAAGAGTTAAGTGCTTTGTCTAAAGTTCATCAAGTTCAACCACTTCATGGTTCAACAGCTTTAAAACACTTAGAAGAAAAACAAAGGCTTGAACCGTTGAACCATTGAACCTTGAACCATTTTCGTTCATCAATTCAATGGGTTCAACAACCAAATGGTTAAACACATTTGGTTCAAAAGATCAACATGACTTAGCCAAATAAAGAGAAAGAACCATTGAACCATTGAACCGTTGAACCAAGGTTGGTTTAATCGGTTAGTTCAATCAATAGGTTCAAGGGGCTGCCCCAAAGCCAAATAGGCAAGTTCCCTTGCAGAGGGTAGGAAACATTGGTTCAAAGGTCAAAGAGAAGGTAGAAAAAGATAGAATTCCTTCAAATTTGTTCAAAGGCCCGAAAGGATCAATTCCTTTAGACTTTTTGTCTGATGGAAATGACTAAGTAAGAGAGTTTGAAAGAATTCTTTCAAAAGTATTTTCTGTGGGAAAAGACTAAGGCAAAAATCCTTCAGACATTTTGTTTGAAGGAATTCACCCGAGAAGAAAGCCAGAATAATTGAATGGAATGAGCAGCTAAGAAAAGGAATGTCCGAAAGGAAAAAGCCTGAGAGCGGAAGCTACCAAGTGTCGTCTGCTGAGACACTTTATAGTTTATTTCCAAGAAGTAGTGGAACATGTCATGTGTCCCATTGTAACTTAGTGGAGTGCGACAAGTGTCGGCATCTACATTTTAGGATTCTTATAAGTTTCAAATCTTCTCACAGAATCATGCAGAAAGCACCAAGTGGCAATAGCAGAAAGTTGTAATATGTTTTTTTACAAAGCCACAAAAAATGCCATGTGTCCTTTGAAAAGCTCGGTAGAGCACGACAAGTGTCAACATCTGCGCTCTCTCCCTTTTGTGTCATAAGGACTGTGGTGGGCCTTGAGTGAGTTGCTAAGGTCAAGTGGAATGTGACAAGTGGCATCATCCATGTGAATCTAAATGAGTCTCAGATGTTTCTACAATGTTTCTAGGAGCTCGGTAGAAACCACCACATGTCATCTTTTGTAAGACTCTCAAAAGGTATTCAAAGCCTCATGAAGCATGCCACGTGTCCCATTAAAACTCAATGGAGCATGACAAGTGTCTGCGTCTACATTTCAAGTTTCTTATAAAGCTTCTTTCACTAAGCTTCTCTCAGATTTTTACTGAGGCTGCCATGTGTCACTTGCTGAGATCAGCGAAAAGTGGCCAAAGCAAGCGGGAAAGACACGAAGGATTGGTTTGAGTGCGGGCTTGAATTCATTCAAATGTCAAAATGCCAAAGGGAATAACGTAAAGAGCCGGCAAAGTCGAAGATATAGCCCTGAGAGCTCAAATGCTAGGAAAAGACAAAACCCGAAAGGGAAAAGATAGCCCAAGGGCTCAAATCATAGCAGAAAGAGGGAAAGGCCAAAATATCTTCAAGGGAGTTATTTCTAGTGGGTGAAATATTAGATCAAGCAGACTTCTAAGCATGCCAAATCAAGGATGCAGCCTATTTTTCTTCCTGGGAGTAATGGCCAATTGGACAGCTGCGTAGACACCAGGGGAAGGACCAGATAGTCCATACCAAGGAAGAAACATATTAGATGAATGGACATGCCATAGTTAAGGCATCCATCCTGTTCCAGCATGACCCTCCTTGAAAAAATTGAAAATGCATTCAAGGCATTGAATGCAACATGGGCCTTTTTTATGAAAACAAGTGCCCAAGTCTTCTTGGGAGTGCTATATATTGTAATCTCTCATTTGATGAAAAGGGAGATATTTCCGTTGCCAAAAGCAAAACTCTACCCAAATTGAAAGGCATCACTGAGACTTTGAGCTCAGATTGTTTATCAAATTCTTTGTTTGAATCAAAAAGCAAGTTACTTTCAGACTTTGTGCTGTTATAGCTTGTATCATTCTAGGAGATTGTTCTTGTTTATGTAATTTAATAAGCAGAGCTAGTGGAAGTGATAAGGAAGGTGTCCTGAAACCAATTACTTGCAGACTTTGTGCTGACATAATTGTTTTCAGTGTGTTTTTTTAGTTTCTTTCTATGTAAAGGACCTTGGGACGTCTTTGTGCCCCCATTGCTCTTCATATTTCACTCTTGGGTAGTCAAGGTGGAGACTTTGTGCTACATCTTAGATTGTTGGTTACTTTGCACCCTATTACTAGTCACTTATCATACCTAAAAGAAAATCCTGCTGTCCCCTTCAAGAACACTTTTGAAAGAAGAGAAGTGATTTCAGTGTTTTCACTAGGAGTTTCTCCTTTGTTTGTAAACATCATCTCTGAAATAAGAGAGATGGATGGCTTATCCTACCCCTGAGTGTTATTTTTAGCTTATATATATAGTATATGGCACCTTTATACCTATAGGGAACCTCCCCTTGATGAGAGGAGAGATTTGTCCCCTTTGGATGTGGTAAACTTGCAACTTTGGATGACCAATCTCCTATGTTGTGGTTGAAGAGACCTATTTTGCTCACCAGTTAGCTAGTTGACAAAATATTCACCCAACATTTTTTATTTCATAGGCTTGGAATCAATATGTACAATGAGGTGATATATAACCAAGGTGAGGTCCAAACCTGGCATGTCTAAATAGACCCATGCAAAGATGTCAACAAACTTCCTCAAATGGGTTATAAAAACTTCACATTCTTCTTCAATGAGATACACACCTCATTTGGTCCACTTCAGGTTGTTTAGAGTCATGATGTTGACTTCCATAGTATCCTATACTAGGATATTTGAGACATCTTCCATAATGGTTGGAAAGGATGTGAATTGGCCTACAATAGCAAAGTCCTTTAGTCAAACTGGTTCTTCAAGTTCTCCCAAGTAGGATGAATCTAAATCATTGAATGGTAGTAATGGCCATGTAAAAAATATTGTAGGGCATTCTTAGACAATCTGAACAAAGGCATTTTGTTCCTTTGTACTAAAATTAGACCCAAAATCAAGTTCATCATTGGTGGTCTCTTGAGCTTCATTCAAGGAAAGGTGAACACCCTCATTTAGTGGCACCTAAAACAAGTTTTGACTAAAAGACTGGCCTTTCTTTCTACATTTACCCTAGTCTAAAATTGCCCAAAGAGGTTTTCACTTTGGGAACTCAATGTTTTATTCTTTTATTTTTGGCTAAGGGTGTTCACCCACTATCCAAAATAGGTTTCAAGATCTCGTTTGATAGAGAACCCTTGTTTGTGGCCTCCCAATAGAACACTGTCTCTTAGGCCTTAAAATCATAAAAGGCCTCATCATTCTCAAACTCATTTAAAGGTATTAGGGATTCTTATTAGTCTTAGTATATAAGTTGAGGATGAAAAAAGGAAAGTGTGGAATGTTAGATTAGTGGCATAATGGTAAAAATGGTATTTGGGTCAAATAGGTTGGTATTGGCAAGGTCTTCGTAAATGTTATGATCAAACCCTACTTCACTACCAACATCATCATTAGTCATTGGTATTAGAACATGAATAAGATACATGGAGTCACCCCCTGGAGGTTCAAATTTGAGACCATAGGTTTCCTTTGTACCTGGTCATAAAAATGGGCTCAAGAGTACCCTATTGATTTCCCTCTAGACCTCCACCATTATATGCTTGGTTGTCCATGATCCTATTAGGGATAGGATATTTTACACTTTGGTAACAATTAACTAATTTATTAATGTACAACTAAGAATCATCATTGGTAAGTGGGTTATCTTCTTGGCTAGTGGTTGGTGTGAAAATAACATGTATTGGGATATGAAGCTTTCCTTTTCCTTTCATCATCATTCTATGCGAGATGGCTTAGCTTTGGGCCTTCCATAGGTCTTGGGATTTTGTGGAAGCTTGGAAATATGGAATGTGTCATGGGTAAAATAATATCCTAGACCATTATTTGAGATGATAAAATGATTGGAAATTTCAAGAGAAAGAACATGTGATGATAAGGCAAGGCTATCAGGGTCTATACAATTGGCCTCTATGTCAGGATCTTAACAAGAACAATTGATTACTGTTGTACAAGCAACTAAACACAGAATTAATCAGAAGTAATAAATAACTAGAAACTAGAATCAACAAAGAACAAGAGATACAAGAAATAATGAAAACTTGTATTAAACTCTTCTAAAAAAATTACAATGAAGAAATCTCTCATTCTTCCACACCTCTCAGATGTACAGATCTCTTTCCCTCAAGAGTTCTCTCTCACAATTACAAACACAATTCAGCCTTTGAATTGTCTTCTACATCATACAAGCTATGAAGATCTATCCCTATTATATAGAATTAGGGATCATGAGCTATGCATTATCCACCATTAGATACACCTCTTAATCAAATGTCCAAATCAGTTCTGCCAAAAATAGAAACATGGACTTAATACCAACAGTTCAACTTATCATGCAAACAATCTATTTGTCCCACAAAAATAGAATTTTGGAATGCACAGGTGACCGACATTGGTCCCTATCTGCCTGCACATGACCAACATCGGCTGATCCATAACCGATGCTGGCAGCTCCCAGTCGACACCTGACCGACATCGGTCGACCCTGACTGACGTCACTGACTGTGTATCTCCAACAACCTTGCATTTCACTCATTGGTGAAGCTTTTAGCTCCACAACTTAACAATCTCCCACTTGGAGATAAACAGCTGCACCTATACCTGTACAACAACATCTTCTAGCTTCTCCATCTTCAATCTCAATCTTGAAGACCAACAAAAGTTGAATGAAGATTCAACTTCTCCTTTGTTACCAGATTTGTTAACATATCAGCAGGGTTCTTATCTATATGGATCTTTTCCAGCTTCAACTCACCATCCTCCAATACCTGTCTAATGAAGTGGTACCTAAGTTGTATATATTTGGTTCTTGAATGAAAGGCTGAATTCTTTGCCAAATGAATTGCACTTTGACTATCACTGTATAATCTACAACTCTCTTGCTCCTTTCCCAACTCTTCCATGAACCATGTCATCCATATCATCTCCTTGCTAGCCTCTGTGACTGCAATGTATTCTGCCTCTGTAGTAGACAAGGCAACAACCTTCTGCAACTTTGAAATCTAGCTAACTGCCATTCCACCAACAGTGAAAACATATCCTATGGTGCTTCTCCTACCATCCAAGTCACCTGCCATATCCGCATCTACATATCCATATAGAGAAGTGTTTGACCCTCCATAACATAAATGCCTATTGTTGGTCCCTCTCAGATATCTGAGAATCCACTGAACTGCTTTCCAGTGTTCCTTTCCTGGATTGGCCATAAACTTACTGACAACTTCCACTGCTTGGGCAATATCAGGTCTAGTACATACCATTGCATACATTAAGCTCCCAATTGTGGAAGCATATGGATTCTACTCATGTACTTTACCTCATCATGTGAATTAGGACACTATTCTTTGCTCAATTTGAAGTGTCCAGCCATAGGTGTACTCACCAGTTTTGCATCATACATATTGAACCTCTCCAACACCTTATTCACATAATCCTCTTAAGACAAAATCAACCTGTGATTTTTCTTGTCTCTCTTAATACTCATGCCAAGGATTTTCTTTGCTGCTCCAAAATCCTTCATGGCAAATGTGTGAGCTAATTTTACCTTAAGCTCAAAAATATCCTGCATGTGTGAACCTGCAACAAGTATATCATTTACATACAGCAACAAGATAATATATCTACCATTATCCAATCTCTTAAAATAAACACAATGATCAGATTGACATCTTCTGAAACCATGCTCAGTCATAAACCTGCCAAATCTCAAATACCATTGTCTTGGAGCTTGCTTAAGACCATATAAGCTTTTCTTCAACTTGCACACAAGCTTCTCTTACCTTTGACCTCAAAAGCCTCCAGCTAATCCATATATATTTCTTCATCCAAATCTCCATGAAGAAATGCTATCTTAACATCAAGCTACTCAAGATGCAAATCCTCAATAGCAACTAAAGACAATATAGTCCGAATAGAAGTCATTTTTACTACAAGAGAAAAAATTTCACCAAAATCAATACCTAGTTTCTGTGCAAATCCCTTTACTACCAACCTGGCCTTATGTCTCATCTGTCCATTCTCACCTTCTTTTAATCTGTAAAACTAATTTTTTTCAGTGCTCTCTTACCTGCTGGCAACTCAACCAAATTCCACATTTGGTTCTCTTTCAAGAAATCAATCTCCTCATTCATGCCAAGCTCCCATTATTTCTAGGTTTTTACCTGCATTGCTTCATCAAAACTCTCTGGTTCTCCACTATCAATGAGCAATAAGTAGAATAATGAAGGGAAATATCAAATTGGAGGTTTACTTACCCTTTCTAACCTCCTCTTGGGCATTTCAGACTCATTTTTAGCTTGCTGTCTACCCAAATTCTCTATCAGTGACTGATCTCGGTCATCTCTTGGTCTGTACCTGGGCAACGTCGGTTCTTTCCAACTGATGTTAGTTCCTTCCTGACTGACTTCGATCACTGTTTGATTGATGTCAGTTCTTGTACGACTGACGTTGGTTCCTGCCTGACCGACGTCAGTGTCTGTGTTTTCCTGTAAGTGATTATTCTTTCCTGCGAGCTCATTTTGGATCATCACCTCATCCAATTCAACATTGCCCTACTCAAAATTCTTTAGCTTCTTGAGCTGATCACTGTACATCACCTTCTCATTGAAAACATCACGGCTTCTAATAATTTTGTTAGTTCCTAGATTCCACAATTGGAATCTGAAATCTCCAGAGCCATAACCAATAAAAGTGCACCTCATAGACTTAGCATCCAGCTTCTTTCTATTTTCTTTATCAATGTGCACAAAAGCTTCAGAACTAAAAACTCTGAGAAATGAAAGATCTACCTTTTTACCTGTCCAAGCCTCTTCTAGAATTCCACCATCTAGAGTAGTAGAGGGTCCTCTATTAATCAGGTAAACCACAGTATCTACAGCTTCTGTCCAAAACTATAAGGGCAAACCAGCATGCAACCTCATACTCCATGCACGCTCCATTATTATTTTATTCATCCTTTCAAAAACTCCATTCTGTTGAGGTGTCCTTGGAACCATCCTTTCCCTACGTATTCCATTCATAGAATAGTACCTATTAAATTTATAGCTGCAGTACTTACCACCATTGTTAGATCTAAGACACTTCAATCTCAAACCTATTTCATTCTCACCCAAAGCTTTCCATTTCATAAATGTGTCAAAAACATCAAATTTCTTCCTTACGCAATAAACCCATACCTTTCTTGTAGCATCATCAATGAAAGAAACATAATATTGTGATCCTTCAATAGAAGCTACCTGAGCTGGTCCCCACACGTCTGTGTGAACAAGCTCCAACTTGTGCTTCTTCTTTGTTGACCCAATTTTGAGAAATCTCACTCTTCTATTTCCCAAAAATACAATGCTCACAGAAATCTAGATCTATGCTTTTCAAATCTGAAAGCTTACCTTTTGACTTAAGAAATTTCATTCCCTTTTCACTCATGTGGTCGAGCCTACAGTGCCACAACTTTGCATCTACATCTAAAGTAGATAATACAGAAGGAGAATAATCAGTAATACAATTACATAAATAGAGAGTACCTACTCTCTTACCTCTAGCTAATACAAGTGCACCCTTGGTAACCTTCCAAGATTCAGCTGTGAGAGTTACTGTGCAATCCTCATCCCCTAACTTTCCTGTAGAAATCAGATTCCTCTTCAGGATGGGTGCATGCATGACATCTTTCAACACCCATGTGTTGCCATTCTGCAATTTCAGCTGCACTTTTCCTTTGCCAACAGTTTTACAAGGCTCATCATCCCCTAAATAAACTATTCCAAAATCTCCTTAGACATAGTCATTGAAATATTCTCTATTTGGGGTAGCATGGAAAGAGGCACCAGAATATAAAACCCAATATTCTATTTTATTATCTAAAAAAAATATAAGAGCATCTTGTGCAACAATACCTGCAAATTTTGCTTCTTCATTACCTTCATGCTGATAGTCTTCTCTAACTTTCAACCAACAGTCTTTCTTTGCATGCCCTTTCTTTCCACAATTCCAGTAGGTTATCTTTCTTTTTCCATTTTTGGATTTGGATCTATTGCTCATCTTTGACTTAGACCTTGATCTCCCTTGCTTGCGCCTCTCTTTTTGCCTTCCCCTGCTTTCAATACTTAAAGCATTACTTGATGTCTCCTCTGTGCTTTTCTTGTGAATTTCTTCATTCAAGATTACACTAACAACATCATCTACTTTCAAGATATTTGTAGCAGATGTATTACTAACTGCCATTACCAAACTATGCCAACTTTTTGGTAAAGAGCATAAAATTTAGAGAGCCATAATTTCATCATCAAACACTATTTTGACTGAATTTAACTGATTTACTATTGCATGGAAATCATTTAGATGAGTAGATACATATCCACCTTCCTGCATATGCAAATTAAATAATTGCTTCATAAGATATACCTTATTTTAAGCTGAGGGCTTTTCATATAAATTTGCTAAAGTATCCGTTAACTCTACCATTGACTTTGCCTGTGACAAGTTAAAAATCACAAAAGATGCATAGCTCAACCTTATAGATCACAGAGCCTTTCTATCAAGAACATTCCATTCTTCATCTTCCATATCTATGGGCTTGCTTGAAACTCCATCCAATGGTAAGTATAGATCTTTCTGATACAGATAATCTTCTATCTGCATCCTCCATAATTGATAGTTCTTGCCGTTAAACTTCTCCATTCTCAATTTACTTTCTTCTGCCATTGCTATACTCCCACTCAAACAGAAACCCTTGTGAGTGACCTGTAATCAACACACACTAAACAGATCTAAAACCACCTGTTAGTGAACCCAAGCTCTGATACCACTTGTCAGGATCTTCACAAGAACAATTGATTACTGTTGTACAAGCAACTAAACACGGAATTAATCAGAAGTAATAAGTAACTAGAAACTAGAATCAGCAAAAAACAAGAGATACAAGAAACAATGAAAACTTGTATTAAACTCTTCTCAAAAGGAAATACAATGAACAAATCTCTCTTTCTTCCACACCTCTCAGATGTACAGATCTCTTTCCCTCAAGAGTTCTCTCTCACAATTACAAACACAATTCAGCCTTTGAATTGTCTTTTACATCATACAAGCTATGAAGATCTATCCCTATTATATAGAATTAGGGATCATGAGCTATGCATTCTCCACCGTTAGATACACCTCCTAATCAAAGGTCCAAATCAGTCTTGCCAAAAATAGAAATGTAGACTTAATACCAACAGTTTAACTTATCATGCAAACAATATGTTCGTCCCATGAAAATAGAATTTTGGAACGCACAGGTGACCAACTTCAGTCCCTATCTGCCTGCACATGACCGACGTCGGCTGATCCATAACCAACGCCGGTAGCTCCCAGTCGACACCTGACTGACGTCGGTCAACCCTGACCGACGTCGGTGACTGTGTAACTCCAGCAACCTTGCATTTCGCTCATTGGTGAAGCTTTTAGCTTCACAACTTAACACTCTAGAAAATCAAAAAGTATTTATTTATCTTTATCCTTCTTGGGTACTAGGTCTAGGATGAAGAAATAATTATAAATTTCATATTCAACCTCCAAATGCTTATAGTGTTCATATGGCTATAAATCACCATGGACAGTGACCTCCATCCTAGAGTGGGGAAACTTAATACACTGGTGTAATGTCAAAAGGATTACACAAATTCATGTATCCATGGTCTACCCAAGAGAAAAGTTTATGATAGATATAGGTCTAGCACATGGAAAAGTGTATTATGGGTCAAAGGTCCAATGATCTCTAACAAGCTTATGGTTCCTTGTGATTCCATCTCTTCATTGTCATAGGCCTTGATAGCACTAATTTGAGGCTGTAGGTTGGTTGTTGTATATCCCAGATGCTTGATTAGATTTAGAGACACAATATTCATGCTTGATCCATTGTCTATGAGGACACATTTGACTTTATAACACATGATGACAACTTTAATGTCTGATAGGTTGTTATGAAAAGGGTAAAGGGATGATATATCACTTTGGTCAAAGGTCAACTATTGGCCTTGTTGAGTATTATCATTGATATCAAAGGTGCATCTTACATGAATTTGATGTCATTTAGAGAGTGTGCCTAGTTGATAGTGTATTGATGTGACAAAGGGAATTGATGAAATGTTGACATTGAAGGATGTTGCCATGAAAAAGAATTTGAAGGAAACTAAATGTTTTATGGTCTATGAAGGTATAGGTCTTTGAGTAGCCTAAGCCTAGATATGGCATGAAGAGACCTTGTAAGAAGGTATGATCATGGTGGCTTGGTAAAATGAGTGAACAAAAGAATGGGTGGTTTTATGAGGTTTCTTGATCATGTGTGTGAGGCATTGGATAACTCATGAGAGTCTTAGGGTGAACCTATAGGGGTAAGACCTTCAAGCCAAGTTTGCACCTAAACCACTCCTAAGCCCTACTTGGCCTAATGAGGTATCATGATTTATTATCAAGCTATGTGAAGGATGTATGGTAGTTTTTAATCATGACATAAGTTACTTGAGTATATTAGTGAGGTGGAGAGTGCATGTAAAGAGGCATGAAGGTTATTTTTAAGGCCTAATGTGGTTTGCAGATCAGGGCTAGAGAGCAAAGAGAGAGTATGTGGATTAATGAGGGGTCATGATGAGATTTAAAGGTGTTTGAGTTTATGTAATCATTTACAGAGGTGAGGTATGTTATTTTAAGTTATTTCTTGCAATTTAAGGTCATAGTTTGAAGGACAAAGCATGAAAAGTTATTTTGAGGTCTCTTGAGTGCTCAGAATGAAGGGTTCTATATTTTACTAAACTACTAATAGTATATGGGGAAGGGTCATAGCTCAAAATTATAGGCATTAGTTTTTGGATTGAGGCGTTATGCTTTGTGAACGATCTTTAAGATTGGAAACAAGTTTAAACCCTCTTAAAACCCTAATAAGGACACGATGTTGATAAAAAGTGCCCATAATAGATTTAATTGATTAGTTAAGATATTGTATCTTATATTAGACTCTCCTAATTACCTCTAAGTGGTATTAGTTAGAGAGAGGAGAGAGAAAATGTTGAGTTATAGGCTTGTTTTTGAAGAAGTTGTTATAGTTGTCAAAAGTTGTATTAGACTTAGTAAGGGATGGAGTAAGAAGGTATAAACTCATTTTTTATTTCCATAAAGGTTCCTAGACAAGTTATATCCCTTAAATTTTATAAACTAGTCATATAAGTTAGCCAGTCACTAACATGTCAAATGGTGCAAATAGTGTAAAACCTAGGCAACAATGAGAAGATGAATTAGAATATGTTTTCATGATAGAAAGATGAAACCAAGTGCATATAGATGTTTTTAAAGAATATTGTGTCTTATTAATGCTTGATAGATATATTGAAGTCAGGTATAGTAGTGAAAATGATAAAGCGAAAGTGGCTTATCTGACTAAGTGAGGTTTGTGTGTAGTGAGGTTAATAAATTGGTCTATAAGACCAATAGTTGCCATTAGACCATATGATGTTTATGTTTAAAGATGGTATAAAGATGTCATAGAATATTTTGAATGCATCAGGATTCTCTTAGTATGTCTACACATGTGTTAAAGTTCAAAGTCACTATGACTGGTCTTTAAGGAAAATCGGTAGTTCTGAGTGAGTGAGTTGCAAAGGTGTTTTTGAGGCTTTATTGTCATGGTTATGTGGAAAAATGATGTGTTATTTTTAGTTATTCAAGATAGACTTTTCTATGTGTTCAATGGATTTATGTGAACAGTGCTAATGGAATGTTTCAAGTGGTGGTTCAGCCTAAAAAGTTTTATGGAGCTTATAAGATGTTGGATAAGGTTTATTTTACTTGTGTATAAAATAATATTGATGTCTATGGAAGTGAAAGGTTTTCCAAGGGATAAAGTGGTAATGTGCTACTAGACAAACCTAATGTAATTAGGTCTCCATGAGACTTAAAAGTGAAATGAGGTCTAATAAAGTTATGATAGACCAAAAGGGACTAAATATTCATTTAAATCATGTTTATGAGATGTCCTAAGATCTATTATATGGCCAACCTAAGAGGTTAAGGGTTATTCCCTGACTAAGTAGTACATGAACAAAGAATAGTCCATATACAAGGTAGTTTTAGGCCTATTAGTGTAAGCAAATGGTATGTGAATAATATAACACATTGTTGAGTAGAAAGAGGTCTTGTAGACCATCATAGGAGTGTAGAGGATATGTAATGAATATCTGATAGTATGTCTGCATATAAAGATCAAGGTCATATGACCTAATCAGTCTTGAAAAGACCTAGTTTAGCGAAGAAGCTTAGAAGGAAGTTTGAGAGGGTTAAAGAGTGTGAAGAATTTAAGAGGTGGTCATCATCCATTAGTTGAGAAGCATATTTTTATGAGGGTGATCAAATAAATTAGGTGTTTGAGTTGGTGTTGAGTTATCTAGGGGGTTGGTGCCTCCTTGCAAGTAGGTGCTTGTTAAAGCCTAGTCAAGTGGGTACTTGGCTAGTTAGGGTTGGTGCTCTATGTGGAGTTGGTGCTTTAATAAATTTGGTTTTTTTCTTATAAGACTATAGTCAATTTAAAATTATTAGTGATTTTTCTTCCCCTTGAAGGTTTCCCACATATGTGATGTGTTCTTGTGTTTCATGCTTATGTAGTTAATTGCTTATGCTTACTAGATCTACATGTTTGTTTGAATGGTTCATGATTTCTTAAGTGAAATTGTTTAAAAAGTATTGAAGGTTGATTCACCCCCCCACTTAGTTATTATTCTTACAAAAATTGGTATCAGATCCTGGTCCTTTGAAGCAGCCCTAACAGCTTGAAGGTGATCCTAAGAAGCACAAGATGTCAAGTGATAAAAAAGAAGACAACATGTATGATGAAGTATACTATGATAATGAAGAAGGAGAAGCTGAAGTATACCTTGAATCTGATCTCATAAGTGCCATATATGTTTTGAAGCATAAAAAAGAGAGGAACCATGAGTTGAGATCTATGGTCAAGGAACCTAAGGAACAAATATATGCCTTGAAGAGTGACATGATCAAAGAAGCCAAAAAGGATGAGAATACCATCAAGGATCTCAAGAATCAGTAAGAAGGTGTCAATATAAGGTTTAGATAAAAATAATTTGAGTATGATCAATTGAATATAGAACTAGATTCCTTGAAGGTTGAGCATGAGCAGCTTCTAAATAAGATAAACAAGTTTGATAAAGAATAAATCAAAGGCACCAACATGAAGAGACCAATGAGGTAGTCCAATGTAATGAGGAGTTATCAATTAAGAGGTAAGTACAAAATTTTTACCTATTATAGTTGCCATAATATGGGACACATTTCAAGATTATGTCCTAATGAAGTTAGAAGGCCCTCAAGACTTAAAAAAGTATATGGATCTCCTAAAGTACATGAGAAGTATCAAACATTGGTATGGAAGCCAAAGAAAGTTGGGACTGATCATATTGAGCTCAAGATTCAATATGGATTATTTGTTGAGGAGGAGAAGAAGACTAAAGGAGAGGAATCTATGCTAGCCTAGATTACCTTTAACATTCAAGATGAAGGCATGAAATGGTATAGACATAGTGGTTGATCAAGTCACATGATAGGAGACAAAAACAAGTCCATCTCATTGAAGAAGAATGTTGTACGAACATTAATATTTGGAGACAACACAACTGCTAATATATTTCACAAGGGTATCTTGAGTTTGGACAATGGTAAGACCAAGACAGAAAATGTGTTATATGTGAAAGGTTTGAAACATAAATTGCTTAGTGTAAGTTAAATGTGTAACCAAGGACATGTTGACCAATTTGACCACAAGTCAATTGGGTTAACCCACCTATAGTTTAAAATTTATATAAGGTCTTATAGGGTGTAATAGGGTGTACCATGGTCTTAGTGAGGTCATTTACTGTGTCTTTAGCTTTGTCATATTAATTTTTAGTCATAAGTCATTCTCAGGTCACTTTTGGGGTCATTTATGAGACTAGTATGGTTTTTATAGGAGGAAAAATGTTCCAAAGTGTATTTAAATTTCCCCCATGTCATATTCTGATCAGATATGGTATTCATAATTAGAAACTTGTAGTCACTACGTTGAAATCAAGAAAATAGTTGAGAAAACACAGTTTTTAGTTGATTATATTGCTTGTGTAGTAGATTTGGCATGTGGGAAGACTTATGCAATGACCCCTCAAGTCCCCTAAACTCACTTTCATGCTTGATCAGCGTTAAATATCTCAAAAATGGCATAAAATTATTTTGCTTCTCCATCGCTCTCGTTTGCATGCAAAAATGATCAACTAGTCTTTGCATGGTATGGATAACAAGATTTGAGTTGTTGAAAATGCTCTTCATGGATGATAACACCATTTTTATACTCCAAGTTCATGAAAAGAGTTCCAAGTTTGGTGTACCAAGATTTATGAACCAATGTTAAGAGTTTTAGTGACTTTTTTTACCTGCTCATCCCCATCACCTCATGGTTTCTCTTCTATTTGGATTGGTATGTACATACTAGTTTTTGAGCATGATTCTAAGGAGTGTGATATTCCTTATCACATTGTACTTTGTATTTTATGCATGTTTTTTGTGAAGGATTTTACATGATCACTCTCATCTTGCTAAGAGGACTCTATTGCTAGTCTGCAAATAGTTTCATCAATCGTAAAAGCTTATCTCCCTATGTTGATCATCAGATCAATGGTAATGCAAGGTGGTGTATTATTTACAATCCATTATTAAATAATGATTGGTATCTCCCAAGGAGGTTTGGTCTCAAATTCATTTCTTGATGGAGTGAACAATCAGGAATCAAACACAGTTAGCCTTCCTATAAACATTCACCTATAGGCAGGTAAAGGGAGTTTTGAATAGTCATGACGATGGGATAAGAAGACTAAAAGGTGTTTAAGTCACTATTAGAGTGTGAATAATCAATTTTATCTATCCAAATGGTTTGAAGATTCGTTATGATAACCCAACCTGACACAGTGCCTTGTACCCTATAGGGGAAGCTTCCATAGAGGCTAAGCAGAGTTGAATGCAAGATGTTGGAACTTATTTGAAAAATAATTAAAGGCTAAGAGAATTAAAAGTGCCATTTTAATAGTCTTGAATTCATCATATTATAGATAGACCCCAAACCATGCTCATGGGTGGAGAAAATTGCAAGAGGGATAACTTAACTTATTTCCTTCAAATCAAGGTTTTGTCCATATTTAGTGTCATATTGTGAGAAAGAGTTTAGAGGTATATACAAGTCTGGTTATTTCCATCATGAATAGCAAGCATAGGGGAAATTATTTACAAAATAAAATGGTTGTTTGGTTAGGAGAGAGTGATTTAAGAGGGCTTCCAATTTAAACAATCTTTCACTGTAGATTTTTAGTGTCATCTATAGTACTTAGAAGCCTAAGTGACCCTATAATGCAACAATGACATGATAGTTGCATAAATCATGACAAAGTGGACCAATTTGGTTTTAAATAGACTTAATCAAGTGAATTTCAAGGTTGAGAGGAACATCATCACATATAGGTCTCATGACCTCTAAATTGGCATCTATAACTAGTCTGCAAATAATAGTATGCTGATAGTGACGTATAATGAGCAAACCTTACAGACATGGTTGTTCATGTAAGTTGTAAATAACACTAGTGGTCCAAATAAAAATTGAGGGAGTTGAGACAAATTTTTTTGACTCAAATTAACATCTATAATTTCCCCTTTTATCCTCAAAATGACACCTACAATTTGACTATAGAGTGACAATACACTAGAACATGATAGTATGGGTATTGGCTTAGCATAGGCATGATATGAACAAGTATTAATTTTTTGAGATGATATTGATAAATTAAATTAGAACATAAACATGACACACATGGTTCACAACATCCTACAATAATCTCATTTGCTTGAGAACATACACCCATAGTCTGCTACAGTAGGCAGTTTAGCCTAGTCAAGTGCAGGCTAGTGAAAGGTGTGAGCTTTGATAAGTTGAAAATGATATGGGGTGTTGAACATGATGATGATAAATCTCATAAAGGTATTAACACACTTCACATTATTATTATAGAGGAAAGGTAGGGCAAAGAGGGTTTCAACATTCAACCTACAATCAGACCCTAACCTTACTAATAGTCACTAGCTTTAAGAAGTCTGCCTTGATGATTTTGTAGAGGTTTCCAAGATATGAAAATTTAAAAAAAATATATTACATTACCTAATATCACCTATCATATAATTTTTTTTAATTAGACAATAAGGGAAGTTCCCTCTATTCTATCTTAGATAGAGGGCAATCCCAAAGAGGTAAGACTACAGACAGAGGTAGGTAAGTGATAAGGGGATTAGATGTAAAGTGTTTTAAAACTAAAATAGGGTGTAAATATGTGGAATGAAGTTACACATATGTTTTTAAGACCTCACATCCATTGGAAAATACATAGGGTGGTCATGAGCAATTATGGCATAGTTAGGCCTATTAGGCCTAGAGCTAGACCCAGACCCTTCAAGGGTCTAGCCATCACTTCTAAGACTAGATGAACCCTATAATGAATTGTATAAAATTCAAGGGAGATGTTATAATTAATTAGAGCCATTTGTTGGTATAAATATCACACAAGGGGTCATTTTTGGCTCAAACTCACTCCAGGGTACATAGAATGCAAATGAGAAACTTGATAGGCCAACTTAAGGCATTCACATCTATACGGATTGGTTTCATGGTGACATAAGGAGTTGGAGAAACTTGAGGATGGTATTGAGCTTAAAATTTGTGGATTTTTTTGTGAGGTTATACATTAGGATTTTATGAACAATCCTTAAGAGTCCAAACCCTTTAAAACCCTCCTAAACCCTTGGTTTTGACTTTATGGAGAAGATAAGAAATAAGATGCATCCAGATGAAGTATTTTTGCCTAGAAAGTTCTTGGAAATTGTGGAGGACTCTCTCAATCTCCTTTTCATCAGATTGGTTTGTGCCCTACTTGTACGAATAGGGTACAAAATAGGGTTTTTTGATAGATTTTTATTATTTTGAAGGTGCATAGGAGTTTTAAAGAGTGAGAATCATTTGTGGAGGTCAATTGGGACCTATCCTAACTCCCTATGTCTATTTATCACAAAAAATTGTCATGGAAAGATTTTTTATAACTCATTCACTTTAGGCAATCTATGGTAGATAGTGAAAATGAAGAATGACTACCAAGTGAGAGGATGATAAATCTAAGTGGGGATCCTTTTAAGGTCTAATTCATGGAATGGAAGATAGATAGCCTCTATAAAAGTGTCCTAACACCTCTTCCATAGATATTATTGAGAAATTAAAGACCACTTGGATGACAAATGTAAAGAATGAGTGAAAGAGGGCTAATGAATGACTGTAGATGGTGAGAACAAGTGTCTAGAATAAGGCCATGAGTTAGGGACACATATGATGATTGTTGTGGCATTTGTCAAATCTACCTAGTCTAGTTTTGAGTAGTCAAAAGAAGCCTAATTATGAAGGCAGTTTCAAGAAAGGACATTTGAAGACCCTATGCTAGTTTTAGAGAGTTTCATGCTTTAGAGAGACACTTGTCCAAAAAGGCCTTACAGACCTCTATTCTCTACTTCATCCTTCTAAAATGTAACTATTTTTCATGCCTTGACATGTGGTATTGTGACCCTTGAGCTCCACTTTATTTTATTTCTTCTCACATTCTATAAATGCAAGCCATTTTGGCTCTTGTAAAGGCAATCCACACTTGGTATGATGAAGCCTTGCTATTTTGATATTTTACTTTGCCTTTTAAATAAGACATGCAATCTAGTTTTGAGTTCAAAAACTATCTTTTTTAAGTATGTGAAGTGATGCATGGTGAAAAGTCAAGTGAATGACATCTATCCTTGCTTTCTCTCAATCCTTCCATGTGTGATGCAAGTTGTTTCCACTCTATTAGGTCTCATGAAGTGTTGTTAAGTGTATGGGTCTGTTTTAAGTGTATAAGTTGCCTTAGTGTCTAAAATTAATCTCTAGTTCACTTGCCTTGATTAGTTTCATGCATATCACCTCCATGATTGAAATATTAATATTAGAGCAATTTAAAATTCTAGGAATAGTATTATGAGTCTGGTCTCGTAGTGCACTTGTATGGTAATCTTATGGAGATATTTGTGGTGTATGACCCCCTTAGTTTAGATTTATTTTATGTCTACTTCCATCCCTTTTCATCTAATTAAATATTTAGTGTAGGTGATAAGCACTTATGGATCAATCTAGGGAGCTAGCCCTTAAACTTAAAGGTCTACCTCTACCATAAGTAACCCACAAGCCTAGAGGTATTCCAATGTTGTCCAAATATTAGATTAGGATTGAAAAACCTCCTCTAGGGTTCAAGATTTGGTGACAATAGGACACACACTAAACTTTCATGATAGAGGGTGTGAGATAAGGAGAGCCAAATCAGGAAGGCTAATTGCCAATGCTATCAAGACTAAGAACAATCTATATGTCTTGAATGGGATCAAGAATGGGAGATCATTTATGAGCAAGATGAATGAAATTTGGCTATGGCACAGATGGTTAGGTCACCTAAAATTTGACAATATAGTCAAGATAAGCACTAAAAAGTCTATAAAGAACATGC
The DNA here is from genome assembly GCA_037957365.1 of Torreya grandis. Lineage (NCBI taxonomy): Eukaryota > Viridiplantae > Streptophyta > Pinopsida > Cupressales > Taxaceae > Torreya > Torreya grandis. The sequence continues at coordinate 1,465,997 of JARHVA010000362.1, forward strand.
CTAAGATCACCAAACCTATAAACATACTTTTCAAGGCATGTCAACATGGTAAGCAAACTGAAAAAGGTTCAAGTCCAAGGAGTATCCTACTTCAATATAATTAGAGTAAATACACACTAATCTCTAGGGCTCTACAAGAATCCAAAGCATTCAAGGAGATAGCTACTTCATGCTACTCATAGATGACTACACAAGAATGATATGGGTAGCATTTTTGAAAGAAAAGTTAGAAGCTCTTAAGAAGTTCAAGGCATTCAAGGCTCTTGTTGAGAATGAGAAGAATGGGAAGATAAAGTGACTAAGATCTAACAGAGGAGGAGAGTTTTGGTATAATGAGTTTGATGACTTCTGTAAGGTTTGTGGAATAAGGAGACAATTCTCAAGAGTTAGGACACCTTAACAGAATGGGGTAGTGGAAAGAAAGAATAAGTTAGTTCAAGAGATGGGAAGAAATATGCTAAATGAGTCTAGATTATTTGATGGATATTGGAGAGAGGCAATAAGCACTATAGTCTACATTTTGAATATAGGATAGATAAGGACTAATGGAAACAAGACTCTTTATTAACTATGGAAAGACATACCTGCTAATGTGTAACACTTAAGAGTGTTTGGGAGAAAATATTTGATCAAAAGATATGTTAAAGACTTAAGAAAGTTTGATTCCAGATCTGATGAAGGTAAAGATGTTATAACAAGAGGTTACAAAAGATAGTGGAAATCACCAATGTAAAGATTGATGAGACAAGGAAATCATACTCATAGTCAAAGGCTACATTAGATAATCTAGACTTCAATAATTAAGAGGAAACTATATAGGTTGATGAAGAATAAGAATAAGTTGAGGAAAGACAAGACTCAAAAGGCCCATCAAGATAGATTTAAAGAGATCATCCTAAATCATAAATCATTGGTAACAAGAATGCATGTATGCAAATAAGGAGAAGACTGATAAGTAATCTAAATCAAAAGAATGTTTCTCTACTATCCAAGATTGAACCTAAGAAACTTTTAGAAGTAAGAAAAGAATTTTTTTGGATAGGTGTTATGAATGAGGAGCTAGACCAAATAGTGAAAAATGAGACTTGGGAACTAGTTCCTAGGCCTAAAGATAAGAATGTCATTAGCACAAAATGGGTGTTTAGAAACAAGTCAAATAAAGATGGAGATATCACTATGAACAAGGATAGATTGGTATGTAATGGATATGCACAAGTTGAAGGGATAGATTTTGAGGAGACCTTTACATCAGTGCAAGATTGGAGGCCATCAAATTGTTTCTAGCACATGCAAGATTCAAAGGGTTCAAGGTGTACAAGATGGATGTCAAATCTACCTTTTTGAATGGAAACTTGGAACAAAAAGTATACATAGAGCAACTTGAGAGGTTCTCACTATCAGGTGACAAGGACTATGTTTTCAAATTGAAAAAGGCTCTTTATAATCTAAAGCAAGATCTTAGAGCTTGGTATGCTAGGTTGGATAAGTATCTGTTGGATCAAGGATTCAAAATAGGAGTTGTAGGTAGTAGTCTGCATATAAAGACATAAGATGACCATCAGTTGATAATTATTGTCTATGTGGATGACATCATCTTTGGTGGAAACAATGAGAACATGACCAAGGCCTTTACAAAGGTGATGAAGAAAGAGTTTGAGATGTCTATGCTAGGAGAATATCATTCTTTCTTGGGTTACAAATCACTCAATCTAAAAAAGGTATATTCAATTCACAAGCCAAGTACATAATAGAGATGTTGAAGAAGTTTGAGATGGAAATTTTCAAGGTAGTTAGTACACCGATGACAACAAGGTGTAAGTTGAGCAAAGAATATGAGTCTCCAAAATTCAATCATACATCATATAGGTCAATGATTGGAAGTTTGCTATACACCATTGCCTCTAGACTTGACATCATGCAAGTAGTAGGTCTTGTGGGAAGGTTTCAAATAGATCCAAAAGAAAATCATTTGAAAGCAGTCAAAAGGATACTTAGGTATCTCAAGGGGACTATGTAGTTTGGGTTAAGGTATCCAGGGAGCAAGGAGTTCAATTTGATAGCCTATATAGATGCAGACTAGGTAGGAAGCCTAGATGATAATAAGAGGAATAGTGGAGGAGCTTTCTTCTTAATTCGGTGACTAGTTTCATAGATAAGTAATAAGAAACCATCAATATAATTATCTAATTTTGAGGCTAAGTACATTGTAGCAGCTTCATGTTACACTCAGGTCCTATGGATGAGATAAACCTGGAAAGACTACAAGGTGGAGTATGATGGTCCTAGCCCTATCTATTGTGATAATACAAGTGATATAAGCATATCAAAGAACCTTGTAATGCACTCAAGGAATAAGCACATTCATATCAAGTATAGTTTTCTAAGAGAGCAGGTAAGTGAAAAAAGTGTCAAACTTGAGTATATTTCTACACAAGATTAGATTGTAAACATTTTTACCAAACCACTTCCAAAAGAAACATTTAAACACCTAAGATAGGAATTGGGTGTAGTTCATGATTTTAGCAGTCACTAAGGAAGTCAAGTGCTCAAGGGGAAATAATTAGGTGGTTCATTATCTCCAAGTGTAGGTGAGTGGTGCTGAGAAGGTATGCATGGAGATAGGTGGAACATGTTTGTATGATGACTCATAAACTCATAGTACTATAAGTTGAGTGTTTTGGTTGCAAGGAGTGTGATCTAAGGAGTTGCATACATCAGTTTGTCATTTATGCCAAAGGGGGAGAAATTTCATAATGAGGGAAAATATTTTGAGAGTGGTTGCCATCAATGACAAAGGGGGAGATTGTTGAGTATTATCATTAATATCAAAGGTGCATCTTACGTGTGGTTGATGTTTTTGAGAGAGAGTGCCTAGTTGACAATGTGTTGAAGTGACAAGAGGCATTAATAAAATGTTTACATTCAAGGATGTTGTCATGAATGAGAATTTTAATGAAACTAAATGCCTTATTGTTGCATGAAGGTACATGTCTTTGAGTAGCCTAAGACTAGTTATGGCATGAAGAGACCTTGTAAGAAGGTATGATCATGGTGGATTAGTAAAATGAGTGAACATAGGAATGAATGGTTTTATGAGGTTTATTGAGAATGTATTTGAGGCATTGGATTACTCATGAGAGTCTCAGGGTGATCTTATAGGGGTAAGACCTTCAAACCAAGTCTGCACGTAGACCACTCTTAGACTCTACCTAGCTTAATGAGGTATCATGATTTGTTTTCAAGGCATGTGAAGGATATATGGTAGTGTTTAATCATGAGAGAGGTTTCTTGAGTATATTATTGAGGTTGAGAGTGAATGGAAAAAGGCACGAAGGTTAGTTTTAAGGCCTAGTGTGGTTTGTAAGTCAACATCTAGAGAGAAAAGAATGAGAGTGTGTCCTAGTGAGGGGTCATGATTAGATTCAAAGGTGTTTGAGAATATGTAATCATTTTTAGAGGTGAGGTATGTTGTTTCAAGTTATTTCATGTAGTTTTATCTCATATTTTGAAGGATAAGGCATGTAAAGTTATTTGGAGGTCTCTCAAATGCTCAAAATGAAGAGTTCTCAACCTAAGAAGGATTTTTTGGTGTTCATTAGCTCATCAAAAAATTTCATGGTAACCTAATATATTCATGGTATATGGGGAAGGGTCCTAGATAAAAATTCTAGGCATTATTTTTTGGATTGAGGGTTTATGCTTTATGAACGATCGTTAAGAGTGGAAACATGTTTAAACCCTCTTAGAACCCTACTAAGGACTCGATGTTGAGAATGTTGATAAAAAGTGCCTAGAATGGATTGAATTACTCAAGTAAGCTATTGTGTCTTGTAACTTACTCTCCTAGGTACCTCAAAGTAGTATTGGTTAGAGATACGAGAGAGAAAATGTTGAGTTATAGGCTTATTTTTGAAGAAGTTGTTGTAGCTATCAAAAGTTGTATTAGACTTAGTAAGAAAATGGATTGAGGAATAAGGTAGAGACTTATGTTTCATGTCAATAAATTTTTTTTTACAAGATATATCAATCAAGTGTTCTAAACTAGTCATTCAAGCTATCTACTCGCTAACATGTCAAATGGTGCAAATAATGAAAAACCTAAGTAACAGTGAGAAGATGAATTGTAATATGTTTTCATGATATAAATATGAAACCAAGTGCATGGAGATGATGTTTGATACTATTATTTATTATTAATTCTTGGTAGATATATTGGAATTTAGGTATAGTGATGAAAATGATGAAGCCAAAGTGGCTTGTCTGACTTAGTGAGGTCTGTGTGTAGTGAGGTCAACAAATTGGTCTATAAGACCAATAGTTACCACTAGACCATATGATGTTTATGTTTTAATATGGTATGAATATGTCATATAATATTTTGAATGAATCAGGAGTCTCTGAATATGTATAAATAGGTGTTGGATTTCAAAGTCAACATGACTGGTCTTTAAGGAAAGTTGGCAATTTTGAGTGAGTTGTAGAGGTGTTTTTGAGGCTCTATGACCTGAATTGAAGTGTCTAATGCATATGGTATTAATTTTGAGGTAATTTAAGATTTTTATTAGTGATTTATTATATTTTTTATGTGGTAAAATGATGTATTATATTTATTTGTTCAAGATAGACTTCTTTATGTATTCAATAGCCTGATTGAGTGCTAGTGGAGTGTTTCAAGTGGTGGTTGGACCTAGGAAGTGTTATGGAGCTCAGAGGATGTTGGATAAGGTATATTTGAGTCATGTATGAAATAATATTGACATATATGGAATTTAAATGTGTTTAAATGGATCAAATGGTAGCGTGCTACTAGATAAACCTAATATAATTAGGTCTCCATGAGACCTAAAAGTGAAATGAGGTCTACTAGATTATGATAGACAAAAAGGGACTCAATATTCATTTGAATAATGTTTATGAGATGTCCTAAGACCTATTACATGGCTGAAATAATAGGTTAAGGTTGATTATCCATCTAATTAGTATATGAATAAGGAATAGTATATATACAAGGTAGTTTTAGGCCTATTGGTGTAAGTAGATGGTATGCGAATAATATAGCACACTGTTGAGTAGAAGGAGGTATTATAAACCATCATAGGAGTGTAAAGGATTTGTAATGAATATTTTATAGTGTTTTTTCATATAAATATCAAGGTCATATGACCTAATCAATCTTGAAGAGACCTAGCTGAGCGAAGAAGCCTAGAAGGCAATTTGAGAGAGTTAAAGAGTGTGAAGAGATAAAGAGGTGGTCATCATCTATTAGTTGAGAAAAAAAGTTTTATAAAGGTGATAAAATAAATTAGGTGGTTGATTTTTTTCTAATTCATCTAGAGGGTTTGTGTCTCCTTACAATTAGGTGCTTGCTAAAGCCTAGTCAAGTGGGTGCTTGGCTAGTTGGGGTTGGTGCTCCATGTGGAGTTGGTGCTTCACTAAATTTGGTTTTTGTCTTATAGTATTATAGTCCATTTCTATAAATCATTGGGTTTTCTTCCCCTTAAGGGTTTCCTACATATGTGATGTGTTCTCATGTTTCATGTTTATGTGGTTAGTTGCTTATGCTTGCTAGATCTACATGTTTGTTTGTGATGCAGGAGCATCATGTTCGGATTGTAAATAAGTCATATTTGTGTTTGTAAGGATGTGTCAGAAATAAGGAATCCTTATCAATATTTCCCTCTCACATATAAGGTCATTTGTGATGTAGAAGGTCAATAGTAAATGTAAAAGTCCTTTTATTTTTGTATAGTGTGTAAATCCACCTCAACCTATCTAGAAGGATGATTTAATGATAGAGAAGGATAAACTAAGCTTATTTGACATGTCAAGGAAGTTGTTGAGATTATTAATGACTTCTTTATCAAAAATCCTAAACTCAAGCATTGGTTGAGAAAAGATAGGATCGTATCACAAGAAAAATTACAAGTCATTCATATTTGCAAGAGAGAGGAGAGGAATAGTTAAGGAAAGAGGATGATGTACCTTCGGAAAATAATAGGTAAGATTTGTTTGAAAATGAGGATATCAAGGAAAAGATAGGTGATTGTAAGGAGAATAAATGGTTTATATAGATCTATAAGATTGATTTGTATGAGGACAAAATCTTTATTATGAAATTGTTTGATCTTACCAATTGTGATTTGAATGGGCATGAAAATTATAAAGCTTAAATTTTGAGTGGGTCGATAGACCATATGTTTATTTTTGTTTGATTGGTTTTGAAGATCTTGGTATTGTGAATTTTAAATCCATGAATCTTATGTGTATTATTGTTTGAAATTATGATTAGTGGAAGTCATTCAGATTAGAATTTTTATTTGTGATTCAATACCAATTGCAAATGTGTCTTTGAAGTTGACATGGTTTGAAATACAATTAAAAATGATTGATAAGACTCCATTATGTAGTCAAAATCATATTCAGATTGATTGAGATTTCTCTTTACATCAATAATAAGACATATGAAGGTTCGCTAAAGGCATCAAACTATTATGATTTGTTCAAGACTAGCGGTGAATAGAGGATTCTAAAAAGGTTTTCCAACTCAAGAAAGGTGTGGGAAGATTCCTTAAACATGTTTCCAAGAAAAAGATAGTGTGTAAATCTAAATTGAGTTATAGAAATCAGATAATGGCTGTGGGAAACTTTAAAAATACTATAGAGAATCATATTGCAAAGTTAAGAGTGAAAGCCATAATTAAAAGGACCAAGCATAAGCAAACTACGAATTCAATAGGGCCAAATATATCAAGCTCAAGGAAGGAGTCATAGTGCAAAGGTATATATGTTTTTGGTAGCAGTGATTTAAATCCACTTATTATTGATGGCACTTGGTAACATTTAGGATGATCAACATGAAGTTTGCATTGTTGTTAATGTTTAAATTTTGAGATACAGATTTTCCAACAATGTTATATTTAATGTTACTTGTGAGTAATTACATTAAATGAGCATGTTCTTCATTGGTTTTGAAACTCACCTGGAAGTGTTGTTAGTAATAGGGAAAACAATTATCTTTTGTACTAATATCTATCAGTTGTTCTTGCATTAGCTTAAAAGATGGAAAGAGGCATAGATGTAAGAATGGGTCTATAATAAATATTACGTAGTCTTTATAAAAACATGAACAAAGAATGAGAAACTATTTTATATTACATGGATAGAATAAGTGGGCATTAGGCAAAGTTGATGGAGTCAATGCATGGGCACTAGATAGAATCAAGGGAATCTTTATAGATGATTGGAAGTAAAGTGAATGAATAAAAGTGAAGGAGTTATCTCTCAGTTATGCAGAACTATGTGTTATCTCATATAGAGTCTTAAATACAATTCATGAATAAGAGGAGATTGAACCAGAACTTAGCTTCAAAATTTGATATTATATAATTTCATGTACATGAAATGATTTTACTAGTATTAAAGTGTTTCACATGGACAAAGGGAATTATTTAGACTCTATTAAGCAAGATAAAGACATTACATAGTTTTAATATATTAGGTGAACCTCTTATCCATTGCATGGAGGATTGAATTAATGAGCCTTTGCTAAGAAAGTGAATAATGCAATAAAGATAAAGTGAGAATTTGGTTTAAAACTACATCAATTTGAATGGTTTATGATTGCTTAAGTGAAATTATTTGAATATTTTTGAAGGCTGATTCACCCCCCCTCTTAGTCATTGTGCTTCTAACAGGCCTAGTTCTAGGTGTCTAACCAAAGCTTAGAATTTGTCTGGAGTTATATCATTTAGAACTTGGGATTGGCCTAGGAGTTTTGTAAGGATATTCTTGTGGATGGTAGACGTACACAACAAATATATGATGGATATTTGGGTGGGTGTCTTTTAGAGTTGTTACATAATATCATGCATCTTTTCCTTAACAATAGTGATTGTCTTGATCCTAGCCAACACAGTGGGTTGGATTGGTTCATTGGAATGGGGTTGTGGACCTAGGATGGTAATCTTAGATTGTTGAGATGTGATTGTTTAATCCAGATTGGATACATAACTATCATAACTAGAAAATGATGGAGATGGGCTAGAGAGGATAATTATCAATTTCTAGTGCACTTAGTTATGGTCATAGGGCAATGAATAATCATCACCATAAGGTCCAGAAATGATAATCCTTGGTTGTTGTTGAACTTGACTATAGTCATAGGTCAAAGAAAGATTATCGGCATAGGTAAGTTGATTGAAATTGTTAGATAATTATTTTGGTCAGTTGGCATTTGGTCTGAGATTTGTAATAGTAGATATATCCACATCTATAATATAACCTACAACTTTATTATAGTCATGTGCAATTGCATGGTAATTCTGGTGGTTGTTGGGATCATTTTGGCCTTGGTTCCTTCTGTTTGATTGATGTTTTTGTTGTTACAACTATTTTTTTTGTTGTTGTTTTGGTATTCATTACTTTTGTTGTTGATTAGCATTGTTATGTTGTGGAAAAGGGTTTTGGTAAATACCTAGGTTTTGATTGGAAGTAGATGCTCTATTATCCAACTAGATTTCTCTATTTTCTAACATGTTTCCAATAAGGTGTTTCAAATACATACAATAGCATATATAATATCCATGAACACAATGTTATTCACATAAATCATGCTCTCTATACCAGTTTGGATATGAAATACCCTTAGGATAGTGTTTTAGAATCAACCAACTAATCATATTAGCCATTGTTAGTTTATGAAACACTACTTCAATGGGCTCACTAAAGTCACTAAAGACTTTAAGATTGGGTCTCCTTATGGGATGAGGGGTTTTTAAAGGTGGTGGTTTCAGTTTTTGAGGAGCTAGTCTAGGTTGAGGCATAGGCTATGCTTGCTGGATAGGTTGCTGAAGTGGAATAAGCTGCCTTTGTGACATAGTTTGAATAGGTGATGTTTTCACCATTTGAACATGACATGATTTAGTTACCCCATTACCTATAAAATTATTTTTTTGGTTATACAGTTTAGATTTTTCATAGTTGTTAGCTTGAGCTAGTGCAAACTCTTGTAATTAGACTGAGCTAGGGTTTTGACTTGGGCCTGTATTTTGGTTTTAATTGTGATTCTAGTTTGAGGAAGTCAACTTAATAATCCCTTTGTTGATAAGGGAATTTTCAATCTATATTCATTTATAAATTATATCCTTGCATGTGTGTGCACACTAAAGCTCTAAGTGATAAGATATTTCACTGTAAATTTTTGGTAAACATAGTTACTAATTATTTATTTGATAGGTTGTGGGTGAAGTGACTAGAAAACATTCTCCATCTCTATAAATAACTTGAAAATCTCTCACTCAATTTTTGCTTAGCCTAAGTCAAATCTACTACTAAAATTTCATGCTTGAGATTGTAAGATAAATGTTGTATAAACTTATCTGAGAGATTGTCAAAGTCAGATATTGAATTCTTTAGCAACTTGAGAAACCACTCCAAATCCTGTCCAACTAGACTTTGAGGAAAGAGGAGTAGCTAGATGTCACTATAGGCCACTGGCTGGAAAGTGGTAAAGAAATTTGTTATATGCCCCTTATGGTCTCATTTACCCATTTTACTTATCAAATTTTAGTGGTTCGTACCCTAGAGGAAATGGTATATGAAGATACTCCATGTTAAACAAGTATGAATACACTTCATCTAATTTGAATTTATTGGTTTACTTTCTTATTTGAATGGTTGAAATTGCATCCTTCATCTATTAAAGTTCTTGGGCCAAGAAACTTGATGGCACATTTGGTTTTGGTTATGGCTGGGCGGTCAAAGGTGGATTACCTTAATCGGGGTACAATATAGGTATGGATGCTATGGAATGTTGGTTTGATAGATAAATCAACCATGAATATGAATTCATGGATTGGTACGTGTCTTATTTTTGGTAAGTATTATGGTTTAGATTCAGAATATGGCATTGGGTCTGAGGGAATTAGGGTTGTGATGGAAGGATATGGTTTTGTGGAATATATTGTGCCTGTTGAGGTTGAGTAGGGACTTGTTTCTTACCAGTCAAACTAAATTGAATAAAGTAGACTTGTTTTTTATGAAGGCCATGTCGTTGAATATGTGGTACTTGATGAGTAAAAGGCAACAATTGCCTAGTAGGTATTTGATGGACATTGGCACCTCTTTATTGGATAAACACATGTTGTGAACTAGATGCTTGTTGGTGTTTAGAATTTGTATTTAACCAATATGAATACATTGTTGATTATACAAATTTTTGGATTATATAGGTACATTGGTCTATGATTATTGAGGTACATTTGTCACTACTTGTTGAGGTGAAACATTTGTTGCCCTTATTGAGGTGGTGTAGTATGCTACCTTTGTTGTGGTGGTAAATTGGATTGTGCCTATTGTCATGGAATATTAGCCATCATTTGTTAAGGTGGGAAAATATTCATCACTTATTGAGGAAAAACATTTGTTGGCACCTGATTACTTATCCCTTGTTCTTGCGTGTTTGAAGAAAAAACTAGTTGAGGAGTGGGAATAACCTATTGTGGTTTGGAAGTAGTCCTTCTTGCCCCTTGATGTTATGAACCACTCATGGTATTTACTAAAGGAAATTATTGTGGAGGGTTGATTTATGGTTCATTTACCTCAACTTGGCTTGGATTAGAAGACACTTGCATGTTATCCACTACTTTTGGCACATTGTCCTATGTATAATCCACAATCACTTCCTTAATGAATGGGATGTGGAACATGTCACCTACTAATTTCATTTGGGCAAATGGGTCTATACCTAGATTGGTTTGACCTATTTAATCAACTAGCATTCCTGTTGAAGCAGTTAATTCTATAAGTGGAATATTCAATATGGCCATGGCATTGAAATTTTACACTAGATTAAGGTAAGTTTGATATACTTGTTTCATTTTCACAAATTGGTTCTCCATGGGGACATTTCCTTTTCCAATAATATTCGTATCTTGGTATTAAATTGGCATAATCTCTTGAGGGTAACTAGTAGAGGCATGTTCGATAGTTTTGGGTGTAAGGTACATTTTTCAACACTCTAACTAGACTAGGTAGGTTTTCATAGGGGAAGCCTTTTGGAAACTTGTCCCCTACCTCCATGGCTATGACTAAAACCTCATCCTTATTTTCAATCAAGTGATGATTGAACAATTATGTTTAATAAGTTGATGACATGGTAACATGGTATGGTTGTTGTTGAACTTGTTCAATGACAAATGACACACTAGCTAGATATTGAGCTATTTGTTTTTTCTCTTGTCCTAAATAAGGATGTGTAATAACTAGGTAATGTGCTAACGGATCTTGGATTTATTCCACATATTGAGTAGTGTGATGAGGAGAGGGATCCATCTCACAAACTACATCATCAACCTATGGGTCTTGATCAAAATTATCACTCGTGACCACGTTAATGTAATCCATATTATACATGGTTCTACTACATGTGTAGCAAGGCATATCTACATCCATGGATAATGTCTCACAAATAAAAGGTCTAGAGTTCTCAAAACTCTTAAAATGTGGTCTAAATGGCAAATGGTCTAAGTTTGGTACATCCATAAACTTGGTCTCAAATGGTAAACTCTATCTACTAAAATCATCAATGATAAACTTGGTCTAAAATGTCCTCAAGGTCTAATGTCTAATGTCTCACACACAAAGGGCCGAGTGAAATATAAATCTGAATGCTGGTCTTGGTAAAAGTGTTTCAAACAAATTTAATCTATGTCTAAAAATAGAAAACAATGGTAGATCTTTTGGAATAAGGCACAAAGTTAGGCTCAAAATATATGAAAGAAATATAAAAACTATGACAAATGCTAGGTACTTGAAAATAAGGCACAAAGCTAGACTTGAAATAAACTTGGTCAAAAAACAAAAGGTAAATGCTAAGTCTTTCGAAATAAGGCACAAAGCTAGACTTGCAAATAAATAGGTCTAAGGTAAAACTAGCAAGACAATTTAATCTAACAATTCAAAACACTTGGACTCAAAATAGGCACATGGATTCAAATAAAAACTTGACCATTGGTAAAAGACATTGGACCTTAGGCACATGCCTAAAAATAATTAGAAAATTCAATCTCAAGTAAGCAAGAATAAGCACAATAAGTAAAACATTCAAGTCCAAGTGATAAGCAAGACTCAAATGTGAACTAACCACGCTTAAGGTTGTACTTGAAAAGAGAGTTTTGAACTTAATTCTAAGCAACAAAATAGATGTGAGGCACCCGAAAAATAGACCACTTCCTAAATTTAGGCAAATGAGTCTTTCAAAACAAACACATAATTTAGTCCAAGTTGCACAATTCAAAATTAAGAGGTAAACACCTAAGCCAAAATTAAGTGAGGCATAGGAATAAACCACTCAATATCTAGATTTGAACTTCACAAGATGAATTTTGAACTTGTTTTAGAAGACTCAAGTTCTCAAATAGATAACATTCTAGACCCAAAGGGATGGCATAACAATACCAATTGTAAACCAAAGGCATACATGGTTTCGAACATGGTTTGACAGAAGGTAAAGGTTTTGAAATAATATGAGTAGCATAATGACACTATCTCATTCAAAAAGTATGACAATGTTTTTTTTCAAAACTCCAAGGCAAAAAAACTTGGGATGAAATGAGTAGCGTAATGAAGCTCCTTTCAAATAAGTGACAGACATAAATATTTTAAAAATATCTAAGGCAAAGGTGTGGTATCAAATGGATGGAATAACACCTATTTGACTAAAGGGGTGTGCAAACATTTGATTGGTTTATGACTTGTTTTGACAAAGAAAATAGTTTTGAACTCAAAATAATGTAAGTAAAAAAAATAAATACAAAAACACTTAAGTATATCGTCTTATCCCTAAAAACTGATAAGGTTGCTTTGAATTGTCAAATTTTATTGATATAATCCTTCTTAAGAGGAAATAATTTATTAATCTAATAAATATAGATAGACATAAAAAGTAGGGTTTTTTTATCCCCTTACCTCTCAATAATTCGTATGGTGACATGGAACTTCATGCTATTCACCCTGCATTGATAGTATTTTTGCATGAAGTGTGGGTTGTCTAAAAACTATAAGTTTTGTGCATTCTAGATGGTCCCAAATGTGGTTAACACGAGGGAGCAATAAATCATTTGGATCCAAGATAATTGACTTGTTTTAAAAATCTCATCTTTTTCACAACTACTACATCCTTCATATTGTTCAGTAGAGTGCGATGTCCAAATTAGGCCATTGTTCCAAGATAAATATCACTAACGAAGTTAATTTAATCATTCAAACTAACATCCCAACAAGTCACCCTTAATTTATATACCCTACTATGGAGTGTGGTTGAAACAATGCCATAAGATGAAATTTTGGATCAATGCTTCCCTAAAGAACGTATGAGGAGGTGATGAAATCCCACCCAGAAGCCAAGTGCATAAAAAAAATTTTAAAAGAACTTTAAGGATCATTTTTTGAATCACCCAAGTTATTCGAACTTGGGGAGAGCATACAATACATTCCTTCTAAGCTTGGACTAAGCGATAAACTAATGAATGAAGCACTTTTGATCACCCAAGTTCCCTAAAGGAGAGCATATACGCAAAACTTGATTTGTAAGAAAATAAAATAACAAACAAAAACAAAGCTCTTAGGAGCACTTAATCTAAGATTTGTGTTCTTTTTAAAGCATTAAGGTAAGTGTGAAATAAAATTTGACCCCTTGACTTTGTTGTTGGTAATTTCAAACTTTGAAAGACAAAAGCAAAGTTGTTAGATGATTTTTATGTACCAAAACATAAGTGTGAATGAAATTTTGGCCTTTGTAAAAATTTGAAAGTTGTTTGAAAAGTTTAAAAGCACCAAAATAAATGTGAAATTAGTTTCTTATTATTTAAAAATTTTGAAAAAACTTTTTAGAATTTTGATTGGCTCAATAAAGTAACGGCAACTTGCAAAATCAAAGTTAAAAACAAAACCAAACATAAAAAAAGATAAAAACCAGCAGTCAATGTTTTGACCATAACTTATAAAATATTAATCAGTTATTCACAAAATTTTGAGAGGTTGTTCATAGGTCAAAGATAAATATCTCTGAAAAAATTTAGTTTAGAATGGTGAATACAAAAAATGTTATGAGCTCTGTATCATTGTATCATCCATTTTTTAGTAATAAGTAAATAAATCAGAAACAACAAAAAACAACACTTAGTAATTTGCCTATAAATATTAAGATATATATTATTTTTAAAAAAAATTGGAGAGGATGTTCATAGGAAATAACCACACATCCATATAGAATTCAAATTTTAAAAAAATAAGTTTTCAAAAGATATGAGTACTATACCAACCATTTATTTTTTTAGAAGTAAATAATAACATTAAATAATTAAGAGAAATAGTGGGTTGCGTGTCCCACTGAGTGTGTCATTATGTGATCAATATGAATCCAAGAGGGGAGATTAATATTATTTTAGCATGAAATAAATCAAACAAAACACACTAATTATAACTTACACCTCTGACCTAGATACTCAAAGAACTAGTGAATTATACAAGTAACTAACAAATAAAAGCAAAACAAAAGACTTTTACCTTACATGAGAGTAAGTGTTGTATGTTGGTAATGAGCTGATGTGCCTAGTTGTGTGATCAAAGATTCTTTGGCAATAGAGCTTCTTACACCACCTCTCTTTGTCACCTTGGTAATGTTAGGCTTACATTTGGCTTTGGCTTGGCTTGGTATTTTAGCACAATAACATTACATAAAAGAAGTTTATTTATCAATGGGCGAGGATTTATATTTATAGCCTTCTAAACTAACTCTAACCCAAGTGTAGTTAGGTTAAAGTTAATCGTGGTTGAGTTAAAATTAACCCTAGTTGAGTTAAGGAGGGGACATGCATTTAATATTTGGGATAAAGATTCTATTTATTATGCATGGCTCTCCATTTCTGAATTTATGACATTTAGTGAGATATTTTCAATTCCATTGACTTTGAGGATGATGACATCATCATGACCTTATTTTTATTAAATTTTTATTTTGACAAAAATTATTCCTACTAATTGCATATAAAAATTTCACTTTGATTTGCTTAGCATTTTTGTATTTTATATTGTTTAAGTGCCCTGCTTAATGGGTCAAAATACCAAATTGTCACATTGATAGGTCGCAAGGTGACTTGAGATAAATCCATGAGAGGTTATTACATTACGTAGAGGATAATACCCTAAATAGAGATTCCTCAACATGATTCTAAATATTAATATCCAATGTGCGGATGAAATTGAGATATTCAGTGATTCATATGATTAATTTGCATTGTTTGGTAGAAATCAATCTGGGGTCTGATTGAAAATTAGTTGTGGTAGGAATGGGGTGTCTACACAAAGCACATTGATATGATTCTTCTACATAGCATAATATTAGCATTCCAAATTCATCTTGTATGAAAATATGGAGACCATTTACATACCTTGAAATTTTTTCGACATCATCTTCAACATGACCAACTCGAATGGTGAGCTTGTAAAACTCTTTTGTGTATTCTTTCATGGTCATCTCCTTTTGCCTCAAGTTTTATGATTTATTGAATAAAATCATTCAGTAATTAGAAGGTAATAACTTACCATTCATTTTTGTAATGACTTTATGTCAAGTTTTTATTTTGTATTTGTCTAAAATAAGGGAGTTTGTGATAATAAAATGAGATCCCTAGATCATCAAATAAAGCCATGACCTTCACACAAAAGTGAAAAAATGCTTCACAAGTCATTAAGATTATCTTAAGCAAGCTATGACACTGTTAGTCACTACCTAGTCTACATTGGAAACTATTGACGCAGTGGATTGCACCCAAGGCAAGGAGGTTGAGCTCTTGCCTTCCACACGCAATAATGGAAACTCCCCTCTCACCTATGGGACCGGCGAAGCTGGAGGGGAGAGTCTATAGATAAGGGCTAGCTCCCTTTGATGCATTTGATTCATTCTAGTAAGTGCTCACGCACACACACACACACACACACACACACACATAATGGGGGGGTGAAAAGGGAGAGAGAGATGCTGAAAACAAACTACTCTAAGGAGGTGATGCACCAAAATAAATCAACCTTGTCACATTCACACTTAAATTAGATAAACACATACATACACTTCAGACTTGGCAGAAGGACCAGGCTGAAAGAAACTCGACAAGGAGGCTTTAATGGAAAATACAGAAAATAGAGATTCACCAAGGTGCTGTGAAATGCACACTATAAGTAATTTCTTCTATTTCTGCACTTCCAAATAAAGCTCTCCTTGTCAGCTACAGAAATGGCACCTTGTAGACAATAAATATGTTGGTGTTGAACCTGTGAAAGCATCAAGAAACAATGACTAAACACAAACTAACACTTGAGACATACACAAAAATATCTATTTAAGATAGAGGTAAAAAATGCGTTTATTGATTCAGGTAAAATTTTGCCAGGGCTACGCCTTACAAACGTGGAAGAAGATTACAAAAATGACAAGTCTCCAATATATAGAAGAAGAAAGGAGGCCTCTTGGCACCCTTTTTACAAGTGAACCATGTGCCTTACGAGCATTGGGAAGAGCAGGTTGCTTAAACATAAATGTTGTGTCGGCCCTGTCTTTGACTTCAGGCATTTTTTGACATGGCCGCGCTATTTCCTCATTAACCCAGACTGCTCCTTGAAGGCACCTACGCAGTTTGTCTGCTCATAAATATGAAATGAAAAAAAAAGGGTCACATGATTGGTCGTTTGTGCCTTCTAATGGTCAATTCGCAGCCATTGTTTCCCCTGTTGGAGTAATTTCTAGAATCAATGCCTCCCTTCGCCACTTAGACTATCTGTCTACTCCTACACCTAGCACTTTTGTCTTTTCCCTACCTTGTCTCTTTCTGGCTCTTTCAGCCCTCGGGCTATCTTTTGGCGGGTCGCTACATTCCTCGGACTCCTTTCATGCTTGACGCTCAAACAGTTCAAAGACAAACGGATATTTCTCTGTGTTAAAAATGACATTCACGCGGTCGTCACCCAACGACTAGTTCACTTGCTTACATTTGATGACTTTCAGGATGTCACCATCCTCAGCAAAAATCATCAGGTCCTTTTGTTGAATCGTCCATTGAACCAAAGTGTTGAACCAAATGATTAAACCAATCGGTTGAACCAGTTCAATGGTTCAATGAAGCGCGCCAAGCCACTTGAACCAAAGCCGAATGATCTGAGCGATGAACTCCTGCATTGAACCAAAGGCCATTGAACCGCTGAATTGAACCAAAGCATCAAACCTAAGCCTTTGAACTTTATCGATGAACCTTGTGTTGAACTTGAACTGATTGAACCAAGAGTTGAACTTAGCTGATTGAACCAAAGCCGAAGAACTTGAAGATTGAACCAAGCACTTGCAGAGTCCGTAGAAGCTCCTGGACTTATGCAAAATCAAAAAATGAATTGGCCTTAAACAACAGGGGAAGAAGGGGACTAATTTTTTGCCTTGTTGGGCAAAAATGGTCAACAAATTGGCGCTTCCTAGGGGAAGTATGCCTGCTATGCTTAGAAGCCAGTTGCCTTAAAAATCCAATGGGCATGGGGTCAGATTATAGCTTTAAAATCAGTAACAGCCCCAATAAATCTAGGACCAATCACATAGATTCACCCCACACACAAGGGAAACACACAAGGCTAAAAAACACTACCTGTGCAACTGCACTTAGGGAAAGCAGGAAAAGAGACTAAAAATAAACTACTATATACAGCTAACCAAGAAATTTTTTCTCCTTCTTGGGTCAAAGGGAAAGCTTCTTAAGTCCCCTTCCTGGTAAGAAGACTTATGGTGGCACGTAAGTAGCTGAATGAAAAGGAGAGTTGGTGACCTACTCCTCTTCCCTGTCACCTGATTTGGCTTGTACCCGAGTGGAAATTCAAACATGCTTCCAACGTATACGTACTCTATTTGTTCTTGGAAGCTTGCCTCTTGTTGGTTCTTCAGACTAGTGTATCTCATCAAGAAATCAATTGTTGCTAGTTCATCACCATCAGCCCCTTGATATGCATCATTGACTGGCTTGTTCTCTTCTGCCTCATGCTCGGGTTCCATGGTATGACCATCTTCCTTGATGATTTCAAATAAGATATCTTCAGATTCACTAACCTCCTGAAGGGGTAAATCTGAAAAACTATAGCCTCTTTGCATGCTTTTTTGAACCCCAATGTTGCCTTCTCTGCTCTTATCCAGCTCATAGCCTCCTTGAAGAATAGTGCAGCCTGCCTCAAAGACTTCAAATAAATCATTCAAAGCATGAACAAGAGATTGTCCATGCTCGTCCATGTCACATAAGGTGATCTCCTCTTCATCCGTACTCATGAAGTCTCCCTGGTCAGTCATAAATTGAGCATAATCTTTATCAGGCAAGGCCTGATAGCTTTCTTGGAGGTGTATGGATGGAATGTATTCAGACACAGAATCTGCTATTTGGTCTGAAACATCCATCGCACATTTGCTGAGGAGACCTGCTCTGGACTCCAACTCTATAATCCGCCTATCCATATCTTCTTGGAAAAGCCTTTCCTGAAAGTCACAATCATCATCGGGAGCAGGAGCAGCCCCATCTTCTTCAAGGTTTTGAGCAAAACCTTTCTCTTCTTCTTTTCTGCCCCAAGATTCCATTGTTTGCTTCCAACTCATGATCTTGGGATTGGAATCTTGCTCTTGTGAACAAGCAGCAACTTTATCCTCTTCAAGG
This sequence comes from Torreya grandis, assembly GCA_037957365.1. Classification (NCBI taxonomy): domain Eukaryota; kingdom Viridiplantae; phylum Streptophyta; class Pinopsida; order Cupressales; family Taxaceae; genus Torreya; species Torreya grandis. Next base: position 1,484,728 of record JARHVA010000362.1, read on the forward strand.
TCTTGAGCTGATTCATGATGTTCCTTCTTCTAGCTCAAAATTTGGAGATCATGTTAAAAGACTTGAGGAGGTTGGGGAAGATTTGGGAGGGTCTGCTCATGTACAAGAAGAGCTGTCTGAAAAGAGGCATGCTAAAAAGCTAGGCACACGGGATTGAGGATAGGATCAATTGATGCATCGGATGAGCCAGAAAGATCAAGTGCCATATGATAGAAAGGATTTGGCATACAAGAGGGAGTTTTCTCTAGAATAGGAGAGAACAGACCCTGGGCCAAAATTTCTTGGTTTTCGTCCCTCCACTTTACCAATATTTCATCAATATTGAAATTAGATTGTGGATTGGTGGAAGGGGTGCTTTTTGGCATCAGCTCCTCTACAAGGTTTGAAATCTCCATCCCTCTTTCTCTAAGCAGCCTCATCGTAGCTTCCAATTCCTCAATCTGCTTAGCCAGATTATCCTCACCTTGTACTTCTTGGAGCTCGTGGGAAACACCATAGAGATGGGGAGTGCATGAAGATTGCCATGAAATGCAAGGAGCTTCCTGAGGAAGGGTGGGGTAAACTTGAAAAGGACTAACCTCATCTTGTACCTCACACTCTTGGATAATGTCTTTCACCCCCTTGTTGTTCCATGACTCAACCACTTTATCCCAGCTCAAGAAATTTGGACTGGGCATCTCCTTTGGGGTTGATGGGGCCACAATGTGAGAGGGTAGTGAAGATTTAGATTCCACTTCCCTCGCTGCCAAGATGGACTACTACATCTGAAGGTTTGCCAATTTGATTTGTCTATCAAGATTAGCTTTAAACACAAGGTTTGCTATTTTGAAACTCTCCTCAACATAACTGGGGAAAGGACTTTGACAGGGTTGACTTGGCTCATAAGCAGGGGTGGTATATGACTGATATGACACTTGGGGCAGCGAGTATGAAGGTTGATAGACTTGGTAAGGTTGCCTCTCATAAATACTTAGCTTCTCCTCCAAAGATGCAATCAAACCACCCACATCCATCATCTCATTTGTAAACCTGTGCCAATTGGCTCTTTCAATAGGAGCCCATTCCTTCTTAACCTGATCTAGTGCATTCCTCACTTGATGGACAATATGATCAAGAATTTCTTGGCCACATCCCCTTTTGGTGCCAAGATATATTACATATTTTTTGTATCCTAGCAGTGTTCATTTGAAGGCAGAAACGGGTTGATTGGCAAAGAGACTGGGTTGAGTAGGAGAAGTGACATATTGAGAAGACTGGGCATAAGGCTGATATAGCTTATGGCAGGGTTGAGACTGGCCATATTAAACCTGATAAGGATCAACATAAGGCTGGTAAGGATCATAGCCATGCTGGCCAAGGAAAACAGGGTCCATGGCTCTGAACGATGGGGGGTATACATACCAAAATATTGTTTCTTGATGGTACGGTACCAAAACTGCTTAACCAGTTGATTTAACTCAGAGTCACCATTGGTGTTTGATGCGAAAGCCTCCAAAGGCTGATCGGTTGAAGAACACACCAAAAATTATTCAACTCTGTGGACACAACTTGTCCTACTTGGTTCCACCGGGCGTGCCAGAAACTGTTGATGTAGTGAATTGCACCCGGGGCAAGGAGGTTGAGCTCCTGCCTTCCACACACAACAATGGAAACTCCCCTCTTACTTGTGGGACCGACGAAGCTGGAGGGGAGAGTCTCCAGATAAGGGCTAGCTCCCTTTGATGCATCTGATTCGTTCCAGTAAGTGCTAACCCACACACACACACACACAGACACACACACATATATATAGATATATAATGGGGGGTGAAAAGGGAGAGACAGACGCTGAAAACAAACTACTCTAAGGAGGTGATGCACCAGAATAAATCAACCTTCTCACATTCACACTTAAATTAGATAAACACATACATACACTTCAGACTTGGCAGAAGGACCAGGCTGTAAGAAACTCGGTAAGGAGGCTTTAATGGAAAATACAGAAAATAGAGATTCACCAAGGTGCTGTGAAATGCACACTGTAAGTAATTTCTTCTATTTTTGCACTTCCAAATACAGCTCTCCTTGTCAGCTGTAGGAATGGCACCTTGTAGACAACAGATATGTTGGTGTTGAACTTGTGAAAGCATCAAGAAACAATGACTAAACACAAACTAACACTCGAGACATACACAGAAATATCTATCCAGGATAGAGGTAAAAAATGCGTTTATTGATTTAGGTGAAATTTTGCCAGGGCTACGCCTTACAAACATGGAAGAAGATTACAAAAATGACAAGTCTCCAATATATAGAAGAAGAAAGGAGGCCTCTTGGCACCCTTTTTACAAGTGACCCATGTGCCTTACGAGCATTGGGAAGAGCAGGCTGCTTAAACATAAATGTTGTGTTGGCCATGTCTTTTACTTCAGGTGTTTTTTGACATGGCCACGTTGTTTCCTCATTAACCGAGACTGCTCCTTGAAGGCACCTATGCAGTTTGTTTGCTCATAAATATGAAATGAAGAAAAAAGGGTCGCACGGTTGGCCGTTCATGCCTTCTAATGGTCAATTCGCAGCCACTGTTTCACTTGCTGGAGTAATTTTTGGAATCGAGGCCTCCCTTCGCCACTTAGATTATCTGTCTGCTCCTACACCTGGCACTTTTGTCTTTTCCCTACCTTGTCTCTTTTTGGCTGTTTTGGCCCTCGAGCTATCTTCCGTCGGGTCACTACATTCCTTGGGCTCCTTTCATGCTCAGCGCTCAAGCAATTCAAAGACAAACAGATATTTCTCTGTGTTAAAAATGACGTTCGCGCGGCCGTCACCCAACGGCTAGTTCGTTTGCTTACATTTGACAGCTTTCGGGACGTCACCGTCCTCGGCAAAAGTCATCGGGTCCTTTTGTTGAATCGTCCATTGAACGAAAGCGTTGAACCAAATGATTGAACCAATCGGTTGAACCGGTTCAACGAAGCGTGCCAAGCAGCTTGAACCAAAGCCGAATGATCCAAGCGATGAAATCCTACATTGAACCAAAGGCCGTTGAACTACTGAACTGAACCAAAGCGTCGAACCTAAGCCTTTGAACTTTGCCGATGAACCTTGTGTTGAACTTGAACTGATTGAACCAAGCGTTGAACTTAGCTGATTGAACCAAAGCCGAAGAACTTGAAGATTGAACCAAGCACCTGCAGAGTTCGTAGAAGCTCCTGGACTTGTGCAAAATCAAAAAATGAATTGGCCTTAAACAACAGGGGAAGAAGGGGAGCCATTTTTTGCCCTGTTGGGCAAAAATGGTCAACAGAAACTATGTCCCAATTTTTTTTTTCTTTTCTTCTTCTTCTCAACCTAATCAATAACCAAATCTAAGTGTCCGTGTGCTCTTTTTAATATTGCATTCTTCATTAGTTTCCCAGGGCTCTCTTTCACCAAAGATCTACCATCACTTTTGAGGTGATGTGGCTAACTTCCTTTGACCATTTAATTTTTGTAGATTGTAACTGAGAATTGTGGTTTCTTGTTCACTCAATTTTGTCCAACGATAGAAGGAGGATTTTCACCATTTACTCTCAACCCCCTGTGAATTCTAGGTATCCATTATATATTTTTCTCATGGTGACCATTTATTTGCTTCTCTTTATCTTTTTATTTATTTGTTAGTTGGCACTTGTCATGTCTTCTTCACAGGGAGGCAAACTACTATCCTTTTTACCTATGTTATAAAATGAAGCGTTCACTTCAATCCAAAAGTCAAGTGTGCAAGGTGATCCGAATTGATCATGGAGTGTCAATTATTGTTGAATTAACTACCATGTTGGACTTGCTACTGCCACTCTATTGAATCAAATCGAATTTCATTCTGATAGACAATATACATATGTCATACCAACCCATTTCAACATTGGTACAATGTTGTTATCATCCTCGTCACCCGCACTTAAATTACATGTACATTACATTACCTCTATGGTATAACAAAAGTGAATCTATAATCTCAATATAGTAAATAACATTGATACTTTAGAAAACCATAATTCATCACAAAAAATATCATCTCAAATTATAACTTAAATGTCATATCACTAAAATTACATAAAACAATAAAATGTACACACATGATCTCATAACCACACATTTTTAAATATTTATATATATTTCCCATCATATAAAATATCTCAAAATACACACATGATCTCATAACCACACATATTTAAATATTTATATATATTTTTCATCATATAAAATGTCTCAAAATACACACATAATCTCACAACTATACATATTTAAATATTTTTCTATATTTTCCATCATATAAAATGTCTCAAAATACACACATAATCTCATAACCACACATATTTATATATTTCCCATCATATAAAATGTCTGGAAGTTTCTATCATCAAAATGATACCATGTCAAAAGCAACAGAAACAACAATGCACAATGATTTCGCTTATTTCCCCTGCTTATTCCTCCTCCTGCGATGACAATGACGATTCTTCTTCCGTCGATGACGAAGTATCACTCGCACTTTCACTAGAAGTGCTTGCATCCAATGCTGGCCTGCCAATGCTGCCTTCAAGAGCAGCAATAACAGCCTTAATTGCAGAATCATGGTCAGATTGATTCTGTATCAGAATTTCGCAGATCTCAGCGGGTGCCAGGCGCCCTCCGGATTGCATCTTCTCTTCCACAGACGGAAAATGAATGTGATCCTTTATGTCCAAGTAATTATGGACCAATTGTTTGAAAGCAGGAAAGCCACAGTAAGTCAAAAGGATATGCATATCCATTCGGCCGCTTCTGAGCAGCGCAGGGTCGAGTCTGTTCTTGTGATTGGTTGTAAAGATCATTATCCTCTCTTCGCCGCAGCTCGACCAAAGCCCGTCTGTGAAATTAAGCAAACCCGAAAGTGTCATAGTAGTAATACGCCGTAGACTGTCTTTGGGCTTGTCCTCCTTTCCAGATTGAGAGGGCCTCCTGCACATTGCCTTCTCCGGCAAATTGGCAGCGCAGTCAATGTCCTCAATGACTATCACAGATTTGCTTGCAGTTCCCAACAAAAGCTCACGGAGAGTGGAGTTGTCCATAACCTTGGTGAGCTCCAGATCATAGACATCATAGTGCATGTAATTGGCAATGGCGGCAATGAGGCTCGACTTACCCGTCCCAGGAGGGCCGTACAGAAGATATCCCCTCTTCCACGCCCGCCCGGTCTTGCGGTAAAACTCTCTGCTCTGCTGAAAACAGTCGAGGTCCTTCATGATCTGGTCCTTGAGCACAGGATCGAGTGCCAGGGTTTCGAACGTGGACGGATGCTTGAAAGCCACCGAACTCCATCCCGCACGGCACTCGATGTTGCTGAAGAGCCTCCGTTCCTGGCTGCGCCTCTGCAGATTGTCCGCAAAATTTGAAATATGATCGATGTATGATGACAAAACCCTGGTTCTGTCCTTGTTGGAAATTTTCAAGACGTACTTTCTTTCGGGACCTCTGCCGCCCCTCTCTCGGTTGCCTTGCTCCTTATCGACCTTGACTATGTGCGTCCACCATATTTGGGCTCCTTCAAACTCGTCTTTGATTGTGTGTTCGGCGGGCAGGTTGAACGCCATCTTGCTGTTTCGCTTGGGCCGAGTGATGGATACTTTGGGAGCATTTACCGTTGCTTCCAGGCTGCTCAAATACATACCCGCGGAAGAGTAGATTTCGTTGTAAGAACTCATGGCGGATTCTTCCATTTCAGGGATGTCTATATGAGAGAATGAACTCAAATTGTCTCGATACGACTTCCAGAGCATATACAGTTGCTGAAGATAAACCGGCAGGGTGCTAGATTGCAGCGAGAGGACACCCATCATCGACCAAAACATCGTCTTGTCCGACTCCATATCTGCAACTAGGCAGCGATTGCATAAACCAATATATATAAATATATATATAGCTGTTGATCTTAAGGTATTTATAATTAGATTTGAAGGGTAGTGGATTATAACCTAGAAAATAGTATTACTGGAAATTAATTGCTTGATAGATAGAACAAAGTTTGGAGAAAAGAATAATCCATGGGACTTTGAGAACAGGAAGCTAAAAGAGTGAGGAAGTGGTCTGAAAAAGAGAAGGTATTTATAATTAGATTTGAGGAGAAGTGAACTATAATCTACAAAATAGTATTATTGAAAATTAATTGATTGATAGATAGAATAAATTTTTGAATTTTTTTTTTTTAATAGGACTTTGACAACAGGAAGCATAATCAAAGAAGTGAGGAAGTAGTCTGAAAAAGAGAAGAATTGAGTGGTTAAACTATAGTTCAAAACAGTAAAATTGTTCTATTTTTGAAACTTTTTTTTTATCTATGGGACCTTGAGAACAAGAAGCATAATCAAAAGATTGAAGAAGCAGTCAGAAAAAGAGAAAAATTGAAACACTGAACTCTAGTTCAAAACCCTAAAACTATTCTATCTTTAAAACTTCATTCACATTTATAAAACCTCGAAAACAAAAAATATTATCAAAAAAGTGAAAAAGTCATTAAAAAAAGAGAATAATTGACCAGCGAATTCCTAATTCAAAACCCTAAAACTGTTTTTTCTTTGAAAATACTTAATTCTCATCATAATCAAAATAATGAAGAAACCCTCAAGAAAAAAGAAGAACCAAAATGCTGAACCCTAGTTCAAAGACTTAAAACTGTTCTTACATTTGAAACTTCATTCTCCTACTGTAAATCTGGTCAATTTTTTTTATTTGTCAGTACTTTCTACTGAAAAATTAGTGGACTGATGAAATAAAGAGGGAAATAATTAAAGTTTTCTGTAAGTGGCAGGAAAAGGATATATCGACTTTAGTGCTTCTTGACAAATTTGTTTTGTCATTTCTTGCATAGGAAATAGGCAGGATATTTCGCGGGAGAAGGCGATTGGCATACGGCTTTGTGTGTTTGTAAGAAACAATTGTGAAATTCCTCATGGCGTGCGTTCCAAGTTACATCACGACATATTTGGGTGCATTACGGCAACGCCGACTTTCCCAGTATCTGAACTGACTTGTCAGGGCGTGCGCTGGCCTTAGAATTAAATCCATGAAAACATCACATGTTTTTTTCATAAATTATATATATTATTAAGGAAAAGCATACGGAAAGACCGAATCAATTTAAAAAAGAAAGATCAACATTAAAAGAAGTAAACAAGGGGGCAAGTACGCAGAGCAAAACACGAGAAATCAGAATATGAAATTTGTCGAGTCAAGGCTTCGTCGTAACTTTCGTCATTAGATAAATTAAATACGCACCTAAAGCTCTGAATTAATGGATTTCAATTAAATAAATTAGAAAACGGTATATCATAAGAAAAATAAAATGTGTTTTGTTTTGTTTTGTTTGTTTGTTTGTTTTTTCCAATTTTTTTATGTTTTTCGTTAATTATAAAATAGTAGAACTATTTAAATAATAATATTGAAAAATAATTTCTTTTTTTTTAAAATTAAAAATAATTTAATTGAGTTAATCAGGGGGTAAGCATATTAACTATGTAGAACTAAGCACTTTCACATTTTTTTGAAATACTAAACATAATTTTAAGTAGAATTTTTAGCACCAAAGAACTTGATAAAATACCAAAAGCCTCTTGTTGAAATCTTCAAAGCTATAAAATCAAAAATAGAATCTGCTTCTCAAGATATTAATGAATTAATAAAATGTTATGAAGATTCTATAGAAGAAAATAGCCCTAAAGAAGTTCTTCCTAACCAAAGATGTTTCTATGCCGGAGAACAAAAAGAAATCATTATCTCAGTAAACATCATTGATTCAAACAATGGCTTATTAACCTGAGATTGTTTAATCACTACTGGAGCAAATATGAGTATTGCAAAGCATGGTGCTATCCCAAAGTACCTGTGGTAAGATGCTTCATTAGATTTTGTTGTTGTCAATGGGTCAAGGACTACTATAAATAAAGTTCCTCCTAGGGTACTACTTGAAGCAAATGGCATTAAGGCATATGTAAAATTATGGATGTTCGATAAGATGTCGACAGAGATTATTTTAGGAATGAACTTCCTGAATCAATTTATGCTTTATACTATTCACAACAAATACTTGTCTTTGAGCTTTTGTGGTAATGAACACCAAATTCCTAGAAAAACTCATGTAACTATAAGAATTACCACAAGACCCCATGAAGAAGAAGACAGAAAACTGCACATAAAGATTTACAAGACAATACAAGATTTTGAAAAGAGAAAAGATATCTTGAATATTGTCATAACAAAGATCAAAGGATTTTGTGATAGTGATACCAGAAGGTTTTTTGATAAGTGTAAATATATTGTTTCTCTTGATCTAAAACCTAGCATTGATCATACCCGAGGTATCAAATCTAACACTATCCCTTTCTCCCCTTCTCAAGTTAAAATGAGAGAAGAAAAGATCAAAGAATTATTGCAGAAGGATTTGATACAGAAAAGCCATCGTGAATGGGCTTCTCCTGCATTCTATGTGAATAAACACTCAGAACAAAAAAGAAGGAAAATGAGAGTGGTAATAAATTATAAAATGCTCAATGATTGGCTTATACCTATCAGACATCCAATTCTTAACAAGACTATTCTTATCAACAAGTTGAAGGAATGTTGTGTTTTTTCTAAGTTTGGTTTGAAAAGTGGATTTTGGCAATTTGCAGTAGAACCTAAAGATACTTATAAAATTGTATTTGTCTTACCAGTCTTAGATAGGCATTATGAGTGGAAGGTTATGCCTTTTGACTTGAAAAATGTTCCCTCTGAATTTCAAAAAAAGATGGATGGAATCTTTGGCCATGCTCAACATTTTACTGTCTATATTGATGATATATTACTTCTTTCACAAGATTAAAATAGTCATCTTATACATTGGAAAGAATTTGTTGATCTTTGTAACCAGAATGGGTTGGGTTTAAGAGATAAAAAAAGGGAGATAGGCAAAATAGAGATTGAATTTCTTGGGTTAAATATATGTCAAAATAAGATTGCATTGCAACCCCATATTTTGTAGTCTTTAGAAAGATTCTCAAATGAAATAAAAGACAAAACCCAATTACAAAGATTCCTTGGATCTCTAAATTACTGCTCTCCATTCTATGAAGATCTGACAGTCAAAGATAGGAAAATACTACTGAAAAGGTTAAGAAAAGACTCAAGCCCATGGACTGCAAAAATGACACAAGCAATCAAAAGAATCAAGAAAAAAGTTAAAGGACTACCAAATCTCAAACTGCTAGGAGAAGGGTTAATGATTTTGGAAATAGATGCTTCAGATGAAGCATATGGCAGAATACTTCTAGAAAAAACTAAAGATGGTAGAGAAGAAGTCTTCTATTATTGCAGTGGAACATGTAATCCAACTCAAAAGAATTACCATTCTACTAAGAAAGAACAATTATCCTCCAAGTATTATGATATTTTTGTGATCCATGTCACAGAATCTAGTCCAATATTTTTTGTCAGCATCAACAAAGTTTTTGTAGGCATTAACTAAGAAATATTTTGATAAAATATTTTCAATAGCAAGCTCAAGAAGTTCTTTGATTCGAGGCTCTGCAGGGATAAGAAGCCATTCTTTCATTCTTTTTTTTTCTTGCTGAGTAAGATTTTATGGAACAGCATCGTAATCAAAATTATCAGATCCTTCATCACCTTGAAACATCAAAACATGATTAGTATAAAACTTATGAGAATACCACTTCGATCCTTCTCTGGACATAAAATCAACTAAATAATTAGCAGTTCCTTTCTTGTATTAAACATCAAACTCAAAGTTAGAAAACCATACTGCCCATCTAGTCATTATCCAGTTTCTAACTTCCTAGGTGTGGTGTTTTCTAATGATAGATTCAAAATGTAACAGATTTGTCCTTAAGAGGAATTTCTTTGGGAGCAAAAAGATCATTAGTTTGAACTGCATAGTTTGGCTGCTAATAGTTCTTTTTTAGTGGAATGGTAATTCTTTTGAGCTGGATTCCATGCTCCATTGCAATAATAGTAGACTTCTTCTCTACCATTTTTAGTTTCTTCTATAAGTATTCTGCCATATGCTTCATTTGAAGCATTTGTTTCTAAAATCATTAAACCTTCTCTTGGTAGTTTGAGATTTGGTAGTCCTTTAACTTTTTCCTTGATTATTTTGATTGCCCATGTCATTTCATTAGTCCATGGGCTTGAGTCTTTTCTTAACCTTTTCTGTAGTATTTTCCTATCTTTGACCTGATCTTTATAGAATGAAGAGCAGTAATTCAGAGATCCAATGAATCTCTGTAATTGAGTTTTATCTTTTATTTCATCTGGAAATCTTTCTAAAGACTGCAAAATATGGGGTTATAATGCAATCTTATTTTGACATATAGTTAACCTAAAAAATTCAATCTCTATTTTGCCTCTCTATTTTTTTATCACTTAAAACCAACCCATTCTAGTTACAAAGATCAACAAAATCTTTCAAATGTATAAGATGACTATTTAAATCTTTTGAAAGAACTAATATATTGTCAATATAGAAAACAAAATGCTTAGAATGGCCAACGATTCCTTCCATCCTTTTTTATAATTCAGAGGGAGCATTTTATAATTGAAGATGATATGCACAAATCTAAACAGAGTTGATCGGATTGATTGTGTTAAAACCTATGTACAGAATGTTAGACTAAGTTGATAGAGTTGATCTAGTAATATGAAAATTAAATAAATAATAAATGATAATAAAGTAAAGTGTGAAGGAAAACCTATAAGGGTTAGTTTCACGTTGGGTTCACTAGAATGTATACTAAAGAAAATGAAACTGATCTATAAATCAATCCCAACTCAGAGAAGATAAATCAAAATAGTCATTTTGCTTGTTAGTACATTTAGACAATCAAAGTCATGACCAGTTTGGATATGTTAGATCTGAATAAGGGGTCTCTTACCATACAATATCACTAAAGAGGATTCCAAAGCCTTTAGTCAAGTAATACCACATAATAACCCTAGTTAGGTCCTATGATTTGTAACAAAGTAAAATAAATCTAATGTAATGCCCACCAAAGTTTGTGGCACAAATGGAGGATAATAAACATGCAAAGAAGAACTCTACTAAAGTAAATGTAGCGGTAGTCCTAAGCATGGAGAGATAAATAGATGCATAAGCCATTACACATGCAAATCTATCTACTAATAAAAGAGGAGTAAAAGTTAGGAATACTTACCTTGGAGATGAACTTGTTGAGTCTCGATCTCCTCTTGGCCAATGGTGATTTGAAAGAGGTTGTTGTGTTTCATAAGGATAACAAAGATAGGTCATTTCTAAACTACAAGACTTCTCCTATGCATCCAAAAGACTTTTTCAAAAAGACAAGATTTTTCTCTAAATAAGTATGAAATCCTAAGTAATAACTCCTCAAGTAGAATGACAGATAAGCAGATAAAGAACCGTAAATAAAGTATTCTCTCTATTGGAAATGGGGTGAAAGATGTGTATATAGCTATATCTAACCCTAAACCTTTCCAAAATTTTAGTTGATGCATTCGACCTAGTTAGTTAAGAAATAAAACAATTAGGTCTTGGACTAAATTGTCTACACCAACCTAGTCCTGTAACATGCTCAATTCCTAAAACAAGGTCAACCCATTTGACTGTGTTCGAAGGATGGTAAAAAGAGGGTTTTGAATAGGTAGGGGTGTTTGAAGTGGTGAATTAATAAGAGGAGTGTGTAAGGGAGGTGTCAAATCTTAAGGAAATGTATAGGAAGGAACTGTGTTGGTTTTAAGTGGTGGTATAAGTAAAAACAATCTTGTGAAGCACTAATGGTCTATCCACCCCTTTCTTGATGTATTTATTAAGGCATACACTCAAAGAGATTGAGGCTCGATGGGTTCTTGTAAGAGAGAAAACATCAATAATTGATAAAGTTTAAAAATATTGTGTATACTGGTTGTAAAATCCATATAGGACTACAATATAATCTTTCCATGAGTAACTATTTGTAAGGCTAGGGCATGGGGCATAACACATACTGCATGATTATATTTCCACCTCACCACCTAAGCTAGCCTATCATCCATAGCATGAGAAAACCCAGATGGTTGGTACATAGGAAACCTCTCATATATCCAACTACTCAATAAAATCATGGGGTCCATAGTCTTCTACCCTAGGTTAGTATGTCATACATGTCATGCATGAGCTACACCCAAATAATTGAGCCCAAATCATATAGGGTACCCTGCTCTAAGATCGACTGACATAAGGCTACCATATATAATGATACCTTCCCATATGAATTTTGATAGCACACGTGCTATCACAAGTCCTATCATGCCCTTCTGGATATCTAGAATTATCAAGATATATACATCAAACAAACATACCCATAATCTAGAATAAATCATATCTGAATCAGTCACCCAATGGACTAGTGCTCATCTCTCTTCCTCAGCCTTTGGTGCGTCACAAATAATGAGAGTCCCAACAATGGGAAGTCCAAGCAAAACATGGGCATCCTTCAAGGTGATGCCCACCTCTATAGTATCCCCATCCACTTCCCACTAGAAAGTGTTGATCAGTCACTCCCATGCTCTGAGGAACATGATGACTAAATCAACACTGAGAGGCATCCTCTACATCTCCATGATGCCTCCAAATCCCAAGAAGGCTAGTCACACTTGATCATCATCTGTTAGTCTCTCTAGTAAATCTAGAAACCAAGATCCACCACAGGTGCCAAAATCTCTGTCATCTCTGTAAAATGTCAAACACCATAGAATGTATTAAATATCGATATAAAAATTATAGATATACATTCTTAAATTTATTAAATTACTAAAATTTAACTACTTCATCAACATGTTCTTACTATTTTTTATTTCCCACCCTCTTCCTACATATTCGACCTTTTTATACTAAATTAGCCCTATCACCCCTCTCCACCATGTCAACCCTCTGTTATACAATCTACACATTTTTATAAACATAGTTGGTCTTTTTTTATACTAAATTAGCCCCTTTTCCAATCTTTGCCTACTATGTTGGCCATCTATTACAGAGTCATCCCCATTTAACAAACTATGTCATCCCCCTACTTCATACTGAATCAGCTAGCATGCACCAGGTCGGCCCCGTCCACTTTTTAACTAAGTCAAACCTCTGCTACGTAGTTGGCCATCCCAAAAAACAATAATTTTACCCTCTACTACGTAATTAGCCACTTTTTTACCTCTCGCTCTTTCCAACTAGGTCAACTAAGTTGACTGTATTTGAAAATGGTGATGACTTTTCAACTATTTACCATAAATGCGTTAGTCATTTATTGCCCCAACCCTTTCCTACCCATTAACCTGTTTTGTTCCTAGTTTACCTAAAAAAAATTAGGGTAATTTTTGCGATCTAGATTTTCTCTAACATCTATTTTTTTGTACCTAATTTAATTTCAATAAAAATTACCAAAAAATATAAATTAATGCATCACTTACCTGAGTTGTACTGGTTGTTACTGTTAGGTGTCCTCCACATCACATCTATCATCTCCTCACCATGGTCATTTTCCCTGCTCATCTAGGTCAATCAGAGCTCTATTTTTTCATAATAGTAAAATTATAAATGAATTATTTTTAACCCTATTATTGGCCTCAAATTTTGGCTAAGTGTTGTCCATTTTTGACACGGGGTCGACATGATGTAGAAGCACCATAACGCATAGACGTATAGGTGTAGAAGCACCATGGCATGGAACCTACAGGATGCAAGAGGATAATGGTGCAGAAGGACCAATGTGAGAGGACCTAGTCAAAGGAGAATGAGTCACGAGGAACCGAAGGACATAGGACTCAAAACAAAAGCAAAAGACTAGGAGAGCACATGGAAAACATGAGCAATTAAAAGAATGATTCATACGGGTCACCCTGACTTTATTAACAATAAGTTTTTCACTAGCCCATAAGTAGATGAGCACATGGCAGCAAAGATCTAGCATAGAGCAAGGATACAAGGGTCGCAGAGGCATGGGTCTTTAGGAAGAACTAGTTGTTGATCTCCATGACTCTTAGTCTGTTGAGATTTTTTTGATGAATTATTATTACCATTAATGTTTGTAAACACTTGGTTAGGACAAAACAAGTATAAATACCCCTATTGTAAAGTAATGTGTGGATGGATTTTTACCTCTTTGATGTTTAAGCGTAATATATGAAGTAGTTGGTTTTATCAAACTTCTTATGTTCATAATGATTAGTGTCGTGTGAGTTAAATACAGTGATTAGACTTAATATTGGTCCTATATATATTTGTTTTTCTAAGAATTAGCTTTGAAATACAAATGGAACTAATTTACATAATTATAGTAATAAATCTTTGAACTCAAAGGATCAAAATAATCTATCTCTGATTATATAGTCTATCTAATTAAAAGCATATTTAACATCAAGAATATGACTAAGTATTATTGTGCAAAAAAACCTACGAGAACTGGTAACAAGTTGTGTGCTTCAAATGAGAGCATAAGACTTAAATCTTACATGAAAGAGCCAATGCACTCGCTCATTGGGGTAGACTTCAGTGTCAAAGCTAAATTTACCAAAGAAAACCCAACATTTTAGTTATGTTGTTAGGACTCATAGCACTTGTTCAGCTATGAAAAATGTTTGACCATATTAATTTTGAGAATATAGAAGAATAGATTCGCATTGTTGAAGATAACTTTGCAATTCCCTACCTCAAACTAAGAATCTTTGCATGATAGTGGGTAGAGCAGAACCTCTACAGTGCATTGTATAAAACCTTCTTTATTGAAATCTCAGTGCATTTACACACTTGGCTATTGGTGTATGCTCAAGGACGATCAAAGAATCTTGGAAGGAGACAATCTTGGATGATAGAACGATAAAGAGCTTTAGCATGACTTGGAAATCAGTAGATGAGAGATGTTAACATTTGGTGGAGAGGAGTTTTGAATAGCTACATTCTAGAGTATTCTATAACTACATATTCATGTCCTAAAGAAGTCAAGTTCCAGTTCTTTTGATAACTACATGGACGTTAAATTAGGATTTTTGCTTTTGAAATCAAGAAGTTATTTGTTGATATTGGACTTGAGACTATACCAATGGAGAGATAAATCCTCCTATGCATGAGCCACACATTTGGAAGGGGAGATGAGGATTTGGTAGAATATTGTGGGTTCAGAATGGTAAACAGTCAATGTGCATTACAAAAATAGAAGTATGATGAAGCTCAATAAAGGATTATAGGATTTAGCAGTGTGAGACGAGATTAGGAAAACTTAAGGAATGATATTAGAAGCCACAAAGAAGCGAAAACATATGAGGACCCCATCATTTTCGATCCACATCTCGTGTCACTACTATCATATGAAAGAGATTCTAGCTGAATGATAGTAACTGAAGAACCACATCTCAACCAACCTGGATCCCCAAGCATAGTGCATGCTCATGCTCTTGAGTTAGATAAAGTATACATACACAACTAGGATACAGATAGTTTGGAATAAAAAATTGAATTAGTAAGAGATACTAGAGCTTAGCCTTTTGACACTCATTTAGACTTAACACTTTCTTCCCTTCTTCAAGGGAATTATATGGCATAATTTGGAATGCCTGGTGGACCAAGCCTATAGAGATAAAGTACATGCCCTAATTGGACTAATCAAATGGCTATCATGCCCCATATCATGAGCACAGCTACTGAAGTTGGACTAGGCGGTGGCAAAGGAGGTAGTGGACTTCCTCCTCAAGGGACTAGGGCTAGAGGTTCCCAAAAACCACCCATTCAAGCACCTCAACTGACTACGGTATACTAAAAAATAAATACTTCACTTGCTAGAATATAGGGGCATGGAAAATGCAGTTGAACACATCTACAAATGTGAACTAATTTGGAGGGCATGAGGCATTACTTCTAAGCGTCAGGCCACTCAATTTGTATCAAAGCTTTTAGAATGCACGCATAAATGGTATCAAAAGTTTAACACTCAATAAGTGGTGGTCGATTATGATAAACTTAAAATAGCCTTCTTTCTAGAGTTTGACATACTTGAATTTGAGCAACAGAGCATAGTTGTGTTAAAGGACATAAAATAAGGAGTTACTAAAAGTGTGCAAGAGTATGACATACGGTTTAAGACTTTATTTCCTAGACTATCAATTTAAGATTAACGTTTCTCAACATGCATAATGGTTTGTGGGGGGATTTTTAATACCCTTTTGATGAATATTATCTCAACGGGCTTTCACTAGCCTATGTGAGGCTTTAGAAGCTACTCTATGCATTGAGGCAATTGGAAGCATTGATAATGGGATCAATCCTTTCATGGAAACCCAGATAGATTCAATGGTGTTGTAGCTGGAGAAGTTAGTAACTAATATGCACATGATACACATAGTGGGGTTTGGTGAATAAACTGTAAATCTAAAGGGCATACATGAAGGAATTACCCATGCAAAAATGTCCATGTGGTACTTAAATAGACATGTGAAATTTGTCATGAAGAACATGATGTACGTTATTGTCCTCTTCTATAGCAAGCTACGCAAACTAAAAAGGTCAACTATTGCAAGATTTATGATGCCTATACTCATGACGCTAATGACTATCATTGATTAGTGACATCCATGAAGCATGAGCGTGCAACACACGTCAAAAATCTATAACTAATAATCAATAAAATGGTGTTTACCATGGATGAGGAAGAGGATGAGGATGAGGAGGTGGTCATTTCCCACCTAAAATATGTTAAAAATGTGGATGTCCAGACCACTACAAATGAGATTGTCTAGAATACCTTGCATGTGCTTTCTAAAAAAAGTACCACCGATTAGAAAAGTGCCTTGACTTATACATGGATATCACAAAAGAGCAAAATGAAAAGGGTGTTGGTATGATTCGAATAGATAAACCAAATTGGTATGCCTACTCAAGCATCCCTATAGTTCAATAGGTAAACATTACCACTTGTAGTGGGGGACAGACTTAGTCTACCTCTAATCCCATCAAGAAAGTACAACATAAATAACCACGAGCAAGAAACTTTCCTGATGCCCAGAAGCAAAATGATGTCCTCCAAGATACAATGGCATTAGTATGAGAACTTTAGGGAGAGATTTAGTTCCTAAGAGACAAAGAAGTAATGTAGTGTGATGCTATGGAAAGGGAAGCTAAGCCTCAAAATATGGCATATGACGAATTTCAGGAATTGTGTAAGCACATGCTAAATGAGGATAATGTCCCTTAGCTAAACATTTGCTTAAGAATTAAGCCTGAGTACCAAATGAGGTTCACCCTCAAATCACTAGGCAGAGTGAGGATCATCGCCTAAATCATGCTCAGCAACAGAACACTCCTAGTTCCTCTACTCCTCTAGAAGATTGAGAAATATTGGTTAATGCTACCATCGATGGATGGGTAATCCAGGTCATATTAGTAGACACTAGTGCAGAATTAAATGTCCTCACCAAGGATGTGTGGTGCAAGATGTCTAGTCTAACACTACAGCCTTCACATGTCTTGTTTATGGTAAATAAGACTCACATGTTACCTATTGAGGTCCTCAAGAATATAATAGTTGACATACTCGGCATGCCTTTCAAGGTAGATTTTGCGGTTTTAGAACTAGATGAAGTTTATGATTACCCAACTCCATTGGGATGACCTTGGTGCTATGATAACAATGCAGACTTGATATTTAATAATCACTATATTAGTTTTGAGAACATTGATCAGCGTGTTATGATACCACTAAATCAAGCACAAGGACCTCTTTATATAGACCCTGTCAATGTTGATGAAGACATAGACCACATATATAATGTAACTACAAGGAATGATGACCAAAGAGATCCCACTCCAGATGGCATTATCTGGTGGTTAGATTCTCAATCCCCTTCTAACACTACAAGCAATGCTTGTTATTGTTGGGCTCATAGTGACTACAACCTCACTGACAGAGTATGTAGTACCATCAACAACCAGGAGAATGTGCCATGCCAATTCAATAAATGACACAGGTTTATTGCCTTATCTTGGCCAAGTCATGAGGGACCTATCATAGAGACACCACTCAAAAGACTCGATGAGGTTCCAAGGTTCCACGGGTAGATGGAAGTTTGAGACTTCATTCAATGCCTTGAAGAGTTTTACCACACTGATGTAGATCATATATGATCTTTGGTCCATCTGTTTGATGGCATAGCTGCACAATGGTGGAAAACCCATTACGAATGACTCCTCCAGTGGGATCATGTGCGCTTAACCTTACACCACCATTCCATCATGATAACAAAGTAAAGGGAATAGTCAGTCACAGTGGAGTACAAGCACTTGAGCCCCACATAGAAGCTTGTGAAATAATGTGGAGAAATGAAGAATCATACTTACCAAAATATTTATGGGTGCATGCATTTTATGACACTTTACACACTTGGGCACGGCATGGTACATTCATGATGAGAGACACATGGGTACCAGGTAGGTCCTAGTATTTACTGAAGAAGAACATGAACTCGACATTGTCTTATTCTTCATCAAGGATAGATTTGCACCTTACTCTCCAATCCATGCATGAAGTAGTTATAAGTGACCCAAGTCCCATAGAGGAACCCCTGAGGAGTATCAATCAGGGCCTTGAGGAACCCCTATACCTATTTAATGAACCATCAACATCCTTGGTTCATGTGCCTGCACTAGTTCTGGAGCAGGATCAACGTGAATAAATTCATTTGGGAAAACAAAAGCTCATGTTACAAGTGGAATAAGGTGAAGGATCCACTCCACTCAACCCATTGTCTAACCATTTAGATGTTCCTACGGATGTTGGCATGAGAACTGTTCAGGACATAGGGATCAATATGGACAACACCTACAATGGACCTATTTAAACTATTTAGCGCAACATCAACATGGAACAAGAACCAAAGATACTGACGATAGGAAACTATTGAACTAACACAAAGATTTAAAAAATATTTGAATTACTAAAAGAATATCAGGATGTCTTTTAAAGAAACTATAGTGAAATGGAGTCCACCCATCCTTGGGGAAGATGCATATCAAACTGGTTGATGGTACTCCACTAGTTAGAAAATGACCATATAGAATGAATCTCAATATACGGGTGCACCTCAAAGAGGAAATTGACAGCATGTTGCACGCTAGAGTAATCACCCCCATCAATGAATCTAAATGGGTTAATCCCATGGTGATTAGTATCAAGAAGGATGGACACATCTGTATTTGTGTGGACTATCAAGTGCTCAATGCATCTTGTGTAACTGATCCTTTTTCAATGCCATTTACAGAGGAGATCCTTGAGGTTGTTGATGGATGTGAGGTATATACCTTCATCGATGGCTTCTTGAGGTACCATCAGGTCTAAATAGTTGAAGAAGACTAACCCAAGACAACAATCACCACTGAATGGGGATCCTTTACATATACTGTCATGCCCTTTAGGTTGAAAAATGCCCCAACAGTGTTTTCATGAATAACAGTTGAAGCCTTTAAGGACTTCATCCACAAGTTCCTTCAAGTCTATTTGGATGATTGGATAGTTTATGGTTTGGTCAAGGACCATTGTTCTAACTTGAGGCTTATGCTTGAGCGTTGTCGGGTCTTAAAAATTTCATTGAACTTAAAGAAGTGCCTGTTTGCTACACCTTTTGGTGTGCTCTTAGGACACATTATTTGTAAATAATGACTTATGGTAGACCTAGTGAAAGTATCTATTATTCTTTGCCTCCCATTACCCAAGACTCAACATGAGGTCCATGCCTTTCTAGGCCATTTAGGGTACTATAAAAATTTCATTTGTAGATATGCAAAGATTATCGTGCCCTTGGAGGAACTTCTAAAGCATAATGAACATTACATATGGACTTGATCTTGTAAAGAGGTTTTTGAAACACTAAAGGAAAAGTTGGTCATTGTTCCTATCCTCCAGTTCCTTGATTAGGCAAAACCATTCCATGTCTATGTTGATGCATCTGGGATTGTTATTGGTGCAATCGTTGCACAACTAGGTGAAGGTCGCCTAGATCATCTAATCTACTTTTCTAGCAAGAAGTTCACACCAGTTAAAAGAAACAATACCACTATGGAGAGTGAAGCACTGTCGATGCTCTATGATTTGTAAAAATTCACATAATACCTATTAGCCACTCCTTTTGTTTTCTATATAGATCATGAGGCTTTGAAGTATCTTGTCAATAAACTCTACATGGATAGAACTATCGTTGGATTGTGTTGTTCCAAGAGTTCCAATTTTTCATTATGGTGAAACCTGGGAAAGCTAATTGTGGATCTAACCACCTATCCCAAATCGAGCATAGAGAACCATTATGCGCCATAGAAGATGATCTACCTAATGTACAACTCTCCAGCATTACACAGGTACTTGAAGAGTTAGAAGGAATTACAACATTCTTGACCATTGGCTCTATGCTTGACTATCTCACCTCGTAGGAAAAAAGTAACTCACAGTTCACGTTGCACCCTTTCAGCTTATAGAAGGCGATCTTTATAAAATGGGCCATGATGAAGTTCTTTGACATTGTGTAATACAACATGAGATACTACTACTACATGGTTCATCTGGGAGAATATCATAAATCAGTTTGGATATACGTTGAGTTTCACTAGTGATTGTAGAACCTATTTTTTGAATGAAACAACACACATCTTATTGGCTGAGTTCATGATCACGCATAATAAAACTACTGAGGCTTTGAATAAGATCCTAGGTACTTCACTGACAAAGATCTATAATGTTGGCTAAACTTATTGGGATGATAAGGTGTCTGTAATACTATGGGCTTACCACACAACCTATAAGTGCCTAAAAAGAAGAATTCCATTCAACTTGGTGTATGGCAAAGAGGTAGTCATACTGGTGGAGTTTTTGGTACCATCTCTGCATATAGCATGAGTAGGACAATTGGATGAAGAGTCATCTTTAAAAGTCCACCTAAACACTTTACTACAACTGGATAAAGCTCATTTCCTCGCTCATTAGACCTAGGATGTGGAAAAGTGCAATCAAAAAGCATGGCATGATCTCTATATAAAGAACAAAACATTTTATTTAGGAATGAGGGTCTTGTTATACAATTTTAAGTTCGCATGCTACCTTGGAAAGCTTCGAATCCACTAAGATGGTCCTTTTATAATTCATAGCATTCAACCTATCGAAGCATGTCAGTTATAAAGGATGGATGGCCAGTTCCCTCTTGGGCACTATAATGGAAGCCAACTCTAACTATATTTCACTTCTAAATAGCTGAAGTATTGTAATCAATAAGGCTTGTGACATTAGTTTAGGATTTCTTATTTTTAATAAAAGTGTTGCCTTTGTTGCATGCAAATTCTCTTTATGTAATTTCTTTTCAAAGTTTTGGTTATCTTTTCATGGAGGACCACGACTCATTTTAGTGTGAGGTAAGAAGTCATGTTTAGTAAGTAAAGTGTGCAAGTTACCTAGGCACATAGGGTGACATAGATGCACAAGGTACATGGGCGCATAAGGTTTCTAGGGCATGCAAACATCAAGTTTAATCCTCATAAAATAGCCATTTAAATTCAAATTCTCCAAGATCAATGGTTGACATTCAATCATACCATGAAGATCCAATGATGAGTGGGAGAGGATAGTGTCAGTGGGTCCCAAAGATCTAACAGAGTGTATTTAATCATGCATCTAAAATCAATGGTGAGAATCAAGTTAAAAGTTAGAGGATCCTAAAATTGAATGTGTCAGTGATAAGTGGCATGATCTCAGGAGCAGAATCTAGATCTAATAGCATGTGGATGAGCTTGAGTTAGTCGATCTAGGCAGATCTATGGCTCATGCTCACTCATACAAAATAGATCCAACAACGAGCTCAATGTCAAAAGGTTAGTGAATCCCAAAAACAAGTGAGAGGTTGCCAAGTGTCATGATTGTGGGAGCTATTAGATAAATCAATGGTATGCATTTGAACCATGCAGAAGTAGATCAATGAAAGATGTTTGATTTGGTAGAATCAGATCTAATGATGTGTGTTTGGGTGTGGGACACAACTATCATCTACTTCAAATAAAGGTGTGAGATGGGGCATACTATTAATGCAGAAAGAATAGTTATGACAAGGAATGTGCCAATGACGTGATGTGACAAATATTGTTAAATGCATTAATAAACAAAAGTGAGGATGCAAGCACAATGATCATTAAAGATATGCATTAATGACATGAAGTGATGGGTGATATGAAAGTGTTAAATGATGGAGAACCCCCCCCCCCCTTGAGTTTATAAATAGGCAAGTTAAACTCTTTTTACACTTTACCTTTGTGATCACTTTGAGATTAATAGAGTCGAAGGACAAGCAATTACCAGAGCTGAGTCAAGTGAATCCAAAGCTGAGCAAAGCAAATTCATTTCCATAGTAACCTACACAGGGCATTGCAAATTTGAGGATAGGTATTACAATTATGGTTTCATGAGAGAAACATAAGGTAATACTAAAAGTTTTAGGTTGCATGTCCGCCATTAGAGGGTGCTCAAGCTTGAAAAGCTGAAGTAATCATCCGTAACCATGTATTCTTTTGGAAACGTTAGATGGTCATGCGTCAACCTTCAAGCTCCTTGAAGGGTCATGCGGCCTAAGAAAAAAGGCCAAAAGGATTTAACCCTTGCCAATAATACCAAAGAAAGAGGAGGTGAGGGAGGAGATTGGGTTTTCTATTAGGGAAGAAACACTAGAAGAACAAGTCCAATGCATGGAGGAAGAAGAGGAAAGTATGGTGCACAAAGCAAAGAAGGCTCAATCATCCTCAACGTAGAAAGCTCAAATGTCCTTACCCCCATCTCTATTAATTGAAGAAATATATATCTATAATCAGTGTTGCACATGAAAAAATGGGCCTCCAAGGTTTCCATTTGCACTGTCTTCAACTACAACCATTGTCAACCTAGGAATGAGGTTGAGCTTCAAAATGATTATCAGGTCAAGACCAAAAACACTAGGAACCAAGTGGTGCTCGATCTTACGATCTTCAACTAGTTGGACTCTATAGGGTTTTTCTAGATCTTTAATTTACCATACTTTGGTAAACCCATTAAGGTGATCCAATTTCTTCTCTCGTATGTCCATGATGAATACATCTATTTCACCAGGTGCAATATGAAGATCACCCCTGAGAGGATCAATAAGGTTACAAGACTATAGTACTCAAGATTGAGCATGATTGATGATTTGACAAATACTGAGGAAGTCCAAAAGACTTCCATGGTGCTTATGTACCAAAAATAGGGCCATGTCATGCATATCAAGAACCTACAGGATCCCACCCTATAGATAGCAGCATGGATAATTATGACCAAGATCGGTGGGTCTGATTATTGGAAAGAGGTCGATATGGTGCACCTCCATATTTCCCACCAAGACACATAGGGGTTGAAGTACAATTGGGCTATGTACTTCACCCAGAAGATTATTGAAGATGTGGAGATGACCTATCAAATGCCTAAGTATAGGTTTACATGGGGATATTCCTCCTCTTAATGGTTTTTGATGAGATTGACGTGTCACACTATAGCTTGGGAGTGCTAAAGTGGGTATACCCTCCCATGCACACGTCCCTTGTTGAATGCTACAAGGCGTTCACATTCCCCTAGTGTATTACCCCCTCATACAAGATTAAGATGAGGTATTGGTTCAACAGGATGAAGGTGATGTTTGAGAATGAGTGGCACATCCTAAAAGACTTTCCCCTTTTGGCTGTGAAGCAATCGTATTTCACTGTAAAGTAGCACGTCTCCTTGGCGTACATCAAAATGAACCCTTGAGGAAAGATCTTTGCATAGCTCAAGTTACCATATGCCTTCTTGATGTGGTACCTTGTAGACTTTGTGAACTAGATTTATGACACATAACCCATTATCCTAGAGGCTGAGAGAATAGACTTAGAGATTCACACTCTTCATAAATTATTTGTCTATCTAGGCAAGAAGGCCTATATGGAAAGGAGGGATACAAACTTGACTGACATTAAGGTTAGGCAAACCATGGTGGGAGAACAAATTCATAACTTGTTCTACATGTTGTGCCCCTGAAGGGATCCAAAGGGTAGGGACCCTAAGGAAAAGCTTCGATTAGTGCCATCCTTGAAGAAGCAACCAAATCTTAGTACCAACACAAGTGGAAAACAAGCACCATAAAAGAAGCAAAAGATGGACCAGGACCCTCCATCACACCCATCTCCTCTACCCCCATCTCCACCTCACCCTTCTTCATCTCCACCTCACACCTCTCCATCGCCACCACACCCTTCTTCTCCCCAGGCTTCTCATCCACTTTCACCTTCACCTCCACCTTCTCCTCTACCTCTGCCCTCTCCCCTTCAAGTAAATCCACCACCATTTCCCCAAAGGGTTTCTACTCTAGGGACTGTATGCCAATGAGCCCTGAGGCCAATGCCCATATAGGAAGTCCCTACTATGCAGTTGCAAGCATCACATCCAATTCCATGAAGACCCCCTCTCTGGTACAGGAGGAAAAGGCCACCATTGATGACTTAGTGCTTGATGCTAAACCACTCTATGGTGAAAAGGAGGATGGTGAGGAAGAATAAATGAGTGATATGGCCGCTTGTAGCCACGAGGAGACCGAACTAGAGCGTGGCCTTAGTAAAGGGAAGGGGCCGACCAGGACTATGGAAGAGCCAGGCGATGATGTAATTGGTAATGCACGTGAGCGATATCAATTTGGCATCCCTGATAGGATGTTGTATCTTTGGTCATACATCATTTTCAATGAGACAACCTTAGAATAAGTGTCATTCCCGGTGGATATGTACACTAAAGAGCGTGAGTTTGAATTCCCCCAAGACAGTCTTTCCTTGGGAGCAGATGCTCCAACACTACCAAAACCATTATGGGTGGATCCTTAAAAGATCTCCCCTCTTTTAACAAGCACAACTTTTTTGAATATATCCATGGAGGTCACACTCTAGAATATTTTAGCAGATTCTAATGTGTGCATTGTTGAGAGGAAACATGTCAAAATTGTGGGCATGTATAACAAAGAGGTTGTAAAAAAACAAGCGCTTGCTGAGGAAGTGGCCACTTTGAAGTAGTAGATCTAAGAGGCCATAGAGGCAAAATTAAGGGCCTTAAACCTCTACAGAACAATTTTGAAATAAGAACTGACGTTGGTAGATGACATACCTCTTGATGGGGATGCCATAGGAAATCTAGAGACCTTGGTGAACCTTCTGTTTAAATGTTACAAGGAGCAACCCATTCTGAAAGATGAGGGATTGGATTTAGCATAGAAGTTCACCATGACAACTGAAGTCTACAAACACACTCTAGAGAGGGTTGGGGAGGTTATCCCCATTTTGGATGGCATTTTTGCAATGCTGACACGCCCAAATAGAGTCTTGGAGGCTCGGCTCCAATTTGAAAAAACTCAGAGGTAGTAGTTGGTTGTTGTTGCACTTTTAATAAGGGACTGCATAGAGTGTGCCAAGGCATTCAAAGATGTGGAAATGTTGGAGGATATAATAAACACACATTACTAATAGTTGAATGCAAGATTTATAACCCTTTAAGGATAGGTTGACAAAGAGGTCTCCACACTTAAAGACATTTAGAAGCATGCTACCACATCTCTAGATGAACTAGTCAAGAAGGCCAATGAGACCTCTAACCAATCTAAGGAGATGAATAAGTCGAAGGGGGCCATAGAGGAAATGACTTCTAAGGTGCTTAAGGAATTGTCATATTGGGATAATGTGAAGGAGATCAAGCAAATAGGACCCAAATTTTTCATAAAGGACACTAACATGACTTAGTCTAGGATGAACTAAGAGTGTAGTGTAGGGTGATGTTGGCCTCACATTTTGGCTAAGTGTTGTCCATTTTTGGTGCAAGACTGACATGGCGTGGAAGGACCATGGTACATAGCTTTATAGGCACAAAAGCACCATGGTACGGAAGGACCATTGCATAGAATGACCATGACACATAGTTGTATAGGTGTAGAAGCACCATGGCGCATAACCTATAAGGCACAAGAGGACAAATGAATGGAAAGACTAGTGTGAAAGGATCCAATCAAAGGAGAATGAGTCATGAGGAATCTGAGGACATAAGAATTAGAATAGAAGCGAAAGACTAGGTGAACATGTGGGAAGTGGGAGCAGTTAAAAGAATGATTCATACAGGTCATCTTGACATTAATATGAATTTTTGCACCAACCCACAAGTAGATGAACACATGAAAACAAAGATCTAGCATAGAGAGAGGATATAGGGGGCGTAAAAGCTTGGGTCTTTAGGAAAAACTAGTTGTTGATCACCATGACTCTCAATCTGTTGAGAGTTTGTTGATGAATTATTCTTGCCATTAATGTTTGTAAACACTTGGTTAGGGCAAAACAAGTATAAATAACCTACTGTAAAGTACTATGGGGATGGATTTTTATCTCTTTGATATTTAAACATAATATATGAAGTAGCTGATTTTATCAAATTTTTTGTGTTCATAATGAATGGTTTCGTGTGAATAAAGTAGAGTAATTAGAATTAATATGGGTTGCGTCTACATGTGCTTTTCGAAGAATTAGTTTTGAACTACAAATGGAACTAATCTACATAATTATGGTAGTCAATCTTAGAATTCAAAGGATTGAAATAGTCTATCTCTACTTATATAGAGTATCTAATTAAAAACGTGTTTAACATCAAGAATATGGCTAAGTATTGTTGTGCAACAAAAACCTACGAGAACCGGTACCAAACTATGAGCTTCAGGTGAGCACGTAAGATTTAAATCTTTCATGAAAGGGCCAACGTACTAGCTTGTTGGGTTAGACTTCAGTGTCAACGCTGTATTTACCAAACAATACCCAACACCTATTTATATTTACAATTTTTTTTAATTACCAATCATTTTCGTCCATATTCTATTTTTCACTCATAACTTTATTTCTATTAGCTCTTTTTTCGAACCAAAATATGATCTTGATTCCTGACATCATAGAGAATGTTTCTACATATTACATATATATTTTATAAAGACAAAATGGATAGCTGCCAACATTGAAGGCGTGGCCTGTTAGTCTCCTTTGGAGTAAAGACAAAATAGACAGTTGTGCAGACGTCAGAGGGGACAGACCAGATGATCCAGACCCAGGAAAAGACATATTATATGAATAAACATGCCATAGTTAAGGCAACGCACTGTTCCAGACATGGTCTCTCCCGACAGAACTGAAGGTGCATTGAAGGCGTTGACTGCAGCATGGGCCATCCCATGGGAGAGAGCGCCAAGCCTTGCTTGGTGGCTATATATTGTAATCTCTTTTATTATTTTAGGGAGATCTTCCCGTTACCAGAAGCAAAACTCTACCCAAATTGAAAGGCGATTACTGAGACTTTGAGTTCAGATTGTAGTTCATATTTCTTTGATTGAATGAGAAAGCAAGTTACTTGCAGACTTTGTGTTGTTACAGCTTGTGCTACTTTAAGAGATTGTTCTTATGTCTATCTTCTGAAATCATTCTTATTTATTTGATTTAACAAGTAGAACTAGTGGAAGTGATAAAGAAGGTGTCGTGAAGTCAGCTACTTTCAAACTTTGTGTTGGCATAGTTGTTTTTAGTGTGTGTTTACTTTCTATTTATATGTAAAAGACCTTGGGACAACTTTGTGCCCCCATTGTTCTTCGTATTTCACTCTTGGGCAGTCGAGGTGGAGACTTTGCGCTACATCTCAGGCTGCTGGTTACTCTGCACCCTCTTGGCACCCTGTTACTTATCCTACTAGAAAGAGTCATGCTGTTTGCAAGAACAAGCACTTTTGAAAGAAGAGAAGTGCTTTCTGTCACTTCACCAGGATTTCTACTATCTAGGAAGGGATCTGGCTCTTGGCTGAATGTTACTTTTGAAAGAAGAGAAGTGCCTTCACCAATCACCCAAGATTTCTCCTCTGTTTGTTAGCATCATCTTTGAAAAAAGAGAGATGGATGGTTCATTCCACCCCTGTGTCTTATTTTTTTCTTATATATATAGTATATAGCCTCTGCATATTTAATAGGGAACCTCTCCTTGATGAGAGGAGAGATTTGTCCCCTTTAGATGTGGTAAACCTACAACATTGGACGACCAATCTCCCTAGGTTGTGGTGATAGGAACTATTTTGGTCACCAGTTAGCTGGTCGACAAAATATTCACCCAACAATTTTTGGCGACTCCGCTAGGGATGAACGTGCAATTTGAAACCTTAAGTTTCAGATTGAAGCAGTCCCTACCCTTATCCATTACATAGTCTGCCGACTATGTTCCATGTCTTACCCATTATCATTATAGCCTTACCATCTTCCTCCATCTTCGTTATATTATCTAGTCCGTAAACCAAAGCTGCTAGAAAAGAGTGCGCAGTTTGAAGCCTCAAGCTGAAGCAGGGCCAATTCTTTTCCATTTTTATTCTGCAATATGGCCACTCCACCCAAATTTGTTATCCTTGTTTGTCATAATTAAATCATGACAGTTCGAGGCCCCTGGAGTAACTCTTTTGGCCCACTCAACTTGACTCCACCTCTGCATGAACTTTCACGCAGTTCAAAAAAGAATTTTCTCAAATTCTTTGGTGATGGGAAGTTCATTCTGATGAACACATTGCAACTTTCAGCATAGCCTGTGATGTAATAGGGGTGGAATTTGAAGACATAACGGTTAGGCTATTCGTGGAGACACTACAAGGCATTGTTGCAGACTGGTTCTACCATCTACAAGTTGGATCAGTCGTTAATTGGGATACACTCAAAGCCAAGTTTGAAGCCAAGTTCAAGCCTGTAGAGGACGCACATGCTTCACTGGCCCAGCTCACTCAAATGAAGAAGGAACCTCATGAGCCTATGAGGGATTTTATTGCCAAGTTCAACAAGCTGAGGCACAGGATTTCCATGGTCGCCCAACTGACACCTCAGAATCTCAAATGCTTCTTCATCAACTCACAACGGCCTGAGTGAGTTTTTTGTTGAGACAGGGTAGACACATAGACCTTGAGGCTGCTCAAGACTTGGCTACTGAGCTAAAAAATGACCTTATCTTGGTAGAAAAGATAAAGAGAGATCCTAACAGAGGTAAACCCTCTTCATCTTCCGAATACTCACCCACAGCCACCACTGATCAAATGGTACAAAAGCTGACAAATGAATTACTAGCCTTGAAAAGGCAAATGGCACAAGGTATGTCTTCTGCTCCTTCATATAGAGATGTACCAAAGAGGACAATCCCCAATCAGCCATATCAAGGCAACTTTGCCAGAAGTCAAGGAAAACCAAATTGTCTTCCTCCCCCACAGTGGAACCTTGCCCTTGAAGCACCTCCAACCAACTCAACAGTTGGATATCTGGAAACAAAACATGCTTTCTCTTTTTAACCTGAGTTTGAGCAAAAAAATGGCATTGATCTCTTCACGGAGGATCAAGAAGAATCAACTGGCGACTCCCACATTGATTTCTTGAATTACCAAGATGAACCCAGAAGTGAAGATGAAGTAGTCGAAAGATCATACGTAGTATTCACCCGATCCAAGAATCAATCAGCCCAGCAGGCTGACAAAGAAAAGACAGAGAAGCGACCCCAACCAACAATTTCAATTGCTAAGTAGAGAACCCTTCTTCCTTTTCGGTCAAAGGACTCAGTGATTGCCAAAAAGGTAAGTACATTGAACATTTTTGCACCTTCTACTTCAAATTCGCAGCCCAGTCCTCCCCCTCCCAAAAACCAAAAAGATGAACTCCCATCCCCTCTTCCAAGCCCATTTCAGTCATCTGATATAATTGATCATGTCAAGAAATCTAAAATTCAAATGACTAAATATGAATTCTTGCAAGCCAATCATGAACAGTTAAACATTGGTGGAAAACTAAGTGTGGACCTATTTGAGGCAAAAATTGTGATCACCCAAATGTCAACCCCTACAGCTCAAATTCTATTTGAGCCTTCAGGCAGAGGTAATTACTTCTTGACCATAGAGGATGCTCATGTCTCAGCTGATGAAAGTCCCATAGCTGGCAATCCAAGATTTGATCCAAACAAGACATCAAAAAAATTGGTAGGGCGCAGTACAAATGAAGAAAGATCTTCCATCTCTAATGAAGAGAAATCTGATAGAAGATCAGATTCTGATGATGCTTAGATCTTGGAATCTGATGGCAGTGATTCTTCCACTAATGCTGGAGCCGAGATGGTGTTGATATATCCTCAAAGAGATATTCTTCCTTCTTCACACGAGTTGCAGTTCAGCAACACCAAAAACATTATCGAGTACAAATCTCTGTTACTTGAGTTGAAGGTTGCTGAGGATGAAGATGTCAAACTCCTTCATGCCAAAGGAGATGTTGAGCTGATGGTTTGTCAGGAGTTTGATGATGACAATCAAAATATGTGCTGGACTGAACGAACAGAACAAGCTATGGCAGTTGACCATACTGTTGTACTCCAAAGTCAGCAAATGAAACTCTTCGCAGAGAGAGCAAGGAGTTATGGTTTTCATAGAGAAGACCACGTCTTGCCATGGAGCAAGAGGAGAGAGCCAAAAGGAGTGCACATAAAATGTGATTTTTGATAGAGAGTTCCATTCGTCCGTCACCGATTCTGGGGACAAAATGGTTTTCTGTTGATTTATCAGGATGAAAAGTTATTTTCATTGTCTCACAATAGGCATCATCTGAAGCACTTCAATTCTTGAAGTGTCAGATAAGTTCACCTGTACATATGTATATTTGTATAGTCTTTGTCTCTGCTTTGTGTTGTTCATTTTCATTTTTTGGAGCCTTTCTTTTTGGGTAGCATGACTCCATAGCCCAATGGCATACTTCAAGGCACTAGAGATTTTGGTTTCTACTCCCCTCAACTGTTTCAAGTTTTCAACTGAAGGAAGTTACCCAACTGGATCCAGCTATTGTCCCTAAAAATATCACTCATTTTTGGGACAACATATGAACTATTTCGGTCCTGCAAGACCAAAATTGTCTCTTCCTTTTTCAAAAATTGTTCTGTGCATTCTGATTCTCCATTCTTCAAGCTTTTCAGAAATCTACAGACTCTGCAGGCTTAAAACTATGGACTCCGTAGGCTCATTTTTACAGACTCTGCAGGCTTGAATCTACGGACTCTGTAGGAAAAAAATCTATGGACTCTGCAGGCCAAGTTCTACGGGCTTCGCAGGTTGATTTCTACGGACTCTGCAAGAAAGAAGCAAGCTCTCAACACTAAGGCGATTTCAAAGTTGGTTCAACGACAAGGTTCAACCAAAATGTCCATCGGCAAGCTTCTAAGCAAAAATTGAACCATTGAACCGTTGAACCTTAAACCAAAAAGGTTCAATGGGTTCAAAGGTTCAATGTCATCAATAAGAGTTAAGCGCATTTGTCAAGGTTCAAAGTTTCAACCGCTTCAAGGTTCAATGACTTCAAAACACTTGTCAAAGAGAAGAAGGCTTGAACCATTGAACCGTTGAACCATTGAATTATTTTGGTTCAAAGGTTCAACGGGTTCAATGGTTCAAAGGTTCAATGCGCAGTTGGTTCAAGCGGACAAAGGACTTAGCCAAATAAAGGGATTGAACCGATTGAACCATTGAACCGTTGAACCAAAGTTGGTTCAATCGGTCGGTTCAATCGACAGGTTCAAGGGAGTGCCCCAAAGCAAAAAGACCAAGTGCCCTTGCGAAAGGCAGGGAACATTGGTTCAAAGATCAAAGGAAAGAAGTGATTGAACCAATAAAGCGATGGAAGCAAGAAAGCGATTGAACTAAGGAGCCGAGAAGGCCACTCAAACTATTGAAACAGTCAACCAATGACGTCCCATGGACGTCAAATTTAAGGTAATGAAATATATGCTAAGTTTCAAATGTGGTGCGAAACCTAAAAACAAACTCTGTGACCAGCTGAAGGAGCCGAAAGAGCTGGCAAAGATAAGAATATTTCCCAGAGGGCTTAGATTCCAAGAAAAGACAAAATCAAAAAAGGGAAAAGATACCCTGGGAGCTTAAATTCTAGGAAGAGACAAAGCTGGAAAGGACAAAAGCAGAAAGAGGAGAAGACCAAAAATATTTGTGCAAAAGTTATTCTGGTAGCTGAAACAGTCTATAGAATAGACTTTCGAGCTTGCAAACATTTAAGGCGCGACCTGTTAGTCTCTTTTGGAGTAAAGACAAGATGGACAGCTGCACAGACGTCAAAGGAGACAGACCAGATGATCCAGACCCAGGAAAAGACATATTAGATGAATAGACACGCCATAGTTAAGGCAATGCACTGTTCCAGGCATGGTCCCTCCAAACAGAACTGAAGGCGCATTGAAGACATTGACTATAGCATGGGTCATCCCATGGGAGAGAGCGCCAAGCCTTGCTTGGTGGCTATATATTGTAATCTCTTTTATTTTTTTAGGGAGATCTTCCCGTTACCAGAAACAAAACTCTGCCCAAATTGAAAGGTGATTACTGAGACTTTGAGCTCAGATTGTAGTTCATATTTCTTTGATTGAATGAGAAAGCAAGTTACTTGCAAACTTTGTGTTGTTACAGCTTGTGCTACTTTAGGAGATTGTTCTTATGTCTGTCTTCTGAAAGCATTCTTATTTATTTGATTTAACAAGCAGAACTAGTGGAGGTGATAAGGAAGGTGTCCTGAAGTCAGCTACTTTCAGACTTTGTGCTGACATATTTATTTTCAGTGTGTGTTTATTTTCTGTTTCTGTGTAAAGGACCTTGGGACGACTTTGTGCCCCCATTGTTCTTCGTATTTCAATCTTGGGCAGTCGAGGTGGAGACTTTGCGCTACATCTCAGGCTACTGGTTACTCTGCGCCCTCTTGGCAACCTGTTACTTATCCTACCAGAAAGAGTCCTGCTGTTTGCAAGAACAAGCACTTCTGAAAGAAGAGAAGTGCCTTCTGTCACTTCACCAGAATTTCTACTATCCAAGAAGGGATTTGGGTCTTGGCTGAATATTATTTCTAAAAGAAGAGAAGTGCCTTCACCAATCACCCAAGATTTCTCCTCTGTTTGTTAGCATCATCTCTAAAAAAAGAGAGATGGATGGTTCATTCCACCCCTGTGTCTTACTTTCTGCTTATATATATAGTATATAGCCTTCGCATATTTAATAGGAAACCTCCCCTTGATGAGAGGAGAGATGGATGGTTCATTCCACCCCTGTGTCTTACTTTCTGCTTATATATATATAGTATATAGCCTTCGCATATTTAATAGGAAACCTCCCCTTGATGAGAGGAGAGATTTGTCCCCTTTGGATATGGTAAACTTGCAACATTGGACGACCAATCTCCCTATGTTGTGGTGATAGGAACTATTTTGGTCACCAGTTAGCTGGCCGACAAAATATTCACCCAACACACTTATTTTACAAGTTCATCTGATGTTCCCTACATTGGACACCTTTATATTTCTCTCACTTTATTTCTACTCTACAACACTAAGGTAAGTAAAGGTATGCATTTTTTAATTTTGTCCTTTCATTTATCTTATTCACTTCTTATTTTAATTTATTTTAGCTCAGTGTTGTGTGTTGTGTTCTTTTCTCAAAGCACCATCATGTGTTGCAACTGCATGACACATGATGAGCTTCAAGTGGGGCATATGTAAACACACAATATTTTTAAAATTGATCAACTATTGATGCTTTCCCTTTTGCAAGAACTCATCGAGTCTCAATCTCTTTGAATGTACGCATTAAAAGGTGCACCATAAAAGGGGTGGGTAGACCATTGGTGCTTCAAAATATTATTGTTCCCTATACGACCACTTAAAACCAACATAAATCCTTCTTATATGTATCCCTAAGCTTTGACGCCTCTCTTACATGCTCTTCCAAGTAATTCACCACCTCAAACAACTCCTACCTAAGAAAAACTATCTTTTACCATCCTCTGAACATAGTCAAAATGATCAACCTTGTTCTAAAAAATTGAGCACATTACGAGACTATGTTGGCCCAAATGACTCAGTGTGAGACCCACTATTCTATTTCCTAACTAGGTCGACTAGACCAATTGCGTTGGCTAAAATTATGGAAGGATTTAGGGTTAGATCTGGCTATCTATACACATCTTTCACCCCATTTACAATAAAGATAATAATTCATGTGTTTCTTTATCTGCTTCTCTACCATTCTATTTGAGGAGTCATTGTTTAGGGTTTCATACTTTTTTGGAGAGAAATCGTGTCTTGTGTTAGAAGTCTTTTGGATGAATAGGAGAAGTTTTGTAGCCTAGAGTTGACCTATCTTTGTTATCCTTACGAACCACAACAACCTCTTGCAAAGCACCATTGACCAAGGGAGAGATTGAGACTCGACGGGTTCATCTTTAAAGTAAGTATTCATAACTTTTAATCCTCTTTTGTTAGTAGATCGATTTGCATGTGTAATGAATTATGAATGTATTTATCTCTCCATGCTTAGGATTATTTCTACATTGACTTGCGTAGAGTTCTTCTTTGCATGTTTATTGTTTATTATTTCTCATTTATGCCACAAGCTTTGGTGATCACTATATTATATTTATTTTACTTTGTTACGAACCATATGACCTAGCTAGGGTTATTGTTACTCGACTAGAGGCTTTGGAAAGCTCTCTAATGATATTGTATGGTAAGAAACCCCTTAGTTAGGTCTAGTGGATCCATATTAGTCATGATTCTGATTATCTAAATGTATCAACAAGTGAAATGGCTAGTTTGATTTATCTTCTCCAAGCTATGATTGATTTATAGATTAGCTTCACTTTCTCTTGTATACAGATTATGCCCTGTGGCCTTTGACTATATATTTGATTAGAGCCTTTCTGGGCTTTGACTCCTTCAATTTTATGATTATGTATTCTCGTTATATAATTATATATTTTCATTTTTACTTGATTTGTTGGGTTTAGTTGATTATCATGTTTACTTGATTCTAAAAACAATTGTGTAGTAATTATGTGGTAAAATTACATCGCTTTAGATTTGAATGTATCATTTTTGTTTGATTATAGGATCAATTGTGTAGTAAATATGTGGTAAAATTGCATCACTCTAGAAGTTGTGGTGAAATTGCATTATTAAAGATTTGATTATAGGATGAATTGCATGGTGATAATGTGGTAAAATCACATTGTTCTGAATTTAAATAGGATTTTAAAAATTAAAAAATTGTTATCTTAAATAATGTTAACATTATAATTACACACTAGTAAAATATTTTTTAATAATTAATAATATCGTTGACCAATTTTTGGTCCTCCAGGCCAAAATTGGGCACCCCCTCCTTTACAAAGAGTCTTTCACATCCATGATTTGGCTAAGTCATCCCTCCACTGCCTTGTGTAAAATACCCCCTGTCAAACCTGTTCCATGAAAAAGCCAAGTGTTTTGTCATTTTGCTTAGTCTAGTGCAAATCAGGTTTGTGCAGGGACATTACTTGTTTACTTTTATAAGTAGAAGCGATTGAAGATCCCGAAATGGTCTAAGCAATTCGCAAAAAAGCAACAAATTTCCTTCGGAGGGCATTTTGACTGCTTGAAGGATGTTTGCAAAAATTCCAAAGGGTATGTGCCCTTACGAAGGGCACCTTGGTCAGTGACAGGTCCAAATCAAAAGTTTTGAAGGGGCATTTTAAGACCCAAAGTGCCCTTGCGAAGGGCAGTGAACACTTTCAGGAAAGTGAATGAGGCAAAAAAGTAAAGGATTCCTTCGGATTTTCTGTTTGAAGGAAATCCAAAGAAAAGGGGCAGAGCTTTTCTTCAGAGAAATAAGAAGGCTGAAAGGTAAGTTTTAAATTAGAGAAAGACCAAGGCAAAAGGCAAAGAATTCCTTCAGACTTTTGTCCGAAGGAAATCCAAGGAACCAAAGGGTGAGTTCCTTTAGACAAAGTACCTGAAGGAATTCCTTCAGACATTTTGTTTGAAGAAATTCACAAAGAAAAAAGACCAAGGCAAAATTCTTTCGGACAAAAAGCTTGAAGGAATTCCTTTGGACTTTTATCTGAAGGAAATGCAAAGGAAAAGACCGAAAGAAAGAGCATCAACTTTGAAGGAAAGACTTCCTTCAGGCGAGATGTCTGAAGGAATTCCTTCGGACATTTTGTCTGAAGAAATTGAGAAGACAAGGCAGCTTGATGGAGCCCGAAGGGCAAGTACCCTTGCGGGGGACTCCCAGCGACCCAAAAGGAGACCTTTTCCATTTTCTGAAGGGACAATTGCACAAGGTCGAAGGTTAAGTTACAGAATTTCGAAGGAATTACCAAAGTAATGACGGGTTCGAGCACGTCAATTTTATCATGGTGAACTCGCTGTTGGAGGTTCAAACATCTGGTGATGGGTGCGTGAACATCAAATTCAAAGTGATGAAATAATCGTTTGTTTTCAAATAGGTGACAGGCCCGCAGATGTCAACTTTAATGGGATGCATTAGCTATTAAGGAAAATCGAAGAAGAAACTCTTTCAGACAAGAGAACGAAATATTTCTTTCAAACATCTTGCCTGAAAGAATTCATTAACCCAAGCCCGAAGGAATTTAAAGGGCATAAGGCTGCAAGTAAACTCAGCGACCCACTGAGAAAGGAGCATGAGGAGCTAGCAAAAGATGAGAAGAATATCCCGAGAGCTCAAAATTGCCAGAAAGAGACAAGAAATATCAAGGAAAGAGGGAACAAAATAGAGAATCCAAAACACGGATACGCCCACATATGACAACATTTGGAATGTTCCAAAGGACGCACCCAGCTAAGTACAAACACAAATCAGATCAACCCAGGTCACAAAAGAAGCATCAGCACAAGAAGTTATTGCAGTGACCCATGATTTCATAGTGACTTTTAATACGACCCATGCTCTTGCAGTGACATTTAATACGGGTTGAGCACCAAAGTCAAGACTGACGAC
This sequence comes from Torreya grandis, assembly GCA_037957365.1. Taxonomy (NCBI): domain Eukaryota; kingdom Viridiplantae; phylum Streptophyta; class Pinopsida; order Cupressales; family Taxaceae; genus Torreya; species Torreya grandis. The sequence continues at coordinate 1,521,663 of JARHVA010000362.1, forward strand.
ACCTACAACATGGTTCCTTCATCAGTTTCCTCTTTCCAATGTATTCAACACAGCATGGGCTGATTATTCTAGAAAGCGCCAAAGTCTTTTCTTTGATGCTATATATATTGTAACCTCTTAGTTGAGAAGGATATCTCTCATTTTGTAAGGCGAAGCCTTGCCAAATTTCACCTTTGATCAATAAGAATATGTTTTACCTCTATCTGACTGGTTATGCTTTTGAGTGTGTCTGTGTATCAATTTTGTGTTCAGTCATTTTAGCTTGATGCTTTCACAAGATTGACACCAACATACCTAGTGTATCCAAAGCCATTTCTGTAGGATTAACTAGAAGTGCTTCATCTAGAGCACAGAGACAAAAGAGTAGCTACCAGATAGTGTGTTTTCTACAGTGCCTGTGGTAAGTTCCTTTTCCTTGTGTCTCTATTAAGCCCCCTATTAAAATACCCCTACAGTCTGGTCTTTTTACCAGATAAAGTGTGTGTTCGCCCCCTTCTAGTTTGAAGTGTGAATAGCTGAGTAGACCAAAATCGTTTGGTGCATCCCTACTTAGATTAGTTTCTATTTTGGTCGTATCTTTCTCCCTTTTCACCCCCCTCATTGTTACCAGTAGTAGTAAAAGGCTTCAGAGATGCATCAAAGAGAGTTAGCCCTTATCTAGAGATTCTCCCCTCAGTTTTGCCAAAACCCATAACAAGAGGGGAGTCTCCATTGTGCCGCATAGAAGAGAGAAGTTCAACCTTCTTTCAAGGGTGCAATCCACAACGTCAATAGTTTTTGGCACATCTGGTGGGACAATTTGTGCAAGGAGTTGAAGGATTATTTGGTGTGTTCTTTAATCAATCAGCGTTTAGAGGCATTTCAACCAACACCAAATGGTGACTCTGAGTTGAATCAGCTAGTTAAACAATCCTAGTGCCATAAAAAAATCACATTTTGGTATGTATAATTCCATTGCTCAGTAGCATGGGCCTTGTGTTTCTTCATATAACTTTGATCAAGCTCAGGTTGTTCATGGAATCACCTCAAGTAGCTCTCTTGGTTGCCCTTCACCTAGTGTAAAGGAAGTAATGCTAGAGTTTGAGAAACAAGTGATGGAGAAATAGACTGGAGGAGCAAAAAAAATATTAGTGAGAGCTTCTGTACAAAGAGGAGTGCTTGTTTAGGCAAGCTCGGGCCTTGCAATCCATGAAGGAGGAAGTAGCAAAATAGGAGAGTCCATTCATTCAAGGCAATCAACCTTGTGTGCCTTCTCCCATTCAAAAGCAACCCCCTCCTATTCTAAAGAAATCCCCCTCTTGTGCACCAAATCCTTTCTACCAAATAGCACTTGCTCACTCTAGCTCATTTGATGCAGTAACCACTCCTGCTCTTAATCCCTTGCACCTAGCTTTCCAACATCAAAGGGCATTAGAGCAACCTCCCATGGAAATGAACCTTCTCAATTCCTTAGATTATGAATCCTCATTTGAAGGTAATCATCTTATGCCTTCCAAAAAATAACACGTCTCTCTTCAATAAATTCTTCCTGTGCATCAACAGTCTCTTTTTAGTCTTCCTCAACCTCCTCAAGTCTTTCAACATGATGTCAAAATTCCAAGTTGGAGGAGAGAATACCATGGTCTAGCTCAGGGCCTTGGAAATGATGAAGCTGCTCCTACTCATGGTGATCCTCATGATCTCCAAGAAAGGCTCTCCCAAGAGAATACAACCAGGCAAATTATAGAGTTGGAGTCCAAAATGAGATTCCTCAACCAGGGTGTGATGGAAGGTTTAGACCAAACAACAGATTTCATGTCTAAACACACCCCATCTACACTCCTTCAAGAGAGCTATCAAGCCACGTCTGATGTAGATGAAGTACTGGCCAAATGGAAGGAAGAGAATCATTCGATTCTAGCTCAAGGACTGCCTCCTCTTGCACATGAGTCTGTCCATCAACCTTCCACTCCATTCTTTCTCAAGGAGGAACCTATTTTGAAAGAGGCAAGTGAAGAAGAGAGGATCCAATTTGTAGCTACCGAAGAGGCTATCATGAGTGACAATGAAGATGAAATCATCATGGATGCTCCCTTTCAAGACATCATCAACAATAGAGAAGACACAAGTCATGCATACATGTAGATGTTCCAGCAATACGAAGAAGAGGATGACAAACTTTATTTGTCAACAATGGATGATGAGGGATGTAAGCATAGTGAGCTCTCTCCTCCTTTGCTTGATGAACTTCCTTGTTGCTTTGATGAGGAGAATGACCATGCCATGGAACCCGAGTTGGAGGAGGATCAGGGGGATGTCTTTGAACAACTAGAGACTCTAGTTTTTTAGCAAGAAAAGGAGAGGCCTGTCCATCTTGATGAAAGCTTTGAAGAAGAGAGCCTTGAGCAAGAAGGTGATGTTATGTGGGATGAGCAAGCAGTTTGTGATCTCATTTCAAACATCACAATAGTCACCCTTCTTCAAGAAAGCCATGAGGAAGCAGAAGACAAGTTTGACAATTTCTTTAATGAGACAGAATAGAAACAAGTCAATCCATGATGCATATCAAGGGGGTTATGAGCTAGATGATCCCTATGGTGATGAGCCAGTAGCCATTGACTTCTTGGTGAGACACACTAGCATGAAGGGCCAGCATGAGGCAAGCTTCCGAGAGCAAGATGAATACATATATGTTGGAAGCATGTTTAACCCTAATTCATTTGGATACAAGCCAATCAAGGTGGCAAACAAGAAGAGCAAGTCACCATTTAGCCACTTGTCTAGCACCATAAATTTTCTTGCCATGAAGGAGACTTAAGAAGTTTTCCCTTTGATCTAGGAGAGAGGTAAATGTATCTATTTAGTTTTACATAGTAGTTTGCTTTTAGTTACGTGTCTTTCATTCCCCCTAAGTGTTGTTGCACACGTGTGTGTAGTTTTTTTAGCCTTTGTTGTGTGTGTTTTCCTTTGTGTTTGAGGTAAAATATTTGTTGGTTAATAGGTCCTTACAAGGTTGTTAACTTCTCCAAGATGCATCCTGACTCCATGCCTAATAGACTTAAAGGCTACCAATCTTCCCAAGCATAGCAGGCATGCTTCCCCTATGATTTGCCATATGTGTTGACCAATTTTTGGTCCTGCAAGCCAAAATTGGGCACCCCCTCCTTTTTCTTTACAAATAGTCTTTCAAATCCATGATTTGGCCAAGTCATCCCTCAACTCCCTATCAGACCTATTCCATGAAAAATCCAAGTGTTTTGTCATTTTGCTTAGTCTAGTGCAAATCAGGTTTGTGCAGGTACATTACTTGTCTACTTTTATAAGTAGAAGTGATTGAAGAACCCAAAATGGTCTAAGTAGTTCACAAAAAGTCAACAGATTTCCTTTGGAGGGCATTTTGACAGCTTGAAGGACGTTTGAAAAAAGTTTGAAGGGTATGTGCCCTTATGGAGGGCACCTTGGTCGGTGGCAGGTCCAAATCAAAAGTTCTGAAGGGGCATTTCAAGACCCAAAGCGCCCTTGCGGAGGGCAGTGAGCACCTTCAGGAAAGTGAATGAGGAAAAAAGCAAATGATTCCTTCAGATTTTCTGTCTGAAGGAAATCCAAAGAAAGGGGCAGCTTTTTTCTTCAGAAAAAGAAGAAGGCCGAAAGGTAAGTTTTAAATCGGAGAAAGACCAAGGCAAAAGGCAAAGAATTCCTTTAGACTTTTGTCTGAAGGAAATCCAAGAAAAGGAACCAAAGGGTGAATTCCTTCGGACAAAGTGCCTGAAGGAATTTCTTCGAACATTTTCACAAAGAAAAAAGACCAAGGCAAAATTCTTTCGGACAAAAATCCCGAAGGAATTCCTTCAGACTTTTGTCTGAAAGAAATTTAAAGGAAAAGACCGAAAGAAAGAGCGTCAACTTTGAAGGAAAGACTTCATTCGGGCAAGATGTCCGAAGGAATTCCTTCGGACATTTTGTTCGAAGAAATTGAGAAGACAAGGCAGTGCGAAGGACCTGAAGGGCAAGTGCCCTTGCGGGGGACTCCCAGCAACCCAAAAGGGGACCTTTTCTATTTTTTGAAGGGACACCTTCCCTTCAGGAAGGTTCAATTTCACAACATTGAAGGTTCATTTGCAGAAAGTCGAAGGAATTACCAAAGTAATGACGAGCCCGATCACGTCAATTTCAGCATGGCAAACTAGCCGTTGGAGGTTCAAACATCCAGTGATGGGCACGTGAACATCAAATTCAAGGTGGTGAAATATCTGTTGGTTTTTAAATAGGTGACAGGCCCACAAACGTCAACTTTAATGAGATGCATTAGTCGTTGAGGAAAAGCCAAGAAGAAACTCTTTCAGACAAGCGATCGAAAGATTTCTTTCGGACATCTTACCCAAAAGAATTCATTAGCGTAGGTTCGAAAGAATTTAAAGGGCACAAGGCTGCAAGTAAACTCAATGACTTGCTGAGAAAGGAGCCCGAAGAGCCAACAAAAGATGAGAAGAATAGCCCGAGAGCTCAAAATTGCTAGAAAGAGACAAGAAATAACAAGGAAAGAGGGAACAAAACAGAGAATGCAGAACATGGCTACGCCCACATACGACAACATTTGGAATGTTCCAAAAGACGCACCCAGCCAAGCACAAACATGAATCAGATCAGCCTAGGTGGCAAAAGAAGCATTAACATAGGAAGTTATTGCAGTGACCCATGCTTTCACAGTGACATTTAATACGATCCATGCTCTTGCAGTGACATTTAATATGGGTTGAGCACCAAAGTCAAGACTAGTGACACCTACAGCATGGTTCCTTCAGCAATTTCCTCTTTCCAATGTATTCAATGCAGCATGGTCCGCTTATTCTAGAAGCACCAAAGTCTTTTCCTTGATGCTGTATATATTGTAACCTCTCAGTTGAGAAGGATATCTCTCATTTTGTAAGGCAAAGCCCTGCCAAATTTCACCTTTGATCAATAAGAATGTGTTTTATCTCTATATGATTGGTTATGATTTTGAGTGTGTCTGTGTATCAATTCTGTGTTCAGTCATTTTAGCTTGATGCTTTCACAATATTGACACCAACATGCCTAGTGCAACCAAAGCCATTTCTGTAGGATTAACTGGAAGTGCTTCATCTGGAGTGTAGAGACATAAGAGTAACTATCAGACAGTGTGTTTTCTATAACACCTGTGGTAAGTTCTTTTTTTTTGTGTTTCCATTAAGCCCCCTGTTAAAATACCCCTACAGTTTGGTCTTTTTACCAGATAAAGTGTATGTTCACCCCCTTCTGGTTTGAAGTGTGAATCGTTGAGTAGATCAAAATCATTTGGTGCATCACCACTTAGATTAGTTTTTATTTTGGTTGTATCCTTCTCTATTTTCACCCCCCCACCATTGTTAGCAGTAGTAGTAAAAAGCTTCAGAGATACATCAAAGAGAGCTAGCCCTTATCTAGAGATTTTTTCCTCAGTTTTGCCAAAACCCACAACAAGAGGGGAGTCTCCATTGTGCCGCGTGGAAGAGAGAAGCTCAGCCTTCTTTCAAGAGTGCAATCCACAACATCAACAAATATCACATTACTTAAATTAACTAAAAATTATAATTGTTTTTATATAATCTAAAAAGTGGAAGTGGGAATGATAATAGTATTATATATTTTTATTAATTAGTAATAGCATATAACATAAATTAACTATTTTTTTTTATAATCTAAAAAATTAAAGTGGGATTAAAGTAATATTTTAAGTCACACTCAAAAGGCATCTCGATGTTTGATCTTTAAGTTGGACATTTAAGACATGTTTAAGTTGATCCACAAAGTTAGTGCAAAGGCTAATTTAAATTGGCCCATAAAGGCATGTTTAAGTCAATTGCTAATGCACATTTTATTTATCCCATAAAGGCATGTTTAACTCACTAAAAAAGGCACGTTTAAGTTGCTTGAAAAGGCACCTTTAAGTCATCCAAAAAAGTTATCCGCAAATCATGTTTAAAAGGAACATTTAAGTCAAGTACAAACCCAGCCCAAAGGCATGTTTAAGTTAAGCTAAAAATACATGTTTAAGGCATCCATAAAGGCATGTTTAAGTCAAATCTTTAAGGCAAACTAAAGATGTCATAACATCACCGTATTTTAAGTCACACTTAAGTTAGTCTAAAGTCACGACGTTAGGTTGCCTTAAAGTTGTCTTTATTTTAAGTCACTCTTAAGGTAGTCTTAAGTTGACAACATTAAGCTGCCTCAAATACTACCTTATTCATGTCTTAAATCCATCCTCTTAAAAATGTATTATTAATGTAGACTAGTGTTAATGGTCCAAATTAAAATCTCACTTTAGGGTTACAATTTGAAATTTCATATTTTTTGTTTTCCAACACTAAAGCCCTTAAATGTGACTTTCAACCCCATATGGCCCTCTATCTGGTAGTCTACGCACCATAGTCCTAGTTTCTAATTTTGTTGCACCACATTGGACAAATTCTCTAACTTTATGGACACCTCACCAATTTGGGCCTTGGAGCAAGGCCCAATCTACAAATATAAATGATATCCTATTGTTTATAATCTCAATGTGGCCTCCAATACCTTCCTCTACATGGAAAATGTTCATTGGACGAGCTGTCACTATAAATAATTTGATAGCCCATCGATAAACCATTCCTAATGTAGGGATGGATCTATATGATAGGTGAGCTTTAACAATAAGCCCTTAAAGTGATGATCATACGGGTGCGTAGACTCCCCTCGAGATCATTATATTTTATTTAATGTTACGATATTATAGTGTCCCAACTTGAGGTAATCAAATTCATCTAAGAAAACCTACTTAACTTCATCCAAGTTAGTGCAAGTTCTATTTGGGTTGAACCAGGGATACCAATCTTGCATGTGACCATTTAAAGTGGCCATGAATAGTTGGATCTTCCAAATAGGGCCATGTGCATTCATTATGTGCCAAGCTATCTCACAAGCTTGCCAATGTCGTGTTGCATCCTCTATCTCAAAAAATGTTTTAATTGATAATTGTAATGGTTCATAGATCATAGTAGTGATGGGCCCTCATGGATCCCCACTTCCACTTCATTATGATCCGTTGGTGCCACCCAACCCACTGGACCCACTTGAGTTGTGAATTCCTACACGAGATCTACCTGAGCCGCCACCACTTCCACTTCCACTACCCTTAGAAGATGGATAGCATTCTTGTGGTTGTCACACACAGATTCGTCATTACCTGGGATGTTTCCCCTAAGGCCTCTACCTCCTCCCCGTGGTGGGTTTTTAAACTCGCCAATTGTAATACTAACAGTGTTGGTGGAATTACCTCCAACATTAGCCCCAATCACTTGATTTCTAGTTATTGTTGTTGTTGTAGTCACATATTCATATACTCTATATATATTCTTCTAAATCTTGATTTTTTAGCTTAAAAATCCCTAAAAGTCCTTTAACTACCTTTCTTGTGTTCCCAAAAACCCCTCAATTGTAACTACTGCACTATCTAATCCTATTTGTCTCTCTTCTCCTATCTCTTCATTCCACAAATGTGATGCAGTGGAATCACTCAATGATCTCCTAAGTGGTTTTGCAATCCCCATGCGAGGGTCCAATTTGGTAAGAAGTTGGGCTCATCACCTTCTAATCTAATTCCATAAATGTCTTCTTACGATGTGTGCAAACCCCATACCATTTCTCTATTTATTATGTATCCTATTAGATGCCACTCCATTTCTTAACCTCGATCTCTACTATCTTTTGATGCCGCCTAGTTTTCTTGCTCAAATTTGTCTCCATGAATGTGTTTTCTACACCGATGACATCTTATGTTCCTTCCCTTCCCCTTTTATTCAGTAATCTCAAGGTCATGGCATTGAGCTCATCGTTCATCGTGTTACGTCTTGACATCTACTTCTGCCATTTCTTCTTATAACACTTTAATCCCACATCATTTGGGCCTGGTGCCTCCTTCCTCAACTTCCTAACCTACCAAACCTTTGTGATGTGGATAGGGGTTTTACTTGTATCTGAACTTCTCCACTCTTTTATTGATGAATAGAATTTTCACCAATAGTGCTAGATTTTTAATAAACTTTTTGCTTGAGGCTATGAGAAAATTCCCTGGCACCTCATCCATAAAGGAATAAGTTGTAACTATGAATTATAAAACATAACTCTCCATAGATCCTCTAACTTATGTATTTGTATCATGGGTCCATGATAGATTTTCATCTTTTAGGGTTGTAACATTCTCAGTAGTCCACTCAATTTCCTGGTTGTGCATTGTTGATCTTCATTTAAACTAAACAAAGACTTATTTGAAAAAGAGGCTATGAAATTCAAATTAAATCCTTCATTTAAGTAGTAGTAGTACAAATGGGTATCACACCATACAACAAGAGTAACTCCACTTAGTGCTTCTTATCTTGCAAATTCTAGCATTTGGTGGTTGAACCACTTGTCAATGTCATTCAGGGTTGGTCTTCAAAATATTCTACCATGGTGTAAACACAAGAGAGGGGGTCCACTTAAGGACTGCCTTTATCTCTGTGTAACTTAGGTTTAACACTCTCATGGACACACTTGAGCACACTACTAGAATTGGCACATTTCAACACATCATATTCATTGAATTCATCAAAGTATTAAAAATATTGAATGCACACTCTCAAATTCTCATACTCACACATTCATGCCTTCATATGCTTATTAAATACATGAATATTCTCTCTCTCTCATTCCCTCCTAGACTTGAAAACACTTTCCCTATTCTCTGCTATGCTTTTGGAGAGCTCAACACTTCCAAAACTCTCTCTAGGAGCCTACTTGTTACTAACTTGGAGCTTTCTTCAATGATGTAACTCACTCCTCTATCTAATTCAGATATTTCCTAACATTCCCCTTCCTTCTATAGTGCCTCTTTATTTTCCTTAATGCCTTATAAATGCTCAAAATTTAACTGTCTTTCATTTTGCACTGTTACTTTTTTTTAAACTATATGGATGATGAAACTATTATTATATGCAGGGCAAAACTGCCACTGACGTTTTTGAAATTGCTGCTATATGCAAACTAGTGTTTTTCTCATTGTGAAATACCACCGACTTCCTAAAGCCATAATTTTTGCACATGGACTCGGATTGATATTTTTTTTAATTACACAACGTTTCAAGAGGAATCTAAATATGTTAAGTGTGGAACCTGATTATCTTCCAAGATTAGAGGTTAAAATTTTGATGTTATTTCAGTCGAGTTTTGATTCTATTCTTTGTATCTTCGAGCAGGGGGGAACCCTCCTTGCAGGGTCTGGGAGGATGACCCCCTCGACGAGGGGTTTGAGGGCCACCTATCCCGGTGGGGGTTTGGGGGCAACGCCCCCAAAGTAAAATTTTTATTAAATTTGCCTTGTAAAATTGTAATTTCATAGTCAATCTGGGCCATTGATTAAAGGTTTTTAGATCTGACAGTAGAGGTTATGCTTAGGTGTTTTTCACCCTAAAATGTATTGATACATAGCTGAGATGAAAAGAAGAGGTATTGAACACGGAGAGGAGGCAGATAAGGTTGAAATGTGTAACAAATTTTGTTGCAGGATTTGTTTTTCCCTTGTATTACGAGAAATAATATACTGGGCAAGTTTGATGGATGTAGCCCATCTTGGGTGAACCACATTAAATATAGTGTCTCCTATTCTCTATATGTTTGATTGATTCATTTCATAGTTTCTCTTGTACGCAATTTAAGGATAAATTTGTGTTCTATTTTATCCTAACAAAATATGCAATTAGTTTTAGGCTCAAAGAAGTTATTGATGCCCTTTTTGCCTTTGACTTACAACCTTTCCGTTATAACCCTTCAATTCATGTAGTGACATCCCAGATTGTATTGATGTTTGAGTGACTCAACCAACTTGCTTGTAAACATGTAGCTTTATGAAACTGATCCTTTTTTGATGTTATTGATACTACTGAAGTGGAAGAGTGCTAATATTCCCTTGGATCATCGTCATCATGCGAAAAATGACAAACACCCAAACAAGACTACTTGAACACATGCCATTTTGTGTTTTGTTGATGCAAGATTGTATGAACCCTTGAATGCTTCTAGATAGGGCACTTGAGGTTTTTAAAATGTGAGCTCTTGCTCATATGGATGGAATAAGTGGTAAAACCACTTTTTTTTAGCCATAAAGGTTAATGACCATGGTGTTCCCTTCCAACACACTGAGTACTTCAGTTGATTATCATGCTTCTTCTATTTTCAACTCCTTGTTGGCTTCAAATCTATCCTCTTATTCTTATCTTTGCTTACTCCTTGTTTTGTGGGGTTAGACCCACCATAATTTGTCCTCCTCCACCAAAGACTTATCCTCTTTTTTCTTCGTTCTCTTGTGGGTTGAAACCCACCTTCATTCGACCACCTCCACTTACATGTTTTTTCTTGCATTATACTTTCTCTTGTGGGCTTGTACCCACTATCGTCCAACCACCTCCAATTAGATCTCTCATCATCCTCTTCATCTTCTTCAACATGTATTTCGAATGCTTGTAGAAACATCTCATCAATCACATCATCTCCCATATGTATCTCTAATACAACCTCATACTCGTCTCTTTCTACCATCATCTTTATTTTGGCTTCTTCATTTATATGAGTCTTCTTCATCATTTGTTTCTTCAAAACTTGTGAACTCAAGTGGCTCACTCTCTAGACCTTGGAAGGTCTCTTTGAATGTCTCTTTTTTCTCCATATCTACACTTGCAACATCATCTTCTTCGCCATTTTCAACCTTCAAGATGTCTTCAAGAAGGCCATCTAACTCCTTGTGAAAAGTTGTCCTAGCTAGTATCTCATCATCCTTCATTCCTATTGGTAGAAACACATCCACCATATTTATCTTGTTCCTTGCCTCTATACTACATGAATGACATTCTTCGTCTCTCCTTGTGCATATGCTCTTTGGACCAACTTCTATCAAGTGCTTGACATTTCTAGCCAGTAAACCACTCTCTATCCATATCTCAAGATGGAGTTTTGAGTCTTGAACTACCACTACCATGTTATCTTCTTGCTCCACTTCTTCACTTTTATTCTCATATAAATGAGCATGCTGGACTGGACCACACTTTGTCCTCTTTTTTTCCATCTTCTTGATTGTTGGAATTGCACATTGAACAAACTCATTAAGGGAATCAAGAGTTCCCACAATCACTTCCTCGACCTCTTCATCATGCCTCATAGACATGTTGTCTAACTCCTCTTCATTGCTTGCATTCTTCTCATGGATTCCATTCACATGATAGACTCCCACAAGCCCACGATCAACAACCTCTAGTTTTGTCCTCTCTTCATTCTTATGTATATTTCCTTCTCATTCAAATGGGTGGTCTTCAACCATACTCTCCTTGTGTGCATTAGCTTGCACTTCAACCACATCTAATGCTTCCTTCATAAAAATATACAACTCCTCACGATTACCTTCTTCATTCACCTCTATTGTTTCCTTCAAGGAAACATGTAGCTTTCCTTGGTTGTCCTCAACCCTTCTACCCTACAAAATAAAAAAGAAAAATGCATTGCCTTTCTTCACCAAAGATAATTATTCCTCTTCCCACTTATGGGATACCACAAACTCCTTCCCATCATCAAATAATGGGTCTCCTTCCAATTTAACAACTATCACTTTTACATCATCTTTCATGATGACTCCTTCCCCAATGGATGCTCACAAACTTCTTCATCCTTGCTATTATTAAAATCAGATTTGGGTTTCTCACATAAAAACCTCACTCTCATAGTGTCTTTCAAGACAACCTTCTTCTCCTCACTCTTATATTTATCTTTACTACTTCTCAAAGTAGACTTGAGTTGCTCACATGAAAACTTCCCTTTCATATTGCCTTTATTGACAATCTTCTTCATCTCTTCTCTCTTGAACATCAAGACATGAAGCTTCTTCAACTACTCTACTTACATTCTTGGTTGCACAACATGACCCATTAACTTGGAAACCATATGATCCCAGCGTCTTACGTTCTTTCTTTTTTTTATCTCCTCTCTTGGAGACTCTCCAATACTCAACTATAACTCCACATAGTCTCTTACTTGTAGCCTTTACCCTTATTGGGTCTTCATATTATCTTCTTCAAAAATAACTTCTAACTCCATTATCCAATTCATAAGCTCGTTTGGGCTCTCTTTAATACAAAACAAAACAATATTGCTAATGGGTTTACCTCTTTCCTTCATCTTGACCTCTCATGGTCTCTTTTCTCTTCTAGATGGTCCTCTACCCAAGATATCCAACTTTGCTTGTAAGGATAACAATATCTGCAACATTTCTTCTTCACTTATAGTTGCAGCATCTTCACTTTGTTCATCTTCTATCGTGTCCAATCTTGCTTAGACTCTCTTCAACATCTAAACCAAGTATTTTACCTCTGGTGCTCTTATTTATTTATGTGCCATATCTCCTAAAAAATTAGGATTCTATTTCACAACTTACAATAGACTCAAGCAAGATCCTCTCTCACTTTGTCTCAACTTGTAGGGCTTCTCTCACACCAACAACAAACTTATCCTCTCTCCTATGCAAGCTTATTTTTCACAACTTACAACTAACTCATGTAGATTTATCTTACATAGCTTAAAATTGACTCATACAAGAGCCTTACAAACTCAACCTAGTAAAGAAAGACCTTGCTTTGATATCGAATGGTGCAAGCACAAGAGAGGGGTCGCACTTAAGGACTACCTTTATCTCTGAGTTGCTTAGGTTTAACACTCTTTCATGGACACATTTGAGCACACTACTAGGCTTTACACATTTCAACACGTCATATTCATTGAATTCATCAAACTATTACAAATATTAAATATACACTCTCTAATTGTCATACTCACTCACACACTCATCCCTTCATACACCTCTTATAGACATCAACATTTTCTCTCTCACAGTCCCTCTTGGACTTGAAACCACTCTCCCTACTCGTTGCTCTGCTTTTGGAGAGCTACGCTCTTCCAAAACTCTCTTTAGGAACCTACTTTTCACTAATTTGTAACTTTCTTGAGTGATGTAACTTAGTCTATCCAATTTGGATATTTCTTGACATTCCTCTACATTCTACAATGTCCCTTAACCTTGACACTTTAGAATCACTCATGATTCAACTATATTTAATTTTGGGACGTTACTTTTGTTTTAACTCCATGTGTACTAAAACTGTCACTGATGCTTTCAAAACCGCCACTATATGTAGTCCAATGGTTTCGTTATTATGAAAAACTACCAACTTTTAGAGGCCATAACTTTTGCATACAGACTCACTTTGAGATGATTTTTTTTTGAAATTGTACAAATTTTAAATAGGAATATAAATATTCAATCATATTTAAGTTTATGAAGGTTCTTGATACCTTTTTTACCTTTGCTCCACAATCTATCTGTTTTAACCCTTCAATACACACAGTGACATCCCATATTATATCGATGGTTGAAAGACTCAACCAGCTTGCTTGTAACCACGTAACTATCTGAAAATAATTATCTGATGTAATTGATGCTAATGAAATGTAGGAGTAGTGATAGCCTTGGGCCATCTTCACCATGCAGAAAATGATAAACATAAAAACAAGAGCATACGAATACATGCCACTTTATTTTTGGTTGATGCAAGATTGCACGAACCCTATTATTATCGATGTCTTTGATAATTTAAAAGGTTATATATATATTGAAGTGTAGGAGTAGTGATATTCCCTTGGATCATCTTCACCATGCAAAAAATGATAAACACAAAAACAACATCAGACGAATACATGCCACTTTATTTTTGGTTGATGCAGCACAAACCCTATATATGCCACTTTATTTTTGGTTCGTCCAATCTTGCATCAACCAAAAATAAAGTGGCATATATAGGGTTTGTGCAATCTTGCATCAACCAAAAAAAAAGTGGCATGTATTCGTGTGCTTTTGTTTTTGTGTTTATCATTTTTTGCATGGTGAAGATTATCAATATCTTTGATAATTTAGGAGGTTATATATATATATATATATATACATATATATATACATATATATATATATATATATATATATATATATATATATATATATATATATATATATATAACCTCCTAAATTATCAAAGATATCGATAATAGAACCAAAATGTTAGCCTATATTGTCATTGTGGCATTAACACCTAGAGCTAATACAATAATACATTTGGCACTAGTATGTCAACTACAATAGAATCTCACCTAAGGTGCACAACAAGTTGGCAAAGGACCTTCATGGCTAAGTTAGTTACAAATACCCAGATATTAATAAAGATAACATAAAACAAAAATCAATCAGTGATGAACACAATTAAATGTGAAAATAATAGCTTCCATTGTGTCAATCGAAAATATACAATGGTATAAAGCAAGAGATGAACAATCACATCTACCTCATTATAGATATTCATGTTGTATTTATTGCTACAACTATAATACATCGAAGGAAAATTAATGCTTACCTACCCTACTACCTACTACATCATTAGGACATTAAATCATGGTACTATATTCTATGTATATGTTCATTTTACCAAAATGGGTGTAATGCTACATTGCAATGTTTGACCAACTAATACCTATACAAAACAATATTTAAAACATTAACTTATTTGGGGCCACAAGAGCACTAGATTTAGGAGGAGAAGAAAAATCATTAAAAAAACATAGGATAATTACATGAAAGATTTGTACTATCTACTTTCAATATTTCCATAATTTGAGCAACATGAAAAATATTTTCTATTGCATACATTTGACTTTCTTTCATAAAGTCGTGACTATGTTGTTCATTTATTTCCTTGGTATTTTTATCTTGAGAGTTATCATTACCAATATGGCCATTTAAAGGAGTGTGAAGAGAAATGTTTGTATTCACAGAATCATTTTTGACATTTGCATTGAAGGGAGAGGGAGGAAGACAATCATTTTTAACATTTGTACTTGAAGAAAGAGTAAGAATACAATTATTTCCATCATTCTCATCATTTTAATCATTTTATTAAAAGAAAGAGTAAGAACACATGCATTTTTAGCATTTTCAGTCACATTAGGTTCTACAGAAGAATCAATATTGTATTGTATACATTGAGGTTTAAAACTAAAATGTGGTAGGCTAATTTTCTTAGGACTAACACATAATTCCATAGTAATTAATTTTTTTATTTTAAAATTTGACATTTCATACTCATGAAGGATCAAAGAAAGACAACCCACACCCAAGACATTGAAATTATTTGCATTTTCACATTGTTCAATACAATTGAAATTAGTTTGTCCTAATTTTGCATCTAGATCATTAGCTCGCTATCATTGTAATAAAAACATGTATCATCTTTAGAAACATCATTACCATCATTTATAGAAACATGAAGAACAAAAGACATGGCATTAATAGAAGCATGTGAAACACGCAAAGAACAAGCTATCACATGCAAACTAGGATTTGAAAGATATGCCAAATAAGGTAGAGCTAATGATAGCATAATAAAGCACCATCTTAAAAAAGAAATCAGATATGAAACATCCAAACTAGTAAATCTTAGAGGGAGCGAGAGCATAAAAAACCTAAGATTGATAGGTCAAAAAATAGAGGGGATCACTAAAATGTTTTAATAAAAAGACGCATAAGGTATAAAATATGGAACACACTATCGTACTAGTATGTTGAGATAGTCAAGGACTCCATCACTTTCCTATTTAGCACTTTTTGGTGTTAATTATGTTAACATGTGGACAATCAACAAAAATGTGTTGTTTTATTCTTTGACTACTTAGTCTCATGCATATAATACTATGCACAATTAAGTAGAACTATGACACAAGACAAATTTATACAAATATAGTAAATACAATAATAAATATAGATCTGAAATGTGTCAAAATAAAGTATTAAATCCCAGTGGAGACTTGGCGAAGGAGGTTTGTAGATAAATACATACTTTTTGACTTTCTTGTAAACCGTTAAGAGTTAAAAAATAGTGAAAATTAGGTCCAGACATCAAGACGAACAAAACCCAAAAATTGTTTGATGAACAAAGAAATTACATAATTTGACCAAAATCAAGCCCCATAAATATGGTCAACCAGAATTATGGGACCTATGAAAACATACAATTTTTAGAATGTGGTAACATTCTACAAATGTATCAATTTTGAATTCTAGCTTCTAAATTTTTTTGTGATGCTTTAGATGAGATAGGTGATTGTGAATATGGTTTCACTTCACATAATTGTTGTGTGCTATCTTTTATATCAAATCTTATTTGATTTAGCTCTAATTCATAATAATGTTGCAAAAATATAGAATATGTACAAGGTTAGTTGGCTCAAACCTTACTGAGAGTTGTGACTATATATCATGCATACTCAAAATCTAGGTTCAATGTAATTCTAGTTTTTTATGAGTGATCCAAATCTAATGAGAGAAAAGAATTCACCTCCTCTCCCTAGATAATCAAATGTAACTATATGCTTCACAATGGTCTTTCAATACAAATTTGTTGGCACAAGATATATGAGGATAGAATTGGATCAATTTGCAGGCTCCTTGACAAAATGTGCATACCTCTTAATGCTACTGATAAATATGCATGAAAAACTTGGATTACAAGAGATCGGGATGATAGGAGTCGATGGTCAAATGGCTCAAGGTACACACACACACTCACACACACAGGGTTCACAAAGACACATTCACACATAGGTCTACCATAGAAAATAGTGAAACTTGATAATTAAGACCTAAGAAATCAACACTAGGCATAAAGCATGCACAAACACAATGACTAGAATCATGGAACCCACGAATACAGTCAACAAGAAACATAGAACCCATGAATATGGTCAAAGAAAAAATTCTAAAATAGTGTTTTGAGCATTTCTAAACCATTTGGGGTCGTATCGAGACAAATAAATAGTTGATCTATAGACTTTTAGACATCCCAGATTGAATGAAAGTATTATTGTTGACAAAAAATAAATAGAAACTCAAAATTTAAGAAAAACCTAAGTCAATGGAAGATAATAGGGACCCAACACGAGTAAAATGTACCAAAAATAGCCAAATGTACGCACATGAACCAAATACATAAAAGCATGAAAACATACATAATAAAAACATAGCTTGTACCAAAATTAAGTGTCTGCATTAATATGAAAAAAGAATCTTCAATCATTTTAACAATATTATCCACCTCATGTTCATAATTACTATTGTTGCAAAAGGGGAATTGGGGATGGTTAAAAACATTCTTTCAATCATTTTAACAATCTTATCAACCTCATATCCATAATTACCATAATTAGCAAAAGGGGGATTGGGGATGGTTAAATTTTTTCTTTCAATCATTTAAACAATCTTATCAACCTCATATCCATAATTACCATAGTTACAAAAAAGGGATAGTTAAAAGGTTTCCAAATTTTTAAGGATAGGAAATAAATCTTATTAAAATTATATACCCTTTTGCAATTATGGTAATTATGGATACGAGGTTGATAAGATTGTTAAAATGATTGAAAGAATCTTTTTATAATTTTAATAAGATTCTATTGCCCATCCTTAAAATTTTGGAAACTTTTTAACCATTCCCAATCCCCCTTTTACAACTATTGTAAATATATATAATAAATTTATTCAATGAAATTTAAGGGTTTAAATTTTATTTAATTTTTTTCAAAATATTTTGAAATTAATATTTGATATTTTTTTGGTGTATAAAAATAATATATATATTGGAAGGTAGTTTTTATTTTAAAATAAAAAACATATAAATTATGAATAATAAGTGCCTCAATTTATTAATTTATTAAATTTTAAAAGGCTAAAACCTAAATTTAATGGTCAAATGACCACATTTATATTTTTTAACTATAAAATATAATTAATTTTTTATTTTTTAATAAATTATATTAAATATAAAGTAAAATTTTAAAAGGACAATTAAAAACTATACAAAATTATAATAAAAAATATATATATTATCTAATGTTTTCTTTCCTTTTTCAAATATAAATTCTATTAACATTTAAAAGATGTTATAATGTGAATAAATAACTCATTAAAAAAAAATCATAACAAACAAAGTGGACTGTCAAATTTAAGCTCAAAACCTCTTTCCAAATTTTTAAAAATGAGGTCCAAATATTTTACAGAATTTAAAAGATACGAGGTCCAAATTTTCTCCTGTCAGTCAACCAGCTAAATCCCAACTCCCGAGATTCAATAAGCAGGCATGCCCTCGTTTTTACTCTTATTGATATAAAAATTCCATTTAGGAATGCTCTGGATATAACAAAATTGCTGTGTACATCGTTTTGTATCTGAAATGAATATCAGAAAAAGATGGATTGCATATGTAGTGGTGTGTATGTGGGTTATGATTTTTAGAGCAACTGCAAATCATGATGAAATCGAACTGGATAGAAATTCATTTCCCCGCGGATTTATATTCGGAACAGCCTCTGCTTCATATCAATATGAAGGAGCTGCCCGGGAAGGAGGAAGAGGCCCAAGCATTTGGGATACGTTCTCGCATATCTCAGGTTAGGTTACTTTCCTTTACATCTTCAATTCCATCTTGACTTTCAGATTGTCACTCCGTACAAGATAAGGTGGAATTGCCAAACATATTTAATTTAGTAATGTAGCTGAAACGATTTGTAGGGAAAATCATAGATGGGAGCAATGGGGATGTGGCTGTGGATGAGTACCACCACTATAAGGTGTCACTGTCTGATCCTAAATGTATTCATATCACACTTCACTTCAGTTTCAGATTATCCCTTTGGTTTACATATTTGATATAGTGATCTGATATTTTGGATAGATATTTAGACTCTTCCATCGTCACTATCATAAGTATCATATTCCTGATGATGGATTGTGCATCATGGATATTGATCCTAAATGTTAAGCTAACAACAGGAACAATATTTTCAAAGATTTAAAATTTAATATTCAATTTAACATCGAAAGGGTTGTAGTCGAACTGGAGATGATGATGATGGTTGCTTATATCCATCCACCAAGGTACAAATCCCTCTAGAACCCTGACATGGAGAGTCAACAGTTAAAGCCGGAATCGTGACCTGGGTAATTTTGACAGCATGGATGCCCCTTAATAGTGGCTGCTTAGCCAAAAGAACTCCACTGATTTAGATGTATGCTTACTCAACATTGTAAGATGCCGACATTCTATGTAATTAATGATTCCATTTAATGCCTTCAGGTATACAATCAAAAAAATATTTAATTTAACAATATAGCTAAAACGATTTGTAAGGAAAATTGTGTATGGAAGCAATGGCGATGTGGCTGTGGATGTAAGGTGTCACTGTCTGCTACTAACAAGATCACCTCATTCATCTATTTTCTAATAACTTGCGCACCTACCCAATATTTTTGCTTTTGAAAAACTGGTATGCTGTAACTTTCAGGAGGATGTGAAACTGATGAAGGACATGGGCATGGATGCCTATAGGTTTTCTGTTTCTTGGTCTCGGATATTACCAAGTGAGTCACATTTTTTCTTTTTTTAGAAATACTATTTACAGGTTCCTCTCTTAACTGAATTGCTCGGTCAAAGGTGGAATCAACAAAGTTGGAGTGGCATATTATAACAACTTGATCAACGAACTCCTCAAACATGGCAATTATATGCATTTTGTTTGCTACATATTATATATAAGTATGGAAATTACTGTGATGCTCAGCGTTTGAGACGAACTCTTGTTGGTAGATATCAAGCCTTTCGTGACATTGTTTCATTGGGATCTTCCACAAGCGTTGGAGGATGAATACGGAGGATTTCTCAGCGAAAATATTGTGTATGAAAGCCTCTCTTACTCGATCTTTTGAATTCAGTAAATCTTTTGAATTTAGTAAATTATACAGGTAGCGTTTTTGGAATTTTATACAGTGTGTTTGAGATTTTTTTTTAATTTTACACTTGAGAGGGCCAAATGATTTTATAGAGGGGTCACATGTTGTCACTTTGTGACGGTTATATACTTCATTAAATATTTTTATTTTGGATTAAAGGTTGAAGTCTGTGGTGGTGAGGAATTGGCAGAGAGAATATGAATTCATTATGTTAATGATATTTTCCTGATAGTTGTTATAAAATTTATATTCAATTGTAATTATTTTAGTGTCAATACACTATAATTTTGATGGAAGTTAAACATGGAATGTTTATGTCTTTATAATTAGATGCGCACCATGCCAACTACTAGTTTAAAAGTGGCAATTACTGTTAGCGAAATGAAACCTCCTTTAAGCTAGTCAAACTTCAGCAACCTACTGCTAGTCATAATTTTATATTCAATTAAACCTTTGCCTTGTAAACATTCTCCCAAACATCATTGGGCTCTGTGTGAACTAAATGACAGCCTGCAGCAAGATCAAGTTTGCTAAAGAATTTAGCCCCTTTTGGTTGATCAATAAGATCACCATTCCCATGGAGGGTTAAAAAATCACTTTATAGTTGACGTTCATTGTGCCTTTTTGCAGGTATGGCAAATATTTATTAGTAGAAAAACTGCAGCAAGTTCAAGTTTGAATTTAACCCCTTTTGGTTGATCAATAAGATCACCATTCCTATAGAGGGCTAAAAAAACACTGTAGTTGACGCTCATCATGCCTTTTTCAGGTACGGTAAGTAGTTATTAGTAGAAAAGCTGCAGCAAGATCAAGTTTGCTAAAGAATTTAGCCCCTTTTGGTTGATCAATAAGATCACCATTCCTATGGAGGGCTAAAAAATCACTGTATAGTTGATGCTCACCAGGCCTTTTTCAGGTATGGCAAGTATTTATTAGTAAAAAAGGTTCTGAATATAAAGGATTTAAAAAATCTATATCTCAGATCACACTTCGTAAACAAAAAGGGTCCGCTTAATTCTAAAATAAAAGTTTAAACCTTAAACAATAAGGGGTACGCTTAATTCTATAAAAAGGGTTTTTAAACACCAGACCATAAGAGTTATGTACAGAAAAGGACCACTCATGAAGGTCAAAACGGAAAATCATAACTGCTTTTGCTCAAATCTCTAGAGAAAGGCTTAGTCAGTATTCCCTAATCACAATTTCTGTGGAATACTGTTTCTATGATATATTAGACAGTTTGATTTCTTTGCTTAGCTAGTATGGTTCCATAAAGAGGCATCTTGCTTATGCATGCAGGAACGATTTTGCAGCTTACAGTGAAGTGTGCTTCCACCAGTTCGGAGATCGAGTGAAACACTGGATTACATTAAACGAACCTTATGCCTACGCTGCTTTTGGGTATGACTTAGGCTTGGTGGCACCAGGCCACCATTCCAAATCGGCAAGAGAGCCATATATTGTGGCACATAACCTGCTTCTGTCTCATGCAGCTGCTGTTGGTGTATACAAGAGCAAGTATCAGGTTAGGTTATATCTTCGTGTACAATAGGCCAACAAACTTTCTGACACGAATTCGATGGCTTAAAAATATACTAGAAAAATTTCACAGAGATAACTTACAAACACATCTGTAAAATCCCACAAAAAATTGAAATCCAACAGTTATCACGTCAATCTGCCATTTCTAAATGTAGGCGGTGCAGAAGGGATGGATTGGCATCACGCTGGTTTGCCACTGGATGTTGCCCTATTCAAATACATCCTCTGACCATAATGCCGCACTAAGGGCCATAGATTTTATGTTTGGTTGGTAAGTATATACGTACCTTCTGAAGACAGACTATTAATGTTCGAATTACTCTGAATTATCCGTCTAAATGAAATTGACTAGCACTTGCAACTGTAGGTTTATGGATCCAATTACAGAAGGGAAATATCCGTTAACAATGAGGAAACTTGTTGGTGTGCGTTTACCCAAATTTACTAAGCGTCAATCTGCTATGGTGAAAGGTTCATTTGATTTTCTGGGTTTAAATTATTACACAAGCCTGTACGCTACTCATATTTCAATGCCCCCAAATTCGATTAATACAAGCTATACACTGGATTCTCGAGCCAATCTAACCGGTACCATTTGTGGAATTTGATATTTTAATGTTTGGCATATAGGTAGATTGATTCAGTCTCATAATATTTTAGAAATTTTGAATAACATAACATCTGATACCTCTGGTTTTCAAAATGTACTTAGCCGAGAGAAATGGTGTGCTTATTGGACCTGTGGTAAGGCTTCCAAGATTTTATAAAATGTCAATTATGTTACATAAGTATTTTATCCCCAAGTATTTCGTGGCCAATGTTTAATTTTGAACATTGCCTAGTGAACAGGCAGGATCGAGTTGGCTTCATGTTTACCCGCTTGGAATAAGAGAGCTTCTGAAATACATAAAATATCGATACAACAATCCCCCAATTTTCATAACAGAAAATGGTAAATGTCTATTGTGTGGAAAGCTTATCAATCAAAGTTTCAGATTGTACTCCATAATCCATAATCAAGATAAGAATTATGATAATTGAGTTGTGTAAATATTAATTACAGGCACTGATGAACTCAACAATGATGCTTTACCATTGCAAGAAGCCCTGAATGATACTTGGCGAATCGACTACCACTCAAGGCATTTATCATTTCTTCACCAGGCAGTAAGGCAAGTCATCCAAGTGGATTTTATTATCTTACATAAATTTTTGCTCTTTAACTTCTGCATATTTTAATAATGGAATCATAAGTTGGATTTCAGGAGTGGATCGGATGTAAGAGGGTATTTCGTATGGTCTCTCTTAGACAATTTTGAGTGGGGAAACGGCTATACAGTGAGATTCGATCTTCATTATGTGGATTATAAGAATAATCTGAACAGATATCCCAAAGCATCAGCCTACTGGTTTCGCAGATTCCTCAAATAAAGAAACTTACTGGGACAACTTCTAGAGAAAATCTATAGAGCAGCAATGCCAAGAACTGTGTCCTGCCAATTTCATTTAAAAACTTAAAAGGAAAAGCTTTTAGTCCCCCTTGTCTGATACCCGTACCTACTATTTCTTAGGGGGTATTGCAGAGAGAATTTAGGAGCACATATAGCAAAAGTGGTCTTATGAAATAAAAATTCTGAGTGTATGCTGTTATTTTATAGGAGATAATATTTAAAATTATTATATTTTTATTTATAATTAAAGTTTACATAAATTTTGTCCACTCATATATTTATAACTCGTAGAATATCTTCCTACAAAATAGAAGCACATATGGAGAACTCCCAGCCCCTCTTTTTTCACCCCCTCAAACTTCCTCACTAAAAAATAGTCAGCGCCTCACTTTTAGGAAAAGATTCTAAAATTTCCTTATACCATGCATTTGATTTTTCATGGGGTCACCCGGTCATTAAAAATAGGAGCAGCAGCCCCCTCCATGGGTCCCTTGCCTTATTGATAAATGGATTACAACTAAATCATGACACAAATACCCAATTACTTTTAACTATGTTAAACAAGGGCAAGTCCCTGCGGGGTTAATATAGAATTGAAATATGTTCCAAGTATTTTGTAAACTTCATTTTTCCATTGAGTTAAAATATAAATATCATGGAGAGACCATTTGTATTTAGTGAAATTAATTAAAGATAAGTTTTTCTTTTGACATACATGAGCCATCCATTTGTAATGCAAAAGTAGAATGCAATTAATTTTTGTTTCACAGATTGTATATGATGGACGGTCAATATAATCTTGAACATAAAGTTTTCGACAAAATGTTGAAGCATAAGAAAGAAGGATAACTTTCAAATAGTTTTTATGGAGATCAGGCCTAAAATTCCAAATGAGCCATGCATGTCAGTTCAAAATTGGTTGACGGCTAATTATTTTGGATACTTGTAAAACAATTTATAACTATTTTTCAAATTAAAAAATTAATATTAACACAAACAGTTAGCAGTCTCCGCCCATCGAACTGCTCAATGCCATTAAACAGCCCTTGACTGTAACATAATATGTAGACATAACTATTGGAGATCAAATTTCCAATCCATTTCTTGCTCATCTGTAAGGCTCTTTTTCATTGGTTGCACAATATTCTAGAGAGAATAACAACACCCTCGTTCCAACTCATTGGTCAAACTTATCTTTTAACTTATCAATTTTGAAATCTTCTGCAGAATTCCAGGTAGAGTAGAATAAATCATACTTTGAAGAAGAGAGATCATGGTTCAAGTATAATAAATTCTCAGAAGTATTAACATCATTCTTGCAAAAGGCTGAGAATGTGGGGATCGTGACTCAACTAAATTGGGCATATGAGGGGGATAACAATGTCCATTAATTTGAATAGACTGAGATCCCAATTCAGCAAATCTTTCCACATTGTAGAGTCAGAATCATGCTTTGTCATCAACTCCTGCACCAGTGATGGGGCCGATTCAGAGGTATCCACAGTTGGTTCAGCATCAGTGGGTTTCAACTCTTGATCTTTTGGTTCAGCATTAATGGGGTTCAATTCTTGATGTTTTGATTTTGTGCCTTGTAAAACATATACTCACCAAAAGTTTTGCCAATTGGGAAATAATAAATTTTCCCTTGTGTGTGGAGTAATTAAATTAGCACTATGTGACATTTGTTGTGGCCCTAAATCCTAATCGATGCAGTTATATGAAAGAATAACGTTTTGTGCTTAAAACGGACCTATTTCTGTGCGCTTAGAACAGACTTATTTCTGTGAACACCTCGGAATTTTTAAGCTAACGAAATAAGTTTGACATTGTCCAACTTGGGGTTGGTTGGCATATTTAATTGAACAATATCATCTTTCGGAAATTGAAGTAGATTTATTAAAAGTTGCTTCTGATAATTCAATTTACTGGGGGACAAATGAAGGCGAAGGATACTGCTGCACTTCCAGCTGACCAGTAGGTTATCAATTTTCAAATTTGCACAAACTTGGCTTCCACTTGAAATGTTGCACTTTCTGCAAATGGATTATGCTAAAAATACATGTGATCAACTTTTAAATAAATTATTTGTATTGTCCTTCCTTTTATCAATTAAATTTTTAATCTTGTTTTGAAGCTGTGCAAGAGAATGTTTTTTTCTTTCTTTTATCATGAACAATGTCAGGACAAGTGGGCGTCATAAGACATTAATAAACCTGTCTGTATCATTTACTTTGTCACAGACACGAAAATATTAATTCCTAGATTTTAATGAGCTGATTATATAGGAACATAACCAAACTATTGTAGTAGTATTAACGTATGGATGAGCATAATCAAATATTGGACCCTAATTCGGCATCACCAATATATGGATGATCCAAGTTATGTTCTCACCTATACTCTTAAGTTTGATTTTTTACCAATCAAAATTTAACATCATGTTCCAGGCTACGCATGAGTTCAACATACTTTGATCTGGTATGCCATCGTCAGTTCGGAGGTTGAGTAAAACTTGGAGCAGAATTTTTTGTGATTAGGATTACTTGAAGCCTGATGCCCATAGCATTGTTCTTGTTTTTCCAATATCAATTGTATTTTTGTTTTAGAGAGAGGAAGGAAGAAATTATAATAAACTGTATGCTTATAACTTGTGACTGACATTTTCCTTCTCCAAAAGAATACTTTGTTTTAGTCAAATACAAGGTCACAATTATGGTGGTGTAATAACATCACCTGGCCCCTCAGTACTAAGTGCTGATTATTTCTGAGAAAGAAACAGAGTGGAAATCTAGATTATTAAAAAAATATACAAGATACAGGCAGGCAAAAGCTAGATACAACCATATATAGAAGCATATCCATGCCTGAAGGGCCCACGAATGGACCGCATAAATGAAAACTTTAAAGGTATGTAACAAATGAGGAGTGAGGGCAGGTGTAGCATTGAGGTATGTTGTACTTTATTTCTGAAGGGTCTCCACTGTTATGCTTATCGGATTAGTATCCCTCAGCTGAAGACTATTTTTTTTGCTTTCTTTGGAATCCACTAACTATAATGTCATGTAGAATATCCCAAGGTTTATGGAACTTAAGGTGTTGTGAGGAAAAAGGAGTTTATTTCCGTGTAACATATTGTCCTTTATATGTAGGCTTTCCTATTTTTCCTGTCCCTGCTTCTCTGTATAGCTCCAATCTTTTTGGAGGATCTGAAAAAGTGATCTACTAAGCCCGATCAAACTGACAATAAGTTTCATGGGGTGGTTAACTGCAGTTCAACTTTAGCTACTTGGGCTGGCACCTTTATATAATTATTAATCAAAAAAATTAATGAATTATGCAAGGATTGTAAATGAGTTCAGACCACCTGTAAAGGTGGATGACACATCCAAAGACTAAGCTTCATATCTACAGGATGTAATCAGGGACGTGTGTAATTTCTTGAAAATTACATCTTCCTTGAATTTTATGATTATTTGCATATGGAAATATGAAACATTCTTCAGCATGAGACTCCAAACTGTGAAGCCTGCATTTTGTCTATTCTCTAGGTATGCGATGTTTTGGGTTTGATTTGAAGCTAGTAAGATCCTAGTCTGATTTATCCTAGAGGAAAGTTCAACAACTGGGACAATGTTTGTCAAATTTTGGAGAGGATGGTGGTCCTTATGTCAAAGGGAGAAGTTGATTATTCAAAACCTTCATTTGAAGGTATGCAAAGATCATATATGTTGTAGCTAAACGCAATATGCACTTCACACTCAGTCTAGATATGCTCCAGATAAGGTTCAGGCGAGCCCATTGATAAAGAATAGGTACATGTGGATATCAAAGTTGAGCCTATATACTATGAAACAAATTCCCGGTAACAAACAAGAAATGGAGAATAATCAATAATAGGGAATAAAGCCCTCTTTATGTAGAACTTTTTGATTGGAAGTTTCTATGAAAGATTGTCTACAACTGCTTGAAGAGAGGTGTTCCCAAAATTGAGCAAAAAAATAAGTGATGATAGACAAAGACCAAGATCCTGGGAGATAATAGTCTTCTATTCAAAAGAAGTTGTGTTTTGGATAGTTGGAGATCCATTCTTGTAGGAATGCATTCTATTGAAAAATTTCCTCTCTGCCTAATTTTTGAGATAACATATGCATCACTAAGCTGTGTATTGAGAGGGAAAATAAGAAATGTCAACCATAGGAAAGGAGGCAGAGCAACACTGCCAAAGAAGAGCTTCTGATTACTAAGTCTCCCTTGAATTTCATGACCACTTACCATATGCAGAGCATGCCTTTTTGGTATGACAATGTTGATTTTCATGACCACTTACCATAGACCGAGCATGCCTTTTTCGTATATGCTTCCAGTAATATGTGGGAATTACTAAAATAAAGAGTGTTAATTTTCATAATCACTTACCATATGTTGAGCATGTCTCTTTGGTAGATGCTTCTAGTAATATGTGGGAATTACTAAAATAAAGAGTGTTAATTTTCATGACCACTTACCATATGCTAAGCATGCCTCTTTGGTAGATGCATCTAGTAATATGTGGTAATTACTAAAAAATAAACAGTGTTGATTTTCATGACCACTTACCATATGCCGTGCATGCCTCTTTGGTAGATGATATGTGGTAATTACTATAATAAAACGGTGCTACAAATTTGTCTTGGCCTATATCAGTTTCTTGTTAGTCTCTGAGCCACAGCTGTCAAGATGTTCCATATATACTGGCCAACATATTCAAAGCAACAATAAAGATAGATTACAAATTTTTTTTATGAACATCTTTCTCCCTCTTCCTATATCATTACTATGAAAGCACCACTAAATGTGACAATAACACTAAAATTAAGGGAAAATATTTAAAGGTACTTCGTGTCTCTCTGAAACTTTCCAGACATTTGGTATGATAATTCAGAAATTCAACAGCATCCCTCCTAACAATGCTTGCAAGATCTTTCTCTTCAACTCTTTCAAGACTGCTATTCAAATTGTGAATGTTAGCTTATTTGGCTTACATACTGATTACGTCTTAATCATTTCATTAACCTCCATAGCCTTTTCTGTCATGCCCGCTTCTGTGTAAGCACACAATAGGTCGGTGCAAACTCTAGTATTGGGCTTCAAACCCTCATTTGAAAGAAAAGAAATTCCGCCTGATCGATTAATTTGTTCCTTCCTACCATCAGTATCATGTCGGCATAGGGATACAGGTCTGGATTATACCATGATTCCTTGTGCAAAAGATCAAATACCTAAAATAAAACATGGGTTCAATCCAGATGGCCAAAGCAACATTTCCCATTTCCAAAATTATATGCTATACTCAATCTTGGGCCAAGGAAACTAGGAATTTTTTCAAATAGGCATATTTATCGGTGTTGGGCGGCGGCGATTGCAATAGAAACAACTTAATTTAGCAAGTGACCTCACAGACTGCAATGCAGCCATTGACGCCTGCCATTAAACAAACCATAGCCTAATGTAATTTTTTTTTAGCTTAACATATCGTTACGTGAATTCTATTGGTAAAATATAAAACGAGGAACAATTATAGGATACCAATTAAGGCACTGATAATAGTGAATACAAATGTTGAAATACCTGATGAGCGAGTTCAAATTCATTCTTCCTGTGAAGCCCTCCAAGCGGGGAAAGGAGATCGGCCTTGAGAAGGCGAGGCAGCTTTGTAGTATAAACTTGGTCTATTTGGTTGTGTTTATGGGCTCGCTTGAGGGCCTGAATAGCTAGAATTGCCTCAGTGCTCAAGATCCTCCCCGCTCTGCCTAAAGGTTTCCTGACCTTTCCCTTGTCCCTCAAGCTACGCAGAATTCTATTCCATGGTTGCTGATGCTGATGCTTCTCCAACTTCCCCAGGCGGTTGCCCTCCGAGCAAGAAACCCGAAATGTCGTACTTACACTCTGAGCATTTAGAGGCTTGGACTCCTGCATTTTGTAAATGTGAAATACGCATCAATACAATACCCATGATACAAACAAAACTTCAGAGATTGCTTTTTTTTTTAATTATCATTATTGATTGAAATCTTGTGTTTTTATGGATTAGGCCTATAAAATGTTCTTTTTAGTTTAGTGCTAAAGATTGTGGGGTATTCATTCTATCAAATTTACTTGGGCTACGATCCAGTTTCATCTTTTTTTAACACATGAGATTTGTATTTTGGTGGATGGTTAGGGAGCACCTTTTACACCATCATCCTCACCGTTGGATTACAATCCACTTGATAGAGAGTGTCTATTGGTTTTGGTTGGGTATATAAAATTAGTTGACAACTATATTGAATAGCACATTTATTATGGTTTAAAACAATGTTGTTCCCCTTGTATTGTTGGAGTTCATTTTCTTGATAAAAATGATGTAGATTATATTTTGAGTGAGGGAGGCGAAGATCTCGCAAATAGTGGATCATGACATATACCTCTTTCTCTCTAACGAATTTGAAACACTAGATTCTCTTCGTTTTAAGTCATTGATTATGTATTCCATCATCACTTTGTTTTTGGATATAAGTCTCAATTTTCTTAGATGTTTTGTTGACATGTCATTTATGGTAAATTTTTTTAGTTTACCATTTTAAATAATAGATTCTTTTGATTTTACAATGTCTTATATAATGACACTGTAATGTTTGTATAATAGGAGCTCACTCCTGCACAAGTCTTCATATCAATCTTAATATTTGGATGAAATAACATAGAATTATACATGCCTTATATGCATTGATGTCACTGTTGACAACATTTTTTGTTAGGAAATTGTGATATACGTATGATGGAGGGTCTTGTAGAGGCACAACCTCTAAGATCATATGGAGCATATTGTAATAACTTTCAAATATTCTTTCTACCTTTGATGCATTGTCATGCCTCGTCTTCAACATTTATGTATTCCAAGCTGTTTTTTGTAGCAACTATGGGATGTTGCATCTTTTTTACTATTGTGGATGCCTCACGGGGATCTTGTTTGTTTCATTTATAGTTTAAGACGTAGTTGCAATGATTAGATTTTATGATAATTTGACAATTCGGGTGCCCATGGATTTATTTAACCTTTCTTGAGACATACATTGATATGATTATCTAGCTAATTTTTTGTGTCAGCTCTATACTATGTAAGTAACCCTAGATTGGTCATGATCTTTGTACATGTTATCTTCATCCATTTTGAGTAGCCTTGTTATAGATAACCTATAAGAATTCAAGGAATTTCAATACCTTTAATAATGTTAGTTTAGTTACATGGTGCACTTAGTAGTGTCTCTAATACACAACAATTTTCATCTCTCTTTAGACATGTTTGGATTAAACTATCAAACAATGTTATATATATATAAGTTGGAAAATGTTATATATATATATATATATATATATATATATATATATATATATATATATATATATATATATATATCATTCTAATGGACCATGATATGTGTATGTTGTACATTGTTATGCCATGAGATCTTGATCATAGATGTTAGTGATTGTCATTTGTTTTGTGGACTCACATCATTTTTCATTAAGTAGCTTGATATTCAATTGACATAATTTCCTACCCTTATAATTATGTGAGTGTTCGATATCTGTAATATGATCCTATTATTTGTGGTATGTGTGCATGTTGATTAAATTCACTTTGATTAACTTGTTGTAGATATTTTACTAGCAATCCAATTACAATTATGAATTATACATGGCATTGTCTGATTATATTACAAATTGTATTCTTCCTATCTCTCTCTTCCTCAACAATTTTCTCACATTGATGTAATATGATTCAAGATATAGACATAACTACTTAGGATTGATAAATATCGATGATTAGGCATGATCTAGTTGGAGGTATTATGATTAACATACATGGCTTTTTTTTATGTGTATTTGGATATAAAATATTATTATAATTTATCTTATATATATAATGTCTAATTTTGTATGGACTAACCATGTGTTTGTTTGAGTTGACTCCAAATGATTCATATAGTGTTTTGTAGTAGGTTACACAGTTACACTGCTACAAATCCATTTGCAATGGGCGATGGTCATATAAATCCAAAAGTTGACCTGAATCTAGGTCTGTTATTTGATATGGCCCCCTTGGTGTACAATATCATTAGAAATACCTTGTGATTTCTCCTCACCATCGTTACTCATCTCACCTTGAAATATTTTACTATTTTCATGTTCTGGGAGATACATGTACAAAGTTTAGTGACATGGCAAATATGTCAATGCAATTTTGAGCTTCTATTGAACTATTTCAATCACCCAATAAATCCCTGAAACATGTGTCACCTAAAACAAAGGTTGAATATCCAACGACTCCTCTAAAAATATAGAGAATGCACCACATGTCAATTTATAAGAGTTTAAAAGTATTGGACAAAAACTATGATTCCTTAAACTATTTAAAATCTAATTAGACAACTCTAAAATTAAATAGATAGAAAATGGAAAAGACTCAATGTAACCACTAGTGCTACGAATTTTTGGTAGTTTGTTGGACTTAGGAACGAATCCACACCAGTCTTTACATACTCTCTACAAGCACTTTAGTGTTCCAAGGTATCTGAAATTAGGCACCAACCCCGATGGGTATAGCTTCACTTGTGGAGGCTACAACTATCATATTGAAGAACATAAGTTACACTGAAATGGATACAAGTTTCTATTTTGTAAGAGAGGTTTTGTAAAGCGAAAGAGGGTAAATCGACGATTGAACTTCATTCGACACCCATGACTATTTATTATATCTCACATTTTATACACAAAATATAAATATATATAATAATATAACATTTTTATATATTAAATATTAGTTATTATATAATATATATTATAATATTTTCGTACATTAAACATTAATGATATAATATATGTTACTATTATATTATATAATATTTTTTCCTGTCAAAACATTGATAATAAAAAACTTCAATATAAACCAAAGAGCAGATATAGGCTTGGACAACATATTATCGGCGACATCACTGATAGGGACATGAAAACTACCCTCTAAAATTCACATATTGCTATATATATTCATATTCATATTTATAAAGATTGGCTGTGTTCAGAAAAAAACTGAACATTATATGCATATACGTATATATTTTAAGCTAAACGAGGAGGAGGAGATTAACCCAACAACTGACACAGTCTGGTCCAACAAAGGGCGCACCCCTCATAACCTCTCCTGTGGTACCTGCTACTCTTCCTGTGCTGAGGATGATGAGTCTTCCTCCTCTTCATCTTCCAAAGAGTCGCTATCACTCTCACTTTCACTGCAACTACTTGCATCCAATGCTGGCCAGGCAATACTGCCTTGAAGAGCAGCAATAACAGCCATGATTGCAGAATCATGGTCAGATTGATTCTGTATCAGAATTTCGCATATCTCAGCGGGTGTCAGACGCCCTCCGGATTCCATCTTCTCTTCCACAGACGGAAAATGAATGTGATCCTTTATGTCCAAGTAATTATGGACCAATTGTTTAAAAGCAGGAAAGCCACAGTAAGACAAAAGGATATGCATATCCATTCGGCCGCTTCTGAGCAGCGCAGGGTCGAGTCTGTTCTTGTGATTGGTTGTAAAGATCATTATCCTCTCTTCGCCGCAGCTCGACCAAAGCCCGTCTGCAAAATTGAGCAACCCGGAAAGTGTCACAGTAGCGATACTCCGTCGACTGTCTTTGGGCTTGCCCTCCTTTCCAGATCGAGAGGGCCTCCTGCACATTGCCTTATCCGGCAAATTGGCAGCACAGTCGATGTCCTCAATGACTATCACAGATTTGCTTGCAGTCCCCAACAAGAGCTCACGGAGAGCGGAATTGTCAAAAACTTTGGTGAGCTCCAGATCATAAACATCATAGTTCATGTAATTGGCAATGGCGGCAATGAGGCTCGACTTACCCGTCCCAGGAGGGCCGTACAGAAGATATCCCCTCTTCCACGCCCGCCCGGTCTTGCGGTAAAACTCTCTGCTCTGCTGAAAACAGTCAAGGTCCTTCATGACCTTGTCCTTGAGCAGAGGATCGAGTGCCAGTGTTTGGAAAGTGGACGGATGATTGAAAGCCACCGGACTCCATGATCTCCCACGGCCCTCGCCGTTGCTGAAGAGCTTCCGCTCCTGACTCCGCCTCTGCAGATCATCTGCAAAAGTTGAAATGCGGTCTATGTATGATGACAAAACCCTGGGTCTGTCTATGTTCGAAATTTTCAAGACATACTTTCTTTCGGGACCTCTGCCGCCCCTGTCTCGGCTGCCCTGCTTTTCATCGGTCTTGACTTCGTGCGTCCACCATATTTGGGCTCCTTCAAACTCGTCTTTGACCGTGTGTTCGGAGGGCAGGCTGAAGGTCAGGCTGGAGTTTCGCCTGGGCCG
This sequence comes from Torreya grandis, assembly GCA_037957365.1. Classification (NCBI taxonomy): domain Eukaryota; kingdom Viridiplantae; phylum Streptophyta; class Pinopsida; order Cupressales; family Taxaceae; genus Torreya; species Torreya grandis. The sequence continues at coordinate 1,554,979 of JARHVA010000362.1, forward strand.
ACTGACGGACACTCTGGGGGCGTTTGCGGTCGCCTCCAGGCTGCTCAAATACATTCCCACAGAAGAGTAGATTTCGTTGGAAGACCTACCCATGGAGGATTCTTCCATTTCATGGATGTCTATGTGAGAGAATGAACTTAAATTGTCTCGATATGACTTCCAGAGCTTGTAAAGTTGCTGAAGATAGCCCGGCAGGGTGCTAGATTGCAGCGAGAGGAAACCGATCATCGACCAGAACATCGTCTTGTCGGACTCCATATTTGCAACTAGGCAGCGATTGCATAAACCAAAACATATATATATATAGTTGAATTACATCTGAGCGGAAACGGGCTATAATCTTCTCAGTGGAAGAAAAAGTTTGAAGTCTTGTTCTAAGCGGGAGAAAAAGGTTGAAATGTGTGTTGTTTTCTGTTGCTGAAGAAATAACAGTGATACTTCGAGGAAGAAGGTAATTGAAGTCCGTGAGCAGGTATACGGCCTTGTGGGTTTCTAAGAAATAAGCTGGATGCCAAACTAGCAATTTTCCTTGGAAAAGCGACTCAATACAACGAATGGTTAACATCAAAAACAGTATGGCAACATGACTTTGTAAGTGTTTTTTAAGGAATGAATGTGATATTCTCTGGAAGAACCTTATTTATTATTATTTTATTTATTTGCATTAACAGGTTTTACAATGGGTTGAATTTATGTTCTTTGTATGTCATCAACGTTTGGAGTTTGTATTAGTGAATATAAAGATGATCGGTTTCACTATTGTTGCTATGTGGTTATCGTTGATGTTATCACGTGGATATAATAATTTGTTTTGGTAAATATCTGTCTGTGAATATGATATATAGTGGTAAATATGATACGCATTGGTAAATATGAAATATTGTGATCTTAAATGTCATTAATAGTCTTCGTTAAATGCCACACCTGTGAAAATCCCTGCATGGAATTAACCATTGTATCAAGGTGTGAAGCTCAACATGATGAATTTGTTACAAGAATGGATGGTGGCATGATATCCCGAGTTTATAAATGTAAACACCTTAGTAGTGTCTATGAAATAATAATCACGAGAGAAAATGAATCGACGTTGGTAAAAACTTGCAATGCAAGAGTGCAAACCGCATTGGACCATGTGGTATTCATTGTCGCACTATCGTGTCCTCCAAAACTAGTAAACTTCTATTCCTTTTTATAACCATCTATATATTTAATAGATAAGATTAGCATTTAAAAGGATTTTGGGTTTGTTTTGATTAGATATTGTTCAATGGTTTTGCTTTGCTTTTTATGCCAATTGTTTACTTTAATTCTGGGTTTATGCAAAATAAGAATAAATAGTTGCAAATAATAGATCTAAAAACATAACTATAAAAGTACATAATTCAAATCTACTCTCATACAATTCTCCAATGGCTCGACATTTTTCCCTTCATTGTCCTTTGAAGTCCGGGATGCAAATCCTTGAGTAGTAAGATTATAGTTGCACATTATTGACAAAGAAAAATGTATTGAAGTTTAGCCCAGATTCACAAAAGCCATGTACATTTGTAACATAAATAAAACATAGTATATCTATGAGGTGGAAGTTCTCCATAGGCAGTACTATTAGTAGTTGTTTGTCTTATCTAAGTAGGCAAGAGAGGTACTTATTCTTAAAAGTCTTAGATGAGAGTCCTACATATGCATAAGAAGTGTTTATCTACATAGTGAGAGAAAATGAGTAGAAATTAGTTAATGGTGTGTAGTTTCAAATCTAGAAAAAGAAAAAGAAAGTTTAGAAGCAAATTATATACATTAGTTTTTGTTTGATACCTCAACATGTAGAATGACTATTTGTTTGTCAAAAGAAAATTTTCCTTGCAATGAAAATTCTCTTAGCAAATAGATAGTGCTCACCTTATATGCAAAATAGTCATCATGTGAAATTTGTGTGAATGCAAACATGATTGTTTTCAATAGTGGCTTTGAAATACTGCATTTTATATTAGTATTTTTGATAGTTTTCAGATTACAAATCAAGTGATAGCAATATGCATATGGAGTTTCTTGATGCATGAAGGATAATTGAAGGTTGTGTGATGGGCAAGTTGTGTTGGTTGAATTATGGAATTGTAATTGTTACAAGTGAGCTGGAACAACAAAATCTAATAGTCATGTGGCCCCAAGGCCCCAAGAGGTCACAACATGGCAATGTCCCCAGAGCCTGGGACCATGAAGGACTTCAGGTAAGCTAATAGTCTTGTGGTTCGAGGTCTGGAGAGGTTGCAAGTGGTGATGTCCTAGGAGCCTAACAAAATCTAATAGTCCTATGGCCCTGAGGCCCTCAGAGGTCACCACGTGGTGATGTCCCAGGAGCCCAAAATGACGGGAGACTTCAAATAAGACAATAGTCTTCTGGCCTTAAGGCCCCAACAGGTCTCCACATGGCGATGTCCCATGAACCTAGTAAAATATAATAGTCTCGAGGCCCGAGGCCTTGAGAGGTCACCACATGGCAATGTCTTAAGAGATGGGATCACAAGGGACTTCAGGTAAGCTAATAGTTTAGTGGCCCCGAGGCCCTAAGAGGTCACCATGTGACGACATCTTGGTAGCCTAGGGCCACGAGGGACTTAGAGTAAGCAAATAGTCTTATGGCCCTGAGGCCCTAAGAGGTCGTCATGTGGTGACATCTGGGATCCCGACAAAATCTAATAGTCCTATGGCCCCGAGGCTTTAAGAGGTCACCATGTGGCATCGTCCTTAGAATCTAGGGAGATATCGGGTGAGCTAATAGTTTAGTACCCCGAGGCACCGAGAGGTCACCATGTGGAAACGTCCCAGGAGCCTGGGACCCATGGGACTTTGGGTAAGCCAAGAGTCCCATGGCCTCGAGGCCCTGATGGGTCACCACGTGGTGATGCTCAAGAACTCAAAAAAATCTAATAGTCTTGTGGCCCTCAGGCCTCGAGAGGTTACCACATGTTGGCATCCTGAGATCTCGGTACCACTAGGGACTTTGGATAAGCCAATAGTCTCATGGCCCTGAGAGGTCACCATGTCCTGAAAAGCCTAGTTAAATCTAATAGTCTCATGGCCCTGGAGCCTCGAGAGTTCACCATGTGGTGACATCTTGGGACCCTAAAACTATGGGGGACTTTGGGTAAGCTAATAGTCATGTGGCCCCGAGGCCCACGAGACGGGGCACTTGTGGAAGCCCTGAAGCCCTGAGATGCTCTTGGGCACTTGGGAGTTGGAGGGGATTGGGTAGTCACAGAAGCCTCGGAGCCCTAAGATATTACCACATAGCAACATCTTAGGCACTCAAGGGCCTGAAGGGGATTGGGCACTCGTAGAAGTCTCTGAGACCCAACATGTTGCCACAAGGTAGCATCTCAGACACTTGGAGGACTTGATGTCTTCGTGCAATAGACTTGATCTCCACTACTCCGTGCCCCCCGAGACGTCACCATGTGGCACAATCTCAAGGTTCCATAGACTATAGGATAAGGCCTTGTATTGTCTTTTAAATATCATGCCATGTGGCACTATCATGACCTTGTACATGTATTGTCGATAACAGTCTGGGGATGTGTAGCCTTTGACACTATTCTGACCTTGTACCTCTCCTATCAATTGTAGTCATTGTTAAAATAAAAAATTAGCATTGTCCAAATAAATGCAAACGTCTTTTATAATATCTGCATATTATAACCTGTACATCAAATTCGTACTACTCTTATGAATATGTATATGGCTAGCATCATCAATCCAAAAATTAATATGATCCATTATATTTCATTTAATTATCATTGCACAATTATATATATTTTTATAGAATATTCTTAAATAAGGCGCAAAATAATATGTCGATATTTATGTCTGAACTTTAAGTAAAACTTTATAATATTATAGTAATAGGTATTTCAAGCTCTCTATTGGTTGATAGATAAACAATTAATTGAAAAGTGATCCATATGATCTCTTGTCTTGGCAAGGACTAATAATGAAAAGGCTATCACTTGTCCCCTTATTTTTCATGATTTAACTTTTAAAAAAATCAAATGACAAACTTTTATTGTGACATCGTATCATATTTACTTTTATTAAATTCTTAAATTAGTCAATGAAGTTGGAATGAGCTAATATGTTTTTTCAAATTAATGTCATGTCAATATGTATTTACTTGTAAGATTCAATTTATGTTCTTTAGGGTGGAGTATAGGTTGTGAATATCAGGAGATCCCTTTATTATTGTAATCATTGATGTATATTATTATTATTTGGGTAGTAATAATGATACTGGTGTGTTCCAATAATAAAATAAAACAAATTTTAAAAAATAGTGATCCTCTTCATATGTTGAGGATAATGATTCTTCCTCCTCTTCATCTTCCCTAGAGTCACTATCACTCTCACTTTCACTGTAATGATTCTTCCTCCTGTGCATCCAATGTTGGCCTGCCAATGTTGCCTCCAAGCTTGAATTACAAAATCATGGTCAGATTGATTCTATATCATAATTTCATAGATCTCAGTAGGTGTCAGATGCCCTCCAGATTGCATCTTCTCTTCCATAGACTGAAAATGAATGTGATCCTTTATGTCCAAGTAATTATGGACCAATTGTTTGAAAGTAGGAAAGCCACAGTAAGACAAAAGGATATGCATATCCATTCGATTGCTTTTGAGCAGCATAGGGTCGAGTTTGTTCTTGTGATTGGTTGTAAAGATCATTATCCTATCTTCACTGCAGCTCGACCAAAGTTCGTTTGTAAAATTAAGTAAACCTGAAAGTGTCATAGTCGTAATACATCATCGACTATATTTGGGCTTGTCCTCCTTTCTAGATTGAGAGGGTCTCCTACACATTGCCTTGTCCTACAAATTGGTAGCATAATTGATGTCCTCAATGACTATTATAGATTTGCTTGCAGTTCCCTACAAAAAATCACAGAGAGTGGACTCGTCCATAACCTGGGTGAGCTCCTGATCGTAAGCATCATAGTTCATGTAATTGGCAATGAGGCTTGACTTACCTATCCTATGAGGTTTGCACAGAAGATATCCCCTTTTCAACTAGGCAACGCAAAGTTGCTGAAGACACCCCGATAGGGTGCTAGATATTGTTCAATGGTTTTGCTTTGATTTTTATGCCAGTTATTTGCCCTATTTCTAGGTTTATCCAAAATATGAATAAATGGTTGCAAATAATAGATATAACAATACAACTATCAATGCACATAATTCAAATATATTTAACTGGCTAATAATAGGAACAAAATAAAGTAAGAGATAACTATACTATGAAAAGTATGTACAAAGAATTAAAAAATATCACAATTGGTGGTTGTAATAGAGATTTGGATTTGGAATATGACTGTGTACAACCAATAGAGACTACCCAATAAATATCAGAAAGCTAAGTAAACTTGGACTTAACTCATGCCTTACTAGGGCAGAATCACACTAGGAAGATGGTGCAAGTATAAAGAGGGGGTCCACTTAAGAAATACCTTTACCTTTGTGATGCTTGGTTAGACACTCACTCATGGACACACATTGAGCATACTTTCATGGACTTGAAAATATTCAACAAGTTTTATTCTTTGAATTTAGTAACAAAACATTACAAAGAGTGCACACTTACTCACTCTCACATACAAATTCATGCCTTCATGGCCTTGTTACATTCATGGAGATGATTCTAACTCTTATACAATCCTCCAATAGCTCAACATTCTTCCCTTCGTTCTCTTTTACATTTTACCCTAAAATAAGTTTTGAATTTTGTCCAAAAAATTGTTTAACTTTTGAATACTTGTCCTTTGTAAAACATCAACCAAACAAATGCCTTCCATCTACTACCTGTACAAGTTCATTTTTATTACCTAAAAATGAGTATCTCCCTCAAACATTTTCTTGGTTGAATGTTTCTTCGAATTATCTCCTCCCCCACTTGGGACAACATCCTCTCCATACTGAAATACCTTAGGTCATAACATTCTTGTCACTTGGACATTCCTAAAGATTTTATTCACATCATAATATGTTTGCCACATAGATGTTCATAAGAATCTACCAAGCATGAGGTTGTACATAATTTATATCCTTGCACCAACATACCATCAAATAAATGTATGAAATCTCATGTAGATGCCATGAATGAATTGGGCATTGTGTAACCAAGCCAAAACAATAAACAAACAACAAAAATACACAAACACACAAACACTCATTTTTTTTGGTTGATGCAATATTGCATGAACCCTTGGATGCTCCTATATCAAACACCCGAGGTTTGAAAAATGTGAGATCCTACTCGGATGGAATAAGTGCCAAAAACATTATTTTAGCCATGAATCATAATGGCCATTGCTTTCCTTTCCAACAAACAAAGTAATTCAGTTGATTTCCTATATTTCTTCTCCATTTCTAGCTATCTTGTTGGTTTCAATTTTGTCCTCTTCATCTCTCTCCTCTTTTGTTCTTCCTTCATCTGATTTGACCCACCATAGTTCTTCTTACTCTGCCAAAGGCTTATCCACCTTTCTCTCCATCCACTTGTGAGTTGAAACCCACAATTATCCAACCACCTCCACCAAGATGCTCTTTCTTGCATTTGTATTTCCCTTGTTGTTACATCTCAATTTCTCACCAAGCAAATTTATTTGTTTATTTTTTGATTTTTAGGGTTGGTAATTTGATTCGATTATTATTCAACTAGGTTGTAAGTCATATGTTGTTATGGGACAATTGTATGTTATTTCGATTACATGATTTTATTTCTATGAGTTCGCTATATTATATAATCTTTACATTATGATTATGTTTATTGTTGTTTATTATATATATATATATATATATATATATATATATATATATATATATATATATATATATATATATATATATATATATATTACGGACTAACTACATTTTTATTATGAGTTTGAGGTATGAGAGATTCATCCCTCAGAACATGATAGAGGGAGAGCATCATAAGATAGGATGACATAGATGGAGGTGTTGGGGGATGACAGAGGAACAACTAGAACCCATGCACACACCATGTTAGATGACACTCATTTTATGCATAGTTTAAATTATTAGCGTTAGTACATTTTTTATGTTGTCTACATTAAAATAATTATTTATTCATGTTAGTTATGTGTCAGATCAGTTTAATTCTTATGTAAAATTGATCTTGTGTGATTACATTATGGATATTATGCAGATTGGATGTATAATGTTGCAATATGGTTGTGTCATGTTATTGAATACATGATTTTTAATACTTAAAAGAACATAAATTTATGTGAATAGTATATGGTACTACCATATGTTTACTAACCGTCATGTTTTTGAAATGTTTTAGAACATTAGTTAGCCATTTTTATGATAATCAAGAATGTCATTATATCACTGAATGCCTTAAACATATATAGAATTTAAATTTTATATATATATGTGTGTGTGTGTGTGTGTGTGTGTATATATATATATATATATGTATATATATATATATATACATATATATATATATATATATATATATACATATATAATGTAGTAATAACAATAATTTCTTTGTTATAATACTATTAGGATTGGTATTAAAATTGTTCGAAATACCTATTACTACTAAAAAGAATATAATTGACTTTATATTATTCATATTATCATTAAGTCATGATAATTATTTACCTATACTATGTTAGTAACAAATAAATCTATTATGTTTCATTGTATTATAATTAGAAAATAAAATGAATAAAACAAAGAAAAAAACATGCTTAAGGGCAGATTGGAATAAAGCAATGAGTATGGAAAGAATGACGAAGCTTTTAATTTGCAAGGAAAAAAAGTCATGCAAGAAAAGAAAAGAAAGAAAGAAAGAAAGATGGCGAAAGAGAAGGATAAGAAGACAAGGAGGGTGAAGAGGAGAGGAAGAGAGGCAATGCAAAAGGGAGAAGAGCGAGCAAAGAAAAAAAGAGGATATTCTATGAATCGTATGATTCCAAGTGGAAGATTTTGTGAGGTAGGTGCTTTTGTTTTAATTTTGTGAAATGTTTTGGCAATTCTGTGTGTATATTCAAACTGTGTGTATTGTCAATATAAAATCATGAGTTTTAATTATGTATGAATGAATATCATGGAATTAAAAATTGAAGATATTTACCTTTATATACGATGTGCCTTTACTCTTCAAATCGTAGTAATGAATATATGTGTAAGATAAGTGTGTATACCAATTATGAGTTGGTCTATCAAAAGAAAACATTGAAAACATATATGAAAGTGCTATGTGTTTTAACAAATATAAAACCTGAGTTGAGTTAAGGAAAAATAGGGTCGATATTAAATCTGCTGCATTATTAGCTATGCGATTTAGGGTCAACGAATCATTATGGACTATGTATATATGAATGAATGGACTGTATGTATATGATATCCTAAAACCTTGATCATGGTTATAAATTCAATGAAGTATACAAGGCATCTATCGTAAATGTTTAGGTGAAGAAAATACTGTGTATTACCTGTTTGAAGTCCGCCTAACATCTAAAATACATAGGACTGCATGTGTTTGAAACTTTGGTAGATGGTTCAATTTATACAAAGACTGAGTTTTGTATATACTCAACTAAATGTTTGTCTAAAATTATGAGTATATAGATGGTTTGATATATATATATATATATATATATATATATATATATATATATATATATATATATAATGAACGCCCGTTAAATATAAGAACTGAAAACATATGTATTTGTTATTTTTTATCTGGAAAACAAAGAATAACATATTTAAAACAATGATAGATGTTTATATGAATGAATTGAGGCTATTCGTTAATCAATCCATGATAATATATGACTATGTATAATTGGTTATATGATTAAGGAAAATATATGATTGTGTGAATAAATATTAAAGATTGAATTTTGTTAGTATGCTTGAGTCAAAGGAAAAACATAGGGAACTATCCTTGAATGAATTTAGTGAATGGATAAGTTCTATACCAAGTGTAATTTTCTTAGTAAAAATCTTTTGCTATAAGAAGTGATAGACATAAGCTACATGAATAAATAATAGTATATACAAATAGTGGTAATAATGTCTATTTAGGAAATACAACAAATGGATTTACACATATGTAAATATATACAGAGTGTATGTCTTGTATATTATTTATGTGGAAAAATATTAGGACCTATAGTGTGAATGAAGTCTTTTAGCATTTAAGTTGACAAAGTCAAATTTTCAATTACATATGTGAACTAAATGCATGATTATTGTAGGGTTCAAAATATGAATTTAAACTATGAAAATATTTTTTATTTGAATGGGCATCGACTTGATTTATTGGACACTCATGAAACTCAAGAAAGTATAATAGTCCTTCGTGGGTAAATAAAGCAAAATATAAATGTAAATAGACTTTTGAGTATAACACCCTGTTTATCAACAATTTTGGATTGTATTTTAGGTTAAGAACCAAATAAGGGCAAAATAGGGCAATAGATTTAATTTGAATTTTACCATAAATGGATCACGACTTGAAAATAATTGAATTAGAACATGGGTTCAAAAAATGTTAAATTTTGGTGATAGACTCTGATTGTTAATTTATGAATAAAAAATAGAAGTTACTATTGGTGTGACAAAACAATAGTTATACACACACACACACACATATACACATACATACATACATATAATTTGAGTATTTATATGCGGTACATATTATGAATTTAATTGACTATGATATTATTGTTCTTCATAGAATACATTATATTTGAATCCACTTATAGAAATTAGAAATTTGTAGTCTACATATATTATACACAGTTGGTATAAATTGAACTTGTTATGCTTATTATAAGATATTGGAGATTCATTCATAAGTTTGATGGACTAAATATATGTTTTTTTATTATTCTTGTGTTAAGCATGCTTTATGCATACTAGTAGGAAGTAATATGTATAAATCTATTGGTTATAATTATATTAATCAAATCTCACATTGCTGGTACTAAGTAGTGAGATAGACTTCATTGGCTTACTAGCATCACCAATGTCAGATAAAGGTAATTCGATGTAATGATGTGTATGGATTTGATTGATTCTAGAGATCAATAACTATTAAAAACTTTGGTCAAAGTAATGTTAAGTTAGACATTATCATTTCATACGTATGATTTATATGTTTATGCGATATCATGTTAGAACTTATTTTTTTATGGTACACGTCATGTTCTTAGACATCATACAACATATGGGTACTAACTTGTCTCTCTAGATTCATATATCATCACTATCTACTCATCCATGAAAGACAGGTCATTCTCTGATGGGAGATTATGTGGGAGATTGTTGGTTAGTGATTGGTGTGGAAAAACATTTAGATGATGCTTTCCCTCCCCACAATAGTACTTCTCTAAAGATTACACTTGAGATTATCATAGATACTAGAGTTCATAAATTCATGCTTCATAGAGCCTTGTATCTTATATCTTATATTGTAGTTATTATTATTGAAACATTATCCTTGATGAGATATAATTATTTACTCATTATACATTGATATCAGTGGATGTATGTTTGTACTAGATATGGCTGAAAATATGTAATTACTTTTTATATTCATATATCTTGTGTTTCACATGATGCTAGTGATCAATAACAGGTAGATGTTACAAGCTTATTTTAGAATTAACATACGTAGAGTGTTATATCTAGATCACTCATTACTTTCTAGTAGTGAAATCTAATGAAAGAATACATCGATTAATTTTTTTTAAATCATGTTATTCTATGTCAATCCTAGTGGGGATGTTACATGTGGTATTAGAGTTGTGGCTCGAACTCTAAGACTTAATGATTTCACTAATATTTTTGTATCCTTCTATTTACTAGAAAGGAGAATGGTGAAAGCTAGGGTATTTGGTGAGGGTCTTTCAATGTCAATGATAATAACCCTATATCTAATCTTAATCAATTTGCTACTAAGCAAGAAACAAAGTTGAATCATATTCTCACAACCATGAACGAAATTAAAGACTAAATTTTAGCCTTAGAGTAAGAAGTTCACGGCCATGAAGAGGAAGTACATAGAATGTACCTAAAGAGTATCCCACTAAACATGAAAACTCTCATGATGTAAGAGCTCAGGTAGCTGTGGAGTTGGTTAGAGATATGAAACAAGTGAATCCACTTAAGTTGATGGAACTATTTTGAGTGATGTAGTTGAAGCATGGTTGACTAAGATGGAGAAGTATTTCAAGATTTAGAACTACTTCAAAGTCACTAAAGCAGTTTGGGGAGCATACCAATTGGCTGGTGAAGTAGTTACATGGTGTGCTAACAAGAAGTTGGAAATGAATATTAACTCAACCACCACTACATGGGAGAAGTTTGTGACATTGTTTAGATTATAGTGGCTTTCACAATTGTTATTTGACTAGAAGCTTACAAATTTTTAAAATCTAAAGTAAGGAAACTTATCAGTGAATGAGTATTAAGAATAGTTTACCAAACTTATAAAGTATGTACCTCAGTACCAAGCATATGAGAGGTTCAAAATTAGGAAGTTTATCATGGGATTAAAAACCCCATATTGATGGAGAGGTGGACGTTCATGGACCATCTACCATTGACCAGGTCTTCAAGAAGTTAGTCAAATATGAACATAAATTGAAATCTCTTGCTCAAATCAAGGGCAAGTTTAAGAATTTTTTTGGAAGTTCTAAATCAAATTTAAAAAATAAGAATTGGAAACAAATAGGTGGAGACTCCAAGAGTCAATTCAAAAATCAGAATTCTAGATTCAACAGTGGTTCAAGTAACAAGAAATTGGGTAATAGTTTCAAAGGCAGTTTCAATAAAAACCAATAGTCTGATAGGAAAAGACCACTAAGAGGTCAATTCATTTATGGAGGTGACCATTATGCTTGTGAGTGTACCTAATATAATTCAAAAAACAAAATTTCTATTCTCAATAGGAATTTTTTTAGCAATGTATTCATGTGATAGTTGATAATCGATAAGCCAAATTCCAAGCTTCATCCATAGAACTATCAGGTATTTTTTTGGAACATCAAATTTTTATTTTGATAGATACAGGGGCTACATAATATTTTATAGCTCTTAAAATGATTAATAAGTTATTTAGAAGAGTTGGGGTAATGGTAAATGCATGGTTAGTTTGATATGAGAATGATTCAAAAGTCAAAGTTGATAAGTGTTTAGTTGAAACCAATATTAAGTTGCCTGAATTCACATAATAGTGGATTTTTATGTAAAAATACTAGGTAATATGATGTGATCTTAGGACTCAAATGGATTGCAAATCATAAATCCAAGATTGACTATTATCTGAAGAAGATTGAGTGTCTAGATGATTTTGGAAATTAGACACAAATTCAGGGCAAAAAAAAAGAATCGAGGCTTAGGTAGAATTCTACAATACAATTCAAGAAGGCTCAAGGAAAAGGATGCCAAGAATTTATTTTCAAGATAAATGAAATAGAGGAATCTAAGGAACCATCCCTTTAAGATTATCCATTCTTTAGAAATTTTCATAATGTGTTTCTAAAGAAATTTCTGAGATTACCTCTTAAACGTGAGTTTGATTTATCTATCGATATCATACCTGGATCAAAACCATAGTCTAAAGCACCATACAAGATGATAACCACTGAATTGGTTGAATTGAAGGCTCTACTCTAAGAATTATTGTCAAAGGGGTTGATTAAGCCAAGTGTGTCACCATGAGATGTACCAATTATCTTCATCAAGAAGAAGGATGGAACTCTTTGGCTTTGCATAGACTATATAATGTTGAATAAGGAAACTATAAAAAATAGGTATCCACTATCTCGTATAGATGATATTTTCAATCAGATGAGAGGGGAAATGGTATTTTCTAAGAATGACCTTATAGAAGGATATCATCAACTAAGGATAAGGGATGAAGATATTTCCAAAATAACATTTAGAACTCATTACATGCACTATGAGTTCACAATGATACCATTTGAATTGGCAAATGCTTTGACTAAAGTCATTAATCTCATAAATAGTGTGTTCAAAGATTATTTAGATCATTTTGTTTTAGTCTTTTTTGATGACATTCTGATATAGTCTAAGAATGAAGAAGAGCACATCCAATATTTGGAACTAGTTTTACAATGGTTGCAGAAGCACAAGTTGTATGGCAAGTTGTCAAAGTGTGCATTTTTTTAAAAAAGAGTACAATATCTAGGACATATTATCTCTATGAATAGTATTTTAGTAGATTTGACAAAAATAAGAGTTATTATGAAGTGGCTAGCACCAAAGAGTGTGCATGAGGTAAAAAGTTTCATGGGGTTAGTGGGTTATTAGAAAAAAATCATTCTGAATTTTTTTTAAGATAATTAATCTGATTATCTCTCTCCAATGAAAGAACCAAAATTTTATTTGGTCAGATAAGTGTGAAGTAACTTTTTTGGAATTAAAAAGAAGAATTATTTTAGAACCAATGCTCAAATTTCCTAACCCCAATGGTCAATTTTTAGTGATCACAGATGCATTAGGGGATGGACTATGAGGAGTCATTGTGTAGGATGGTGTAGTGGTAGCCTATGAATAAAATAAGTTTGGAGACATTATTTGTTGAGAAAATTATTTGACCTCAAGACTGATAACTTGGGACTCAAGTACATCTTTAGAGACACTCGTTAGAGATGCTGACTAGATTTCTTATTTAACTATGATTTTGATATCAATTATATCAAAAGCAAGAAAAATAGAGTAGTTGATGCTCTAATTTGTAGGAGGTACATAGCAGATGTGGATACTATCATGAGTACTTTTAGGGATCGATTGATCGAATTATTTTTAGGAGATTAATTCTACTATTAAGACAGGAAAACATTATCTAAAAATGCTCTGAATCTTAAGTTTAAAGGTTTTAGATTAGATAATGATGGTCTTTTGTGATATAATAGAAGGATGTATGTGCCAAATCAATAAAATTTGAAGAACACAGTGCTAAAAGAACTACACAATACCTTATATTCAAGACATCTAGGAGTAACCAAGCTCATGGCAGAGCTTACACCACTTTATTTTTGAAAGGAAATCAGGAAAGATGTAGCAAACTTTATATCACATTGTCTAGAATGTCAGCATGTGAAAGTTAAATATGTGCATTCGGATGAATTGTTATATCCACATGACATACCAGAATAGAAGTGGCAAGTGATCAATATGGATTTTGTCTAAGGGTTACCATTGTCATGAAATAGGCATGACATGATCTTGGTAGTAGTTGATAAACTAACCAAGGTAGCTCATTTTATACCAGGGAATTTGATAGATGATGCATACACTCTTGCGAAAAGATTTGTAAAAGAAGTGTATTAGTTGCATATATTTTCAGAGAAAATTATTTTGGATCATGATCTGAAGATGACTTATAGATTTTAGATAACTCTAAATTCAATTTTGGGTACATAATTAAACTTCAACATTGCATATCACCCAAAGATTGATGGTCAAACTGAACGATTTAATCAAGTGTTAAAGGATATTTTTTATATTTATTGTATGGATTAGTAGTACAAGTGAAAATATTATATTCCATTAGTATATTTTAATTACAATAACTTAGACCAATCAGCTTTGAAGATGGCACCATTTTAAACATTGTATGAAAAAAGGTGCAAGACACCAATTAGTTGGGATAGGTTGGAAGACATAATAGTCTTTAGACTTGAGATGCTTTAAAAAATAAAAGATCAAGTCAAATTAATCAGGTAGAGAATGGATGAGGCCGATGATAGGTAGAAGAGTTATGTTGATATGAAGAGAAATATAGGTAGTTTTTGTAGGTGATAAAGTGTTCTTGTGGGTTAAGTCATAAACGAGCTCGATTAAATTTAGAAAGTCAATAAAATTTTCATCAAGATATGTGGGACCCTTCGAGGTGTTAGAAATGATCAATCCTATAGCATACAGGCTTACATTAGCACCATCCCTAGCTCTATTACATAATGTCTTCCATGTTTCATAATTTAAAAAGTATATAGTTGATCATTCACATGTGTTAGATTGGAATGCTTTGTAGGTTCTAGATCTTGAGGTGGTCATGGTAGAATCAATTAGAGTAAATGACACTAGCAAACTCCATTTGCATAATAAAGATATGTCATAGTATAAGGTATTGCGAGAATAATACTCTAAGGATAGTGCTACTTGGGAGGACTATGATAAGTTTTACATGCGACATTCACATTTATTTATTTGATTTGTTACTTCATACTATGTTATCTTTTTGCTGAATAATGTTTTTAATTCAGAACTAATGTTTGAATAAGTGTTATCGGAATGATGATCAACTTTAGGGAGGAAGTATGTTACGTCTCAATTTCTCACTAAACAAATTTACTTGATTATCTGTGAGCTTTTATAGTTGGTAATTTGATTTGATTATTATTCAACTAAACTGTAAGTCATATGTTGTTATGGGATAATTGTATGTTGTTTCGATTACATGATTCTATTTTTATGAGTTAGCTATATTGAATAATATTTATATTATGCTTAAATATTGATTGTTGTTATAATAGTATTTTATTATTATATATATATATTATGAGTTAGCTATATTGAATAATATTTATATAAAGCTTAAATATTGATTGTTGTTACAGTAGTATTTTATGATATATATATATATTACGGACTATCTTTTTATCATGAGTTTAATGCATGAGAGATTCATCCTTTAGAGCATGATGGAGGGAGACCATCATCTAAGAGGATGACATAGATGGAGGTGTTAGGGGAAGACAAAAATAACTAGAACTCATACACACACCACATTATATGGCATTCATTTTATGCAAAGTTTGAATTGTTAGCATTAATATTTTTTTATTATTGTCTGCATTTAGATAATTGTTTATGCAAGTTACTTGTGTGTTAGCTCAGTTTAATGCTTATATAGAATTAATCTTGTGAAATTGCATTATAGATATTATACGTAGATTGGATGTATAATGTTGCATTATGGTTATGTCATGTTATTGAATCCATGATTGTTAATTCTTACAAGAATGTAAATTTGCATGAATAGTATTTGGTACTACCGTATGCAGACTAACCATCATGTCTTTGAAATATTTTAGAACATTAGCTAGTCATTTTTATGATAATTGGGAATATCATTATATAGATTAATATCTTAATATATATATAATTTAGATAATATATATTTAATGTAGTAATAACAACAATTTCATTGTTATAATACTATTAGGATTGGTAGAAAAATTGTCTGAAATACCAATTAATGTTAAAAATAATATAATTGACTTTATATTAGTCATATTATTGCTAAGTCATGATAATTATGTCCCTATAATAATTAAAAAATAAATCTATTGTGTTTCATTGTATTATAATTAAAAAATAAAATGAATAAAATGAAGAAAAAAACATGCTTAAGGGTGAATTGGAATAAAGCAATTAATATAGAAATAACGATGAAGCTTTTGCTTTGCAAGGACAAAGAAAAAGAAAAATAGTCATGCAAAAAAAGAAAAGAAATAAATAAAGATGATGAAGGAAAATGATAAGAATACAAGGAGAGCAAAGAGGAGAGGAAGAGAGGCAGTGTAAAAGGGAGAAGAGTGAGTAGAGCAAAAAGGAGGAGATTCTATGAACCATATAATTCCAAGTGGGAGATTTTGTTAGGTAGATGTTATTGTTAAAAAATTGTGAAATATTATGAAAATTTTGTGTGTATATTCAAACTGTGTATATTCTCCATAGAAAATCATGAGTTTTAATTATTTATGGATGAGGATCATAGAATTAAAAATTATAAATATTTATCTTTACTCTTCAAATTGTAGTAATGAATATATGTGTAAGCTAAGTGTGTATACCAGTTATGAGTAGGTCTATCAAAATAAAATAATGAATACATATATGAAAGCATTGTGTATTTTAACAAATACAAAACTTGAATTGAATTAAGGGAAAATAGGGTTGATATAAAATCCATTACATTATTAGCTATGAGTTTTAGGGTCAAAAAATCATTATGGACTGCATATATATGAATGAATGAACTATATGTATATGATATCTTAAAACCTTGATCGTGGTACTAAATTCAATGAAGTATACAAGGTGTCCACCGTAAATGTTTAAGTGAAGAAAATCCTATGTATTACCTGTTTGAAGTTTGATTAGTGTCTAAAATACATAGGACTGCATATATTTGAAACTTTGGTAGATGGTTCGATTTATATAGAGACTAGGTTTTGTATATACTCAATCAAATGCTTATCTAAAATTTTGAGTATATAGATAGTTTGATTTATATAGTTATTTATACCATGTTATATAGATGTTTTGTAAATACTTGTTCAGATGGTTTGATTTATACCATTATATGTGTGTGTGTGTGTGTGTGTGTGTGTGAATGGTTGTTAAATATAAGAACTAAAAACATATGTATTTGTTATTTTTTATTTGAAAAACAAAGAATAACATATATAAAACAATGATATATGTATATACAAATTAATTAAGGTTATTTGTGAATCAATGCATTATAATATATGACTATGTACAATTAGTTATTTGAACAAGCAGAATATGACTATGTGAAAAAATATTAAATATTAAATTGTGTTAGTATGCTTGGGTTAAAGGAAAACCATAGGGAACTGTCTTTGAATGAAATTAGCGAATGGATAAGTTCTATACCAAGTCTAATTTTCTTAGTAAAAATCCTTTGTTATAAGAAGCAATAGACATAAGCTACTTAAATAAATAATAGTATATACACATAGTGGTAATAATGTCTATTTGGGAGGTAAAAAATGGATTTACACATGTAAATATATATAGGGTGTGTGTTTGTATACTATTTATGTAGGAAAATATTAGGACTTGTAGCATGAATGAAATCTTTTAGCATTTAAGTCGACAGAGTCAAACTTGCAATTATAGATGTGAACTGAATGCATGACTATTGTAGGGTTTAAAATACAAATTTAAACTATGAAAAGATTTGTTATTTGATTGGGTGTCAACTTGATTTATTGGATACTAATGAAACTCGGGAAAGTATAATAGTCCTTCCATGTGTAAATAAAGCAAAATATAACTGTAAATAGACTTTTGAGTATATCACCCTATTTATCAATAATTTTGGATAGTATTTTAGGTTAAGACCCAAATAGGGGCAAAACAAGGCAATAGAATTAATTTGGATTTTACCTTAAATCGATCATGACTTGGAAATAATTGAATTAGAACAAGAGTTCAAAAAATGTTAAATTTTGGTGATAGACTTTGATTGTTAATTTATGAATAGAAAATAGAAGTTACTATTGATGTGACAAAACTATATATATATATATATATATATATATATATATATATATATATATATATATATATATATATATATATATATATGTGATGCGTATTATGAATAATAGACTATGATATTATTGTTATTCATAGAATGCATTATATTTGAATTTTCTTACAAAAATTAAAAATTTGCAGTGTGTGTGTATATATATATATAGTTGGTATAAATTGAACTTGTTATATTTATTATAAGATAGTGGAGATTTATTCATATGGTTGACAGATTAAATGTATGCCTTTTGATTATTCATGTGTTAAGCATGTTTTATACATGCTAGTAAGAAGTAATCCATATAAATCTATTGTTGATAATTATATTAACTAAATCTCGAATTGTTGTTACTAACTAAGCAATGAGATGGACTTCACTAGCTTACTAGTATCGCCAATGTCAGATGAAGGTAATCTAATCAAGTAATGTGTATGAATTTGACTGATCTTAGAGATCAATAACTATTGAAAACTTTGGCTAAAGTAATTTTTAGTTAGATATTGCCATTTTATATGTATGATTTACATGATTGTGTGATATCATGTTAGAACATATTTCTTTATGGTACATATCATGTTATTAGAAATCATACAGTACACAAGTACTAGCTTGTCTCTTTATATTCCCACACCGTCACTATCTACTCATATGTAAAGTGAGGGCCATTCCTTGATGGGATATTATGCATGGGATCATTGTTCCATGGTTGTTGTAGAAAAGTGCTCAAATGACGATCTTCCTCCCCACAACAATACTTCTTTAGAGACTACACTTGAGATTATCATAGATACTAGAGTTTGAAAACTCATGCTCCGTGGAGCCTTGTATCTTGTATTGTATTTATTATTATTGAAAAATTATCCTTGACGAGATTTAATTATTTACTTATTATACATTGACAGTAATGACTATATGTTTGTACCATCCATGACTGAAAATTTATAATTACTTTATGCATTCATATATGTTTTGTTTCATATGATATTATTGATTAATAAAAGGTAGATGTTACATACTTATTTTAAAGTTAATATACTTAGAGTTTTATATCTAGATCACTCATTATATTCTCATAGTGAAATATAATGAAAGAATACATTGATTAAACTTTTTAAAAAATGCTATTCTATGTCAATCCCAATGGAGATGTTACACTTGTGGGCTTAAACCTATTGCTAATCGAACACCTCCTCCTAAATCCTTCGTGGCTTTGTTCAATCACTATCCAACCTATTTTTAGATTCCTATTTCCATCACTCTTCACTATTTTAAACTCCTTGCCTGTGGATTACATCTCCTTTTTCATCCCTAATATCATATCAAAAACTCAACATACATTTGGGCACCCAAATGATCACCCATAACCTCTAATACTACCTATAGTATAGTTTTCACCTCCTCATCTTTCCCTATCCTTATTATTGTGTCAAAAAACCCTCCAAATATACTACAAAATCATTTTATTCTCCATTTTAATCCTTCAATATGTCTTCAAGGAAGTCATCTACCTCCTTGAAGAAATTTTTACAAACTAGGCTCTCATCATCCTCTTCATCTTCTTCATTATGTGTTTCGAATGCTTGCAAAAAAATCTCCTGAATCCCATCATCTTTCATAGGTATCTATGATACAAAATCATACTCTTATCCACATGATTAAACTGATAAATATTAAATTGGTTTATCTCATTTTTTTCTTATCTCATTCTCATCCACTTTCTATTAGCTCTACACTAATTGCTATCTCCTTCCTTCACCACAATCGTGCCATGTACAAATAGCATTGTAATATTATTATTTGTATGAGGATAATGTATTCATTGACTCATAAGAGTCTCATATCCAATATTTGGGCTACTCCCACATATGCAATGCAACTTGCATTATTCATTCTTCTTGGTAGAAACATGTCCACCATCTTTATATTTTTTCTTGCCTTTATGCCACATGGGTGACAATATTCATCTCTCCTTATCCAAATGCTCTTTGGACCAACCTCTATCTCCCAGTTTTTGACTAGTCCAACCATAATTCCAATTTTTATCCATCTCATGAGATAGAGTTTTGATGCATACACATATCTATCCACCATTGTACTATTGAGAAGGTCTTCTTCATCTTTCCATTCTATTTCACTTTATCTTTTGAGGGTCATCTCTCTCACCTCCAGCTATTACAAATTAAATCCATATTTTATGTCCTCTTGACAACATTATTATACCATCGCTTTCCCACTCTATCTTGTCTCCATGATGACTTAAAGATAATCGTCTATTTATGGTATATCACCAATACCAACCATCTCTTCAACTATTGCTTTCATATTATACTCTTGTTCAACTTCTTCACTTTGATTGTCATACAAATGAGCATGTTGGATTGAACCAAATTTTATCCTTTTATTTTCCATCTTCTCCATTATTGGACCTACATGTTGAACAAACACGTTAAATGAATCAATATCTCCCAAAAACACATTTTCCAGTTCTTCATTATGCTTTAAGAACATGTTGTCCAACTCTTCTTCAATGTTTGCATGTTATTCAAAACTTGTGCTCACATAATAGAATCAAAAAGGCCCACTCTCAACAACCTTAATAATTGTTTTATTCTCATCCTTATTTATGTTTTCATCTCCTTTACATAGTTGGTCTATGACCATACTTTCCTTATGTGCATTAGCTTGCACAACAACTATATCCATTGTCTTCTTCATGGAAATCTACAACTCCTCATGCCTGCTCTATTTTATTATATATGTTGTTCCCTTCGTAGAAACTTAAAACTCCTCATGAATACAATAGTCATTCCCATCTACTATTTTCTTTACGAAAATTAGTAGATTTCCTTGGTTGTCCTCAACCATTCTTCCCTTCAAAATAGAAATGACAAATTTATTGCCATCTTTTACCAAGGATGATTCTAATTTTTCCCACTCATGGGATACCATAAACTCATTCCATTCATCAAAAAATAAGTATCCTTCTTATGGTTCAAAAAATATCACATACATATCCTCTTTCATGAGGATTTATTCCTCTATGGGATGCTTACAACTCTCTTTATCTTTGTTGTTCTGAAAAATAAATTTGAGCTTCTCATATGGAAACCTACCCTTCTTGTTGTCTTTCAAGACAACCTTTTTCTTTACATGTACACATCCTTCTCCTTGATAATTTTTAAAGTATACTTTAGCTACTCACATGGAAACTTACCACTCTTAGAAATATTATTATTTTCCTCTCTTGCAAGCCTTGTCACATGAAGCTTCTTTAGCCATTCTCATTTTAATTTTTGGTGTACAAAAAAATCCAACTTCTTGGAAACCATTTGTTCCCAACCACTCACCTTATTATTAACTTTCCTTTGTCTTCTCTCTTGGAGATATTTCCAATATACAATTGCACTACCACATAATATCTTGCATGAAACCTTTACCCTAATGGGATCTATAACATTTTCATCTTTAAAATATATTTTCATCTCAACTATCCATTTCATGAGCTTTTCTGGATTTTCTTTTCCATAAAACAAATCAATAACACCAAGAGACTTGCCTCTTTCCTTAACCATGAACACTGATAATATCTTCCTTCTACTAGAATATTTTACTCCACTTATTTGGCCTTTATCCAAAGCATCTAACCTATCTTGTAGGGAAAACAACCCTATCATCATATCTTCTTCATCATATTCACTCACAATTGCAACTTCTTCACTTTTTAAAGTCATTTCTATCTTATCTAGTCTGGCTTGGAATCCTTTCAACATCTTTGTCAAGTCTTCCACCTCTCATGATATTTATTTGTGTGACATATCTCCGCAATCGGCGAAGTTATCTTTCAAAACCCACAATGTAATAAAAATAGAGCCTCTCTCACACTCTCAATACTTTAATGACTTCTCTCACACCTACAACAATCTTATGCAAACTTATCTTTCACAACTTGTACTTCACTTAGAAAACTTCTCTTTCACATCTTGTAACTAACTCATACAATATCCTTACACACATACTACAAGGAAAACACCTTGTTATGATACCAACTAGTGAAAATATAAAGATGGGGTCAACTTAAAGACTACCTTTACCTTTGTGATGCTTGGTTAGACACTCACTCATGGACACACATTGAACATATTTTCATGGAATTAAATTTGTTTAACAAGCTTTAGTCATTGAATTGAGTAATAAAATATTACAAATAATGGACACTTACTCTCATACAATCCTCCAACAAATCAACATTCTTCCCTTATTTCTCCTTTGAATTATACTTCAAATTATGTTTTAAATTCTATCTAGAAAAATTTTTAGCTTCTAATTATTTGCCTTTCATCTGTAAAACTTCAATCAATCAACTGCCTTCTGTTCGCCACCTATGAATATTCATTTTTTTGACCTAAAAATGAATATCTTCCTTCAACTTTTTATTAGCTATCTCTTTCTTCTAATTATCTCCTCCCCCACTTTAGAAAAATTCCTCTAATCACTATAATGTCTTGAGTCATAACATTCTTACCACTTGGATATTTTCGAGGATTTTATTCATGTCATGATATATATATATATATATATATATATATATATATATATATATATACCACATGGGAGTTCATATGAATCTAACAAACATGAGGTTGTCAATAATTTACATCATTGCATCAATGTACCATCAAATAACATATGAAATCTCATGCAAATGCTACAAACTGAACTTGTCCTTATGTAACCAAGATAAAATAACAAATAAATGAAAGAAAACACACAAACACACAAGGACTCTTTTTTTGGTTGATAAAATATTGCATGAACCCTTGGATGCTCTTGCATCAAAATACTCACATTGGTAGGTTTGACTGTATTTTTCTAACTTTGATTTGTGTAGGGTTTCTTCACTAGTTTATTGCCTAGTTTAAGATCTTCATGTATGCTTGTTTCCCTAACATATATGGAATATTGTATTGAATTGTTGAGTTTTTACTTTAACTTAACTTGGCACTCAAAACAAATAAAGATGTTATATATTTTTTCAACCACATAAGTGGTTTTACAAAATACATATCCCACATGCTAGAATCAAACATCCATGTAGTTTGGAATGAGTGTGACCACATAAGGGTTTATAGATAGAATCAAACAAACAAAAGGGTAGGGAAATTTTTAGTGGCATGTATTAAAAATATTGGATATCACTAGGTGAATCAATTTCATAATGATGGTGAATTAGGTTAGAAGGTGTATAATAGTGTAGGTGAATTAGGAGGTGGCATGTGGTGAATGCAATATTAGAAAGCATTTGATTGTATAGTTTACTATGGAGTTATCCAACTATATATTATAGTTGTTCAACTGTATAATGCAGTTTTCTAATTGCATAATGTAGCTGTCTGAATGTATAATGCAATTATATAACTTCATAATGAAATTATCCAATGGCATTATACATTTATTTGATAGTATTTTGTAGTCATTTGAATACATTATGTAGTCATCTAACTGCATCTTATATTCATCTAATTGCATGGTGTAGTCATCCAACTACATCCTACATTCATCTGACTACATCTTACAATCATCTAACTATGCCTTGAAGTCATTTATTTGTGCCTTACAATCATTTGACTACATACTATAGCCATCCAACTACATGACACAACCATCCACTTGCATAGTGCAGATGTCTGACATCACTGTGTATGATACATACTATTGATAAAGAAATTAATTAAGCCATTCATAAACAACATAATTGAGCATACAAGACCAATTGAATACATAATTGATTTATGAATTAAAAAGAGAAAGTATTGTGCAATAAAAAACATAAATTTATCATGACTGAATTTAATTCAAGTATATTTGAAATACATACAAATTAAAACTCAGATAGCTTGAATAACCCTTTTGCAACATGTGCTTCATCAATGACATTTGTATGTATTGTCCCAATGACTTTTTAAATATCTTCTTTGGCTGTTGTAATAGTAACTTCTCTACTTTCAGTAAGAGAGCTTCAAATTGAAATCACTCTTTCATATGGAAACTCATCCACTACATAATTGAAAACATACAACCTCAAACATGTATCAAAATTTTTATCCAATTTTTTTCTAAGCTTGGATTTGACAAAAGATAGTGCACTAAACACCGTTTTGTCTTCCACCGACCCTAAAATAATTATTTGGTATAATTTATATAGCAAAAAATATTCACTAATTCTTTCTTGTAGAACACTGTTGGGATACACTTTCTTCCATAGCCTTGTAATAACACCTATTTTTTTTGGTTCATCTAAGGTTGAATATTGTTCAACCATTGTAATTCCAAAATTTGTTGACTACTTTTTCAGTAAATCTTTTCTCAAATACCCTCAACTTCAACTCTATTAATTTCTACAGACTTATTAAAATTATTAATGAGATCACCCATGTATTTGATAAGTAAATTACTTGTTATTTCTTTACCCTATAGTTTAGTCCAAAATATAGGATTCACCACTCTTATGGCTTCAAGCAATTCATCTCTTTGAAATCGATCTCAAATTTTAGTAGATAATCTTTTTGAAAAGTTACTCAATTTCATTTTTGTCTCGACAATGCCATTATCATATAGAACACGTGATATAGGTACTTCAATTTTTGCTCCATCCAGATGAGTTAGTCTTTGGAAAGTGTGCATTGGTATCTCCTTTCCATTAAGGACAATATAAAGATGATCATTACTATTAAATTTCAAATAGTTTTTAGGGTCCTTAATATCTATAAATTTTTTATCAACTGTCAAATATTGATCTCTTAATACTTTCATTTGTGTAGTATAATATATCCAAGGATTGACAAATATGCTTCCTTAACCATATAAAGTCAACAATATATGTGGATATTTCTTGTGCAAGTTTCATCAAACAATACATTTCTTTCAACATGGGTATAATACCACACAATGTTAGTAGGGTTTCAAAATCTATCAAATGGTACAATAAATCTTTTGCCTTGTCAACATCCATCCTATATTTAAACATAAAACCTGTTAGCGATTGATATTATTCAAATATTATACATGCAAGATCATACATAAAAATCCATCTTGTATCAACATATTTTAATGGTTTTTTACCATCAATCACTCCAATCATAAATTTATGAAATTCTAAAAACCTTTTTGGACTGCTTAACATGTATATGTGCATGTCATAGATAAGCTCCTCTACTTTATCTATATTTTAAAATGTGCTAACAATTTTGTAAGCAAGATTCATTCTATGTGCCATGCAGTGGATTGGAGTCATATATGCGGAAACTATTATTTGTAGGTGAACACATAAATCGATTTTATTTCCCTATATTATTGATGCCCCATCTGCACCAACACACACTAACTTGGTACCTATATCATAACAATTCATCCCAATAATATCTACAAAATTAGAAATAACTAGTTTGGAAAGGTTCTCAACATTACAATTTTCTTTCATTTTACTTACAGATAATGGTGAGGTTTCCTTGAATGGTTCTCAAATGTATAAACAATAATGCAAATCCATGATGTGTTGTCAACTATTGTTTTTTCATTAATGGATAGTGAGATAAACTGTGTTGCTTTTATTTTTTCCTTCAAATACTCCTTTTCAATTATCATAATACATTTTGCCATCTTCAAGGCACTGCTATCTGGCCAATTTGATTGAAGAATGTTATGTAATCCAATATACTAAAATAAAATCTTGTAATCTAAAAAATCAGAGATTGGTTTGCCTTTTTTTAGAATGTGATATAAAGTGGATAATTGTATATTTTTGGTAAATAGATTGACTTGAGTAACTTTTCTAAACTAAGCTATGATTATTAATCCTTTCTGAATGAGGCATTGTTGATGCTTCTGATGATTTTCATACTTTTTTGCGTAACATTGATGCATGTATTATTTTACATTTTTTCATTTCAATAGTTTTTTGATTTTTCCATCTTTGTCTTTTACTGACTCATATATTTTGCCATAATGTTTCTTAATTGTGTCCTACTTGAGTTGCATTTTGTGTTCCTTTCCAATTTTACAACTGCATATTATACATTTACATTTTTTTAGGGTTTTGGTACTATTTTCATGTTTTACTTGTTCAATGAATGGGTATTCAGTTGCCTAGTCAAACTTAAATGACCTTCCATTTATCCATATACTTATATTTTTCGCTTAGATTTTTTACTACTTTTTTCAACTGAAGATTGTATTGGCTAAGTGGAAATCTCATCTAATGGTGTTGGGTACTCATTATCAACATCCATGATGATGTCCTCTAGTGTCTTTTTACTTGAATTCTTTGTGGGCATTTCATACCTGGGGACATCTTCTAGTAGAGGCATATATTCAAAAGGGTTATCAATGGGTTCTACTTATAAAATGGGTATAGATATTGTAATTATTATTAAAAATTTGTCCTTAATATGAAAGTGTAAAGAATTAACAATACATTAAATCATATAATATTTAGTACCTCTATTGAGAATTTGATATCTAAGGATGTCTTCTAACAGAGGCTTATTTTCTAAGCCTTCAAAATTATTATCATTGGCCTCTACATGCAAAATGATTGTAGATGAATTATTAATAAAGATTGTAAACAAATAACAAAATAATAATCAAATAATATTTAGTAGCTCTTTCTGGTGTTTCATACCTAAGTACATCTTCAATGGAGGCATATCTTCAAAACTATTATCATTGGGTTATATAAGCAAAATGATTGTAGACTAATTATTAATAAAGATTGTAACAAAAGTACAAATAAATAAAAAAATAATAAATCAAATAATAATTAGTACCTTTGTCTAGTATTTCATACCCAGGTACATCTTGCAATGGAGGTATATATTTGATTATATTGTCATTGAATTATACATGCAAAATAATTGTAGACATTAATTATTATTAAACTCTAATAATAATAATAATAATAATAATAATAATAATAATAATAATAATAATAACAACAACAATAATAATAATAATAATAATAATAATAATAATAATAATAATTTATAAATTAATATTTATACCTGTGTTTGCCCTCTGGCTGAAATAAGATAATAGGTTGTTCTATTTTTTAAATTTCTCTGACGCCATTGAACCAACAATGCACACAAGTGACAGTCACTTGACTATTACACAAAGGCACTTGACTGCTAGTTGCAATCATCCAACTACTCCATGTAGTCTCTCTACTACACCATGTAGTCACTTGCCTACTGGTTGCAATCACCTGACTACTACACACAATCACCTGATAATTGCATGTAGTTATATGACACCTTTTTGCTATCATCTTCCACCTTTTAACTATCATCCGTCACCTGGTTATTATCTCCCAACTACTTGTTATAGAAGCATGATAAACAAATTTAGAAAAGAACATAGAGGAATGAATACCATATATATAGTGGTGAATGTCCAAAGATTGGATTTATTAGACCTGACGATATACATTTATAAGGAAAAAATATTTTAAAAAGTAGGCAAACTAACCCTTAAATTTAAATTCTATCATAAAATTTAGGTGATCTCACACTATTAGCTACCCCACAAAATCACAAAATATCAAATTTAAAAAATAGTATATTCATGAATTAACAAAGATTCATCACTAAAAAAAACTGCAAAGTGGTTATATATTTGTGCAACCACATAAGTGGTGTTATAAACTACATAACCAAAACCTAAATCTTATATGTATTCATCACATATATTACTCATGTTTGGTTATTCCAAATATGTATGGATAAGGAAACAAAAAATCCATAAAAATTTAAAAGCCAAATCATTTAAAACAAAAGATAGTGATAAAAAGGTCAAAAAAGACATTCAAAAACTAAAATCACATCAAAAGACATGATCCATATCTTAGCACATGTCTTATTCTTAGTCTAAGCTTAAAATTCATAGTTGGCCTCATAATAGATATGAGGTCCATTGGGGTGAGGTAGGCTAGTAGACTAGGATAAGAGATCTCAAAATTTTCTCTAGTGCTACCTACTTTCTCTCTTGAGCACCCAATCTTCATAGTAGATTGATAGCTTTATAAGGGGGTTTGAGGAATGGGGAACATATTGTGAAAAGGTAGGTCCATTTTAGTTATTTTTATATATATAACCCTCATGAGATGATATTAATACTACACTTATTCACCCACAAAGTTTTGTGTTTATTATGAACAACTATATTTTAAATTTGGCATCTAATAAATCCTTAACACTTACCTATTTACTTAGTATGCCTTGTGCCTATTAAGGTTTATTATAAATACTTGCCATGTTTTTCCATTCTATATTTCATTAAAATATTCCCAATATTCCTATATGAATATGCTTTGTTAATCGATCATACCCCTTGGGTTTTCTATTTTTGAGTTGCAATATAAAACTTTGGATAGGATAGGCCTTCTTCACAAACATCTCCTTATTATCCAAAAGTATTTTCTATTATTCACATTTATCTCATTAGTTTAATTTTTTTGAGTTTCAATGTAAGACATTAGATAGGACCAATATTTTCTCACAAAGTATCCTATAAGCTTCATACCATGATTAGTCAACAAAATAACTATGCTTCTTGATATTGACATATTTTACTTATATCTAATTATCTTTTTGTTTTGCATACTTCTCAACTGGATTTAGTGTGTTTTAAATTTTGATTTACAAATCATTTAGATACTACCCAACTTGATTTAGTATGTCTCATATTTACATTTTATCTATTTATGTTTTACACACTTCTCAACTTGATTTAGTGTGTTGTATATTCTTTCATTTCCTTTTGTCTTACACGTTTCTCAACTTGATTTTCTATGTTTTATATTCTTTCATTTACTTTTGTCTTACATGTTTTTCAAACTTAATTTAGTGTGTTTTAAAAATTCCTTTATTTAACATTTTACATGCCTCTACGTGATTTAATGTGTTTTATATTTTATTTTTTATGAGATCTAATATATTTTACATTTTTACATTTTTTTATCATTCTTTTTAACCATGTTTCTATTCACAACTACTAGAAAATAATCCAAAATACGTCATGCATTTTCTCATAGAATATATTATAAATTATAAATGTGCTAGAAATAAAATACATACATCCATAACATCCATGAGTCATAACCAAATATATATATATATATATATATATATATATATATATATATATATATATATATATATTCAATGTTTGATATAATACAACAAACATAATACAATAAACATCTCTATGGATGTGGTTCACCCTACCCATCTGGTGGATGAACCACACTACCCATCGATGTTGAGACTATCCCTTCTGAATGGTCCACTACAAT
Source organism: Torreya grandis (assembly GCA_037957365.1). Lineage (NCBI taxonomy): Eukaryota > Viridiplantae > Streptophyta > Pinopsida > Cupressales > Taxaceae > Torreya > Torreya grandis. The sequence goes on from JARHVA010000362.1 coordinate 1,584,753, forward strand.
GGCTCCATCCATGAGCATAGACTCTTTCGATACCCTTGTAGATTAGCCACGTGGGCCTATACACATCCCAACTCTTTATAGGTATCTATATGAACAACCTGCTCCTTGACTTTTGTCTACAATGACCATGGCTCTCCATCACCCACTCTAAGTGGTAGATATGTAGTAACTCCTCATCTCTATAGCTCTCACATTGCCTCACCGAGTAATCAAAACCAACTATCATATGTTGGGGTAGAGAATACAATAGGATAAAATATATCGATAGTATTATGATGCAATATTGCATCATCCAAAATATCATGCTGCACTATTCACACTATCACAGACCATCCGAACTCCTCATTCATAGTATCTAAAAAATAAAAACCAAATGTACATTAGATCACACATATATAAACTATCTCAAAAACATCTATCTAAATAGATATATATCTATCTATCTAGCTACATAAAAATATACAAAACACTTACCAACAATAATCTCTCCATTAACACATCCACTGAGTACATGCACTAGAGCAACTCTTTGAGGTGATGTAAAACTAGGATGGAGTATATGTGCATGCCATGGTCCACTTTGGATCTATCATTCTATCAACAAACTCTATGCAGGTTGTACCATAGGATCTCCCTGATCAATTACCTCTACCTGCAGCTCCTCCTCCTACACCTCCACATTCACTTATTGATGTCTACATCACCATGGTACCCATGTCAATAGTTGTAACACTTGTTATGGCACATTAATAACCACATCCTCCTGTACTACTACTAATACCTCCTCCTTAGCATATCTATATGCTCTATGTCATTTTTATCATCTAATCCAAGCTCTAGATCAACATGGCTGAATTATAGGTACATTAACAAGCACTATTGCACCTATACTGCACCTTTGCTCCCTAGAATGTCATGCCCAATAACCATGAACTACTATAGGCACCACTTGAGGTGAAAATCCTAACTATATATGTAGGTGAGAAATAGGATGTGGCTCTACCCACCATGTATGATGTTCAATAATATGAACACAAGCTAATCTAAGAGAAAAAATTGGCCAAGTAGGCCAACTAGTCACAATACCTGCATACAACTACCATACAATGTCACCTTGAGTCACATTCTAGGTTATTCAAGTGTGTGGTACATCTTGTAACACATGATCAAGTATCCATTTAAGCACATGAGGTGAACTATCATCAACAGGATGGGGAAACCTAGTTGGTTGATACATAAGGAACCTCTCATATATCTAGCTACTAAGTATAATAATGGGGCCCATAGTCATCTTCTCAAAAGAAACAATGTTATACAAATCATGTACTAATTGCACCTAAATAACTAACCCTAGGTCATATCGAGTACCCTAATCTAGAATAGGTTGACACAAGGTACCCACATATAGTAACACCTTCCCATTTGAATTGTGACAAATCACACAAGCTGTCATAAGGCTAATTATAACTTTCATAATATCTAGAATGGTTGATACATAGACATCAAATAGATGCACATGCAAGCCATAAAAATACCTCTATGTTTCAGTCATCGATAGGGCTAGGGATTGTCTCTCTAGATCTATCTCAAAGGTATCACAAATCACATGAGTACCTATAATCATAAGTCTTAGAATCACATTGACATATTCTAAGGTGATACCCACCTCAATGGTATCCCCATCCACCACCCATATGCAAGTGTTAGTTAATCACTCCCATACTTCTAAGAACATTATGACTAAATCAACACTCGAAGGTATCTGATGCATTTGCATGATCCTTCCAAACCCAATGTCATCAAACGTGCATGATCATTGGTATTGAATCTATTAAACAAATCTAGCAGCCACATTACATCCACTAAATGCTAGAGTCTTCATCACCTTTGAAAAATATCAAACAAAAAAGCTCATACTAGTCCTTAATATTTGATAATTATGAAAATACAATCCAAAAATTAACAATAAATTCATTTTCACTAAAATTAACTACTTCATCAACTTATTTTGACTTTTTATCCACATTTTATATTACATTGCCAACATAGCTATGTCGGCCAATTTTTTTTTTTTACTAAGTCAACTAGGTATCTGAGTACATCATCCACCAATAAAATTCAACCTAAATTGGCCGCTTTTTACAAAGTTGTCCACCTAATGTAATTATGCCAACCACTCGATACGTAGTCATCTAGGTCATCCTACTACATCGATCAATTAATATAAAGTCAAACACTTCTTACAACTATATCGACCACCTAAATACATTATTACATTGGTCAGGATGTACATGGTCAGCCTTATGTACATTATCAAACTAGATTGACCCAATTATACACAATCAACCACTTATTAACAAACTAGATCAACCTATTACTCCATAGACGACCACCTTCATTTACCTATCCATTTTAAATTGCATTGGCATTGCATATCTTATTCAGATATTGTGGTGATTTTTCACCCATTTTTCATTTATGCCTTATATACCAATGACCCTTTTCTCCCTTACCAATTGACCATCCTAATTCCTACTCTACCCTAAAATTTTTTGGGTCAAATTCTACTACACAAAGTTTGCCCAATACCTAGTTTTTCAAATCTACTTTATTTTCTACTTAAAATTGACAAACATACAAAATTAAGTACATTTTTGTTGGGTGAATATTTTGTCGTCAACTAACTGAAGACAAAATGGGTATATCACCCACAACGTAATGAGATAAATCTCTCCTCTTAGCAAGGGGAGGTTCCCTATAAACTATTACAAACTTAACTTATACTAAATATTAACTCAGGGGTGAGATCATATCATCCATTTCTCTTTTTTTAGAAATGATGTTCACAAAAAAAAAAGGGAAACTTTTCAAGTAATAACTGAATCCACAAGAAACCCACCAAAGAACAAAGTCTTTCATTGCTTCTCTTACTGATTTATAACTTATATAATAGTAGAATGAAGTGCAGCCCAAAGCCTCCACCGAAAACTACAACAGAGCATATGATAACAAAAGATAAAGGTAGTTCAAAGCCTTTCCAATATCCTTCATTCTAAGACACTAAAACACAAACTAAAGACTATTATGGTAGCACGAAGTCTCCATAATCAACTTCGAAACATCTCCTAGATTATTTTCACTCACTCTGCTTATTTGATCAAATGGATAAGATTATATTTAGGAAAATGACATAAGAACAATTTCCTACATAACACAAGTTATTTCAACACAAAGTTTGAAAGGTCACTTGCTTTCTCATTCACCTGATAAAATTTGATTAACAATCTAAGCTCAAAGTCTCAAAAATGTGTTTCAATTTGGGCAGAGTTTTGCCTCTAATAGCTGAGGGATCCTCCTTTTTCAAAAAATGAGAGATTACAATATATAACATCCAAAAGAAAGACTTTGGCGCTTCTTTTCCACAAATGGCCCATGCTACATTGAATGCATTGGAAAGAGGAAGTCATGTGAAGGGGCCATGCTGGAGCAGATTACTAGCCTTGACTTTGGTGTTTAAATCATATCAAATGTCTCTTCAAAAGCACGGGTTGCCTAGTCCTCTGAAAGGCAAGGCCGCTCGTCTTTATGATAATTACACGACTATCTACTCATCTTTACTCAAATGAAGAAAAATGGGCCATGCCATTAAATGCTTATGCTATTTGATAACCACTAGGTGGACTGTTCCACCTACTAGAATACCTCTTCTACTGATGCTTCTAGATTCTCTATTTTGTTCCCTCTTTCCTTGCTATATTTTGTCTCTTCCTAGTGATCTGAGCTCTCGGGGCTATCTTCTTTCCTTTTATTGGCTTCTCCGGCTCCTTTCTTAGTGGGTTGTTGAGTTTGCCCTCAAGTCTGCATCATTTGAAAACCAATAGTTATTCCATTATATTAAATTTGACATCCACGAGGATGTCACCAGTCGCTTGAACCTTTGGAACCTCAAACCATCTTTTAGAGTTCATCGTTTTAATGGTTCAATAGTTTAATGGTTCAGCAGCTCAATGGTTCGGTGGCTCAATACTTTATATTTTGCAAAGAGTCATGTTCACTCAGTCTTCTTATGAATTCAATGTATCATTGAACCAACTTTTTGAACCTTCTATTTGAACCCTCCACTTGAACCTTTTGCTTGAACCTTTCATTTGAACCTTTTGCTTGAACCTTTCGTTTGAACCTTCTGCTTGAACCTTTTTAGCAGAGTTCAATAGTTCAAAGTTCAATGCGACTAGGGTTTGTCTATATAGTTCATTTCATATCATTGAAAATGAGCAATTTCCTTTGCCAAAAAGGCTTGTACAATTGAATAACTTGACTGCTTAGAACATTTTTGAGAAAAAAGGAGACCATTTTTTGCCTGCAAGACCAAAATGGTCAACACATTGTCCACAAAAATGAGTGACTAGTTTTGGGAACAATAGTGGGCTCTAGTTGGGGAACTTCCATCTATTATATTTTGAAATTATCGAAGGGAGTAGAATCCAGACTCTAAGTGCCTTCATCCATGCCATTAGGCCACAGAGTCAAGCCACCCCAAAGAGAAAGATGTCAAAAACTAAACGAACAACACAAAATAAAAAAAGACTATACAAATGTATAAATGAACTTATCTGATACTTCAAGGATTAAAGTGCTTCAGATGCTACCCATTTTGAGGTAGTGAGAATGGCATTCCATCTTGATATTTTAGTAAGAAACTATTTTTACCACTGAATCGATGAATGGTGAATGGACTTCTCCATAAGGAATCAAAATTTCCATGCATTCCTTTTGGTTCTCTCCTCTTGTCCCATAACAAGACTTGATCTCTAATTTGAAACTCACGAATCCTTGCTTTTTTGTCAAAGAGTTTCTTTACCTTATTTTGACATTCAGAATTATGGTCCACTACCATAGTTCCTTGCTCCTCTAACTCGATCAGTTACATGATTCTTTTATCAATAGAATTTTTAAAAGTTGAATCCTCTATTGCCTTTGCCAACTTTAGTGCTAGTAGTTCCAAGGTAATGGGCATTTCTACATTCAGACCATACAGAAGTTGAAATAGTGACATGCCTATTGCCCTTTTAGGCATAATCTTATCTACCCATAATACATTAAACAACACTTTATGCCAAGTTCTCTGATTGTCATCTACTAGTTTCCTAATAATAGTAACCAGATTCTTGTTACTCGATTCTACCTGACCATTTCCTTACAGATAATAGTCTGAAGAGTGGGAAAAAATAATCTTGTGATCGTAGCCAAAATCAATAATCTCATGAGAAGAGAAACAAGTGGCATTGTCTGCTATAATCTTTTTTAGAACTCTAAATTGGGAAACAACATTTTCCTTAAGAAAATTACACACTACTTCTGAAGTAGTATGCTTAACTGGAATGGCTTCCACCCACTTGGTAAAATAGTCTATTGCAGTGAGAACATAGTTGTGTTTGGCACTTGAGGATGGGTTCACAGTGCCAATGAAATCAATACCCCATTGCTGAAAAGGTTCTTCAATCACCACCAGCTTGAGAGGTAATGCGGCCAACTTGGGTTTTCCAATGAATTATTGACACAACTCACATCTATGTACCCAATTATATGCATTATGAAATAGTGTAGGCCAATAATATCTGGCTCGTAGAATCTTATGAGTAGTCAAAGGTGCAGAAAAATGTCCTCCACAAGCCAAATTATGGAAAGACTCCAAAAGTTTACTCTGTTGTGCTTTATCCATGCAACGAAGAAATACCCCATCAAGGCTTCTTTTGTACAAACCGTTGTCCCACAAGACACAAAAGCTTTCAACTTAACATTTATTTTTTATTTATAAAACAAATGGGTAGGACACTCACCATAAGTAATAAAATGAGTGATATTGGAATAACACTCATCAGTAGTAGTGATAAAAAGAACTGTTGGCATGTTTTCAACCTCTGTTTCTTCATGTCCTATTTCTTTTGGTATGTTATCAGCAATTAATTAGTAGAGACCTCTTTCTTGCACAAGCTTAGTAGGTTTGATATCAAGATCAAACTCTTAAATTTTAGCAATCTAATTACCCCTTTTAGTACCAAACTCCTGTTGAGTTAAAATGGACTTTACTATTGTATCAAACACCAGAACAATAGTATGTGAATTTAGGATATAGAGTCAGAATTTTTTTATCACCTTAACCATGGCATAAACATGCTTCTCCATACTTGAATATTTTGATTTGTGAGCTTTGAGAGGGTAACTCATAAATGATATGGGAGAATCCACACCTTCTTTGTTTTGCTGAACCAAAATAGCTGAAAGTGTATGTTCAGAAGCATAGCTGTTACTATGAATTCTTTGGCATAATCTAGGCAAACCAAGATTGGGGCATGAGCAATAACCTTTTTGATATCTTTGAATGCTACTTTGTCTTCTGCAGTCCAATGAAAAGTAGCATTTCCCTTCATCATGTCAACAATGTGGCAAGTCTTCTCTGCAAATTTAAGAATGAAACTTCGTAAAAAATTCACCTTTCTAAACAAAGAATGAACTACAGTCTTATTAGCAAGAAGAATAAGATTTTGGATATACTTGACTCTTTTTGAGTCAATTTTTATGCCTTCTTAGGATACAGTGTGATCGAGAAGTTTACCTTCTGTAATCTCAAAAACTAACTTCTTGAGATTGCGATAAATACCATTTTACCAATAGCGTTCCAACACTTGTAAATGATGCACATGATCAAGATGATGTTTGAAAAAAGGTCAAGTCATCAAGATACACCACAATAAACTTCCCCATTTCATCTCTGAAGGCAAGATCCATTACTCTCTGGAAGGTGGTGCCAATGTTGATCAAACTAAAAGATATTCTGCAATATGCAAATGTACCCTAAGGCATAGTGAAAGCGGTTTTATATTGATCTGCTTCATTGACTTCCACTTGATTATACCCAAAAAAACCATCTAACATTGATAACATTTTTGAGCCAATCACTGTTTGCAATACTTGATCCATGATGGGTAGGGGGTAGTTATCCTTTAGAGAAGATTGATTTAAGTTTCTGAAATCGACACAGATACGAATTTCTCCATTCTTTTTTCTCACAAGAACTATGTTTGTGACCCAGGTGGAATAATAGATTGGAAAAATTATCCTAATATTTTTCCATCTTCGGGATCTCAGAAAGGATAGTACCTAATATTTTGGGATTGTATTGCCTTTGTTTTTGCTTGTGAGGTAATGACCTAGCTTTAAGAGGAATTTTATGCTGAATTTTTTTCAACCTAAAGGATTTTAAATCATCATAAGAATATGCTAAAACATCAATGTAATGGTGAAGAAGAGTAATGAATTTGAACTTTTCATCAGTAGTAAAACATTTTCCAATGTTGATCATTTTGGGATTTTCTTCTGTACTCAAATTTATTTGATCAAATTCCTTAGAGGAACTTGAATTTATTCGTTGCTACTTGATATACCTATCATGCTTATCAAATAGCTTCTCAAGAGAAACCAAATTTTTTGAGATTTTATTCCCTTTGAGTTGAAGAAACTCTTCACCAATTTGTGAATCTCTTTCAGGAACTGATTCCCATTGGGGAGAGTCACTACCTTCAAAATAAAGCTCCTCAAAACTATCCATTTTTTTCAAAAAAGAGATAATTTGATTATCACCATTAAATACCTACCAATGATCAGCATTATCAGGTATACTTGGTCAAGAGACCAACTCAATAGTGTACTTGTTCCATTTGAAATCTTTATGAGGAACCATGAGGGTTGTGGAGACATCCAATAAATTTGCACAATCATTAAACTCTCTTGGCACTATAAAAATATTGAAAGTATCAAAACTTTCAATGTAATATCATATAAGATTGTGATAATGTTACAATATTTCATTTTTGGTTTGGTAAAGACTTCTCACTTGACAAACCACCAATTCAACATCTCCTCGAGCATGGAGAATTTTAACACCTTTAGCATGAACAACTTGTAATATGAGCAACAATGATTCATATTCGGTGGTGTTGTTGGTATTGTCAAATTGCAACTTGTATGTGTAAGGGAAGATTTCTCCTTATGGGGATATTAAAATAATTTTGGCTCTAGAATTAGTAGAAGAATAGCTGCCATTAAATTATAAAATCCAAACATCATTAGAATTTGATCTTCTTAAAGATTTATCTTCATTAACGAGGGAAGACCCTCTTTTACCTAAACTTTTTTCTACAAATTCTTCTAATTTTTTTTCTAAATTATCTGAATTATCATCTAATGAACTTTCTTCTGATGAAATAGAAATATCTTTACAGGACAGAAAATAATTACCCATTCCTGAGGATTCAAACAAAATTTGAGCTTCTGGGTTTGACGTTTGAGTAACAATATATTTTGACTCTTTCTCAGGAAGCAAATTTTACATGATGCACTTAATAGGTATCCTCGCTTTAAATAGATCCATGTTCAACTCTCCACCTACATCTTTACAAAAATTACATCTGAGCAAAATACCAAAAAAAGCTGAAACATTAGCCACTAAGACTGTCATCTTAATCCTCTTATCTAGAAAAGCCACAAATACAAATTGGGCATCTTTGATTTGACCCAAAAGTGGCACTTACTTATTTTCCATGGAGAAACATCTCCCAAAAGTCTTAGTTAAGGTAAGACCAAGGGAATATGCTACCTTGGCGGGCATAACATTATCAAAGGCTCCAAAGTCTATTATACAATTGCTTAATTTATGACCATTTATCAATAAAGAAACATAGAAAGGTTCTATTTTCTTAGAGGCAACAAGAGGAGTAGCGGCAAGATTATTTTGGGTGGGTTTGCTCTTTGAGGGATCATGAGTCACTTTTGAAAAATCTTGTCTTGTAGGGATGATTTTATTTTTGATGCATTCAGCCAATCTATCCAACTACTCAGGGTTGGCTTGTAAGTACTCAAACTCAGACATTTGGATCTTGGTCTTCCTAGCATGATCAATTATGTCAAATAACTATAATGAACTAGAAATAGAGGAAGGAAGTCCATCATTATTTGATGTGGCACTGGTCTGAGGAAAGAAGTAGAAGGTACAAGATTGTTTGAGGTATTTACTTTCTTATTGGTCATCAGGTCCTTCGATTGGAAAGGCAACAAAGTTCCCCATTTAGCAATCGAGATCACTGGCTGAGGTTCTTTTACTGCTTTTGCCCTATCGGCTTATTGAGTTGACTAGTTTTGGGACCTGGTAAAAATAGCATATGCTCCGTCAAACACTTCTCTCTTTTTTCTAGCTTCATCTTGGTAATTTAGAAAACCAATATTAGAGTTGTCAGCTAATTTTTCTTCTCCTTATGCAAAGAGATTAACATCCTCTTCTTGGTCTAACTAAGGTTGGAAAGAGAAATCATGTTTAGCTTCATAATAATTGACTACTGAGTTGATCGGTGTTGCTTCAATGGCAAGCTTCCCCTATGTGGGAGGAAGATGATTGTGTTGCCCTTGATTTTTGGTAGCATTGCCTTTATATGAATGGTTTGGAAATGTCCTCCTTGGTATATCTCAATAAGGAGGAGTAGACATACCTTGGGCCATTTTCCTTTTAAGATTTAGCAATTCATTCGCTAACTTTTGCACCATAGGATCAGTGGTGCTTAGGGAAGAATTTTTAGCAGATGAAGAAAATTTATTTCTATTAAGATATCTTCTTATCTTACCTACAAGGATAAGATCATCTTCAACCTCGGTAGCTAACATTTGAGTTGCAGAAAGATCTATAGGGCCAGCCCACCTCAATAGAAAACTTACTTTAGGAAGTTGAGAATTGATGAAGAAACACTTAAGATGTTCCAGTGTTGGCTGAGAAATTGTAGGGATCCTGTTCCTCAGCTTATTGAATTTAGAAACAAAGTCTCACATAGGCTCATGAGACTCCTTATTAATTTGCGTAAGCTGAGCCAACAAGGCATGTGCATCTTCTGCGGGTTTGAACCTAGCCTCAAACTTGGCCTTGAGAGTGTTCCAGTCAGTTATATTCTGAGCTTGCAGATGATAAAACCAATCTACGGTAGTGCCTTGAAATGTTTCTACAAATAGTCTTACATGTATATCTTCATATTCAACGTCTATCACACCACAGGCTATGCAAAAAGCTGCAACATGCTCATCAGGATGAACTTTTCCATCACTGTAGAACTTGGGAAAATTCTTTCTTGAACTATGAGGTATTTCATATAAAGGTGGGGTTAGATTGAGAGGGCCAAAAGTGTTACCCCAAGGGCCTTGGGCTACCATGATGTAGTGATTAAAAGGAGGGATAACAAACCTTTGTGGGGTAAGTATAGATAAAACTCTGCTAGCACTAAAACTAGAAGCTTCACCTAGTATTAGAGATCTGACATTGGTAGGAAGAAAACTCCTGGTTCACTAAAGGTGAGACTGTGGAGGAAAAAGATTAAAATTATTTTGCTGCACAAACTCGAATACATGATCAACAATACTCTGAGCTCTCTAGCTTCACGTATACTATGGATCTACCAGAAGTAGAATGGAAAAGAACTAGAAATACTTCAATTTGAAGCATGAAGCTTCAAATTGCACGTTCTTCACCAGTGGAGTCACCAAAAAATTGTTGGGTGAATATTTTGTCATCAACTAACTGAAGACAAAATAAGTATATCAGCTACAATGTAATGAGATAATTCTCTCCTCTCAGCAAGGGGAGGTTCCTTATAAACTATTACAGACTTAAATTATACTAGATATTAACTCAGGGGGGAGATCATATCATCCATTTCTCTTTTTTCAGAAATGATGTTCACAAAATAAATAAAAAACTTTTCGAGTAATAACAAATCTACAAAAAACCCACAAAAGTACAAAGTCTTTCATTGCTTCTCTTACTGATTTATAACTTATATAATAGTAGAATGAAGTGCAGCCCAAAGTCTCCACTGGAAACTACAACAGAGCATATGATTACAAAAGATAAAGGTAGTTCAAAGCCTTTCCATTATCCTTCATTCTAAGACACTAAAACACAAACTAAAGATTATTATGGTAACACGAAGTCTCCATAATCAGCTTCGAAACATCTCCAAGATTATTTTCACTCGCTCTACTTATTTAATTAAATGGATAAGATTATATTTAGGAAAATGACATAAGAAAAATTTCCTATAGAACACAAGTTATTTCAACACAAATTTTGAAAGGTCATTTGCTTTCTCATTCACCTGATAAAATTTGATTAACAATCTGAGCTCAAAGTCTCAAAAATGTCTTTCAATTTGGGCAGAGTTTTGCCTCCAATAGCTAAGGGATCCTCCCTTTTCAAACTATGAGAGATTACAATATATAACATCTAAAATAAAGACTTTGGCGCTTCTTTTCCACAAATGGCCCATGCTGCGTTGAATGCATTGGAAAGAGGAAGTCCTGTGAAGGGGCCATGCTGGAGTAGATTACCAGCCTTGAATTTGGCATTTAAATCATATCAAATGTCCCTTTAAAAGCATGGGTTGCCTGGTCCTCTAAAAGGTAAGGCCGCTCCTCTTTATGATACTTACATGACTATCCACTCGTCTTTACTCAAACGAAGAAAAATGGGACGCACCATTGAATGCTTACGCTCTTTGATAACCACTTGGTAGACTGTTCGACCTACTAGAATAACTCTTTTACCAATGCTTCTAGATTCTCTATTTTGTTCCCTCTTTCCTTGCTATATTTTGTCTCTTCCTGGTGATCCAAGCTCTCGGGGCTATCTTCTCGCCTTTTGCTGGCTTCTCCAGCTCCTTTCTTCATGGGTTACTGAATTTTCCCTCGGGTTTGCATCATTTAAAAACTAACAATTATTCCATTGTCCTGAATTTGACATCCATAGGGATGTCACCGGTCACTTGAACCTTTTGAACTCAAACTGTCTTTTAGAGTTCACCGATTCAATGGTTCAACGGTTCAATGGTTCGGCGGCTCAATGGTTCGGTGGCTCAATACTTTATGTTTCAAAAAGAGTCATGTTCACTCAGTCTTCTTATGAATTCAATGTATCATTGGACCAACTATTTGAACCTTTAGTTTGAACCCTCCACTTGAACCTTTCGCTTGAACCTTTTGTTTGAACCTTCCACTTGAACCTTTCATTTGAACCTTTCACTTGAACCTTTTTAGCAGAGTTCAATGGTTCAAAGTTCAATGCGACTAGGTCAGTCTATATAGTTCATTTCATATTATTGAACCCCATCATTGAACCATTTATCATTGAACCCTGACGTTGAACCCTTTGAAAACAAGTGATTCCCTTTGTCGAAAAGGCTTGTGCAATTGAATAACTTGATTGCTCAAAATATTTTTGAGAAAGAAGGAGACCATTTTTGGCCTGTAAGACCAAAATGGTCAACACGTTGTCCACAAAAATGAGTGACTAGTTTTGGGAACAACAATTTCATACTTGGATTATGCTAACATTAGTTTCTATACATCTACAGCCTCATGTTCCTCACCTTTGTGCCATAGCCTTTCTCGTCACTCTTCTAGGTCTCATAGAGCTCTAGTTGTCTCAAAATAGTAAATTTACAAATGAATAGTTAAAAATTGTATTTATATTTAAAATTTACAAATTCTTTAACTGATAATTGTTTAATAAAATATTTTGTATTTTTCTCATAACTATGTTTCTACAAGCTTTTTTTACAAACTACAAGTTCTAGAATCCTGACAATGTAGAGATTTTTTCTATACTTAACCCATATTTAAAAAAAAAAATGATTTTTATCTTATTTTTCATATCCATCCAATGTTTTATAGATCGAATGCCTCTTCCTTCTTATTATGTAACATCTATTCTATAGTAATAAGTTAAGTGAAGATATGTATTTTTCAATTCTTTACTTTCATTTACTTTTACGCTTTGTACTGTAATTTTTTTAGCTCAACATTGTGTGTTGCTATGTACTTTCTTGAAGAACCATCTCATGTTACAATTACATGACACATGATGAATTTCAAGTGGGGCATATGTGTTTTTTCCTAATACACACACCATATTTTTAAGATTTTAAAACAGGGACCCATTATTAAGAAACCTTTATTTAGGGAGTTGTGAGCCTAAAATATCTATGACTAGGATATCATGAATTTTTCATCTAGGGTTATTTCTATAAAATCTAGTATTTCACAAGTTTAAATTGTGAAAATCCAAGATTAAACTAGTATTTTAAGTCATTTCAAACCTTGGGTTTTCATGAATTTTATTTTGATACAATATTCTGATTTGTGAGATAACAAGACTAATATTTCTATGTCTTAGTATATATTTTGGATCAAAAAATTAACAACCAAAGGCCATTAATTTCCTCTAATCAGACCCATATTGTGGATTTCACATGGTTATGACATTCATCACTCTTATGTAATTCAAAAATTTAGATGATTGCAAAATTTTTACGTCTTCAGAGCTATGGATGTTTACAAGGTTTTTGCATTGTTAAAAGTTTAAGTCTTCTAGTCTCTCGGGCTATGCAAACTCACCACGTGGAATATTCATGTTAAAATAAGAACATGGAAATTTCATCTATTTATAAAAAAAATTAATAATTATGTGTAACCATGTTCTAATGGTTTCGAGTTTATGAGCCTTTGGGGTTTTGAACAATCAACACTTGACACATTCATGGTGATCTACATCCATGAGAATGTTAAGTAGTTATTTGGTCTACAATCCAATGATTTGAGTTTGCAAGTCTCCAAGATTTTGAGAGATTAACACTTTGCACATTTATGATAATCTTCATACATGAGAAGATTAAGCATTTTTTTATTCTACAGTCTAATGGTTCTGAGCTCCACAGTCTTTGAGCTCCCTATATCATTCCACATGTATTGATCATGGTAACCCATGGCCATAGGGAATTATTCATCAAAAATTAATACTAGTCTAATGCTCCAAAATTTCATGCTCCCAATGCTATGAGATAAGTCCACATGGCATGAACACATTAACTCACCGTTAAGGGACCTATCCAACACAATGAATAAATTTAAAGGGTCAGGTTAATGAGAACTTAACAAGTGGCATTATCTAGGGAAAGCATGGCCAAAACATAAATGGGAAGGATAAAAAATATGGTAAAGAATCAATTCAATGAATGACTGATAATTGTCTCAAAATTAATGACTAGACACAAAAAATTAATGAACGATTGCCATTTGGCAAGTAAGGGCACCCCCCAAAGCTGACTAACACATTTAAATTAAAATGGGAATAAAATAAGAAGTTTATTATCTGCATTGAAGGCATAAAAATATAATTAATACTCAAACATGCACATGATATATAAAAATCTATGATAAGAAGAATTTACTTACTATTACTCCTTTGATTAAACAAGTGTATTTTTGAGCTTTCCCAACATCAAGTGAGCCCTACTTTTCTTTAGCTAGTAAATCACATAATAAACCAATCCAAGACATTAAAGGTAATTATGAAATGACCAAAGAAAAATAATGGTCTCTTCATCAAAATAGGGTAAACCCTCAGTCCCGTCCTCATACTCATTTGCGAGATTAATCGAATACAAAGATACAATATTTGAGAAGAGCACGCTAAACTTCAAATTTCCACATTACTCAATGCTCTAGAAAGATGAACTCTCTTTGGAATTCAATTAATATATAGATAATTTACTACCAATCAAAGAGAAAGGTCTCTACCAGGTGATAGATAAACCTGAGGTAATGCCATGTATTAACCTCTTAAACATTTTATTTTTTAATGGAATCACTATTGGATATATCGTGCATGTAAGAAAAGTGAAGACTAACTTTGATTACATATTGGGTAGGGCATTCAAAATATATCTTAGGCTCCTCTATCTTGATACTACCTAAAATAAAGCCTTGGCCAATGTTTGGCTTGAGCATAACACCATATATAAAAAGCTAAAGCAATGGATTGAAAAGGGTCAAAGGCTAAATCCAAAGGGGGTGACTCCTCTAATTGCATCATTAAATCTAGACCTAGAGTTGTAATAACAATGACACTTTTAAATAGGTTATATGGGTTCCTAAGTATTGTGTATGTTCGGGTTGAATGGGTTCCATTATTGGATATACTCCTAACAACTAATAAGTTGGTGGCACTTGGAGATATTATAAGTGCATGATTAAAGTCACAGATACTCTACCCTGATAAGAGGCCTAAGGAAGATAATTTATACATGATGTTTTACTTGTTGGATGTAGTAATGGCCACTGAATACAAGTCTTATGGTCAAGAATGGTAACCCTCAAAAGATATTTAAGAAACATGGTTGGAGAGGATTTTTATTTCATGTTAATTCATAAGTACATGAATGAAATCATAAAGATAACAAATGAGGTATATCCTCATATATGCTGAGAAATTCAAGGCACCTTGATGCCCTAACTATCAAAAAATATGACAAGGAGCCGAAGCAAAATGGGATATTAGTGGTTATATCTAGATGTAATTTTCATCCTTATAGAAGGTACCATGACTGCTCTTCTACTATTGTCACATCATGTTTTAGACCATATTATGGAACAAGAAATAAATTATCAAGTATTTAATAGTATTGATGAGGAATTAGGTTAGAGACATTTGGCCTACTACTTCAAGACTCCTTTCAGCATTGGATAACATCAATATGTGACTAGAACACATTTCATTCAAGCTGGTAAGGCTATAACATCGTATAACTTATAGATTGCACCTTTTAGATAATGGGATCCCAAGAAGAAAATAAGGGTGTAACTCAAAACTATCTTGGAAAATAAAAAAGTGCATGTCTCCTATAATCACTAGGCATATGATCATGATCATATTTTATTAAATGCCTTAGGTGATTCAAAAGTATGGATAAAGATGAAAGATGAGTCAATGTCTATGATACTTGACTAGACCATACAATACAACCCATAGACAATAAAAGAAGAGTCCCAAAATGCATGGAGTCAAAAATGGCCTCCATCTCCACCACAGGGCTCTCAATGACTATATCAACCTCCTTCCCCTTTATTAGAGACTACAAAGGAGTAACTAGATGAATCTGATAGCCAAAGGGAATCAAATCCTTAGCTTAGGAGGGATATTTTGAGAGGACTTCCTAGTCCTCAAGTCTCTTATATTTCAATAGCTTCACATGTAAGGTACTGGTCACAACAACTTCAAGGGAGAGATTAGCCATTTCCTTAGTTGAACAAAGGAGGAGCGGTTTTTTGATAACTCATTTGACTCCCCTTATTTCATCCACCCAGTTAAGCCTTCATAATTTTTTTTCAAATGGATTTTACTTCAATTACAACTGCCCTTGACTCTCAGTAATCTCCTAAGCCCCCTTAACCAAGCCCTTTACCTTCCACTCCTTCCACTTCACCTTTAACTCCACTTCCTATCATAGTTGTTCCTAAAACCCCTCTACCATCTCATCCACATTCCAATCCACCCATATTCACCTATCAAAATAAGTACAAGGACTCCCCTGCTCCCTTCCAAGATAAAAAACTAGAAGAGAGGCCATCACTTGGTCTCCCTATTTTATAATAAGCTATTGAGGAGGAGGAAAAGAATGCAGACATTGTAATGGATCTTGGAAAATAAGAAGAACTAGAACAAGTAATATCTCTGGTTGATTATATTTTATAGGAAAAAGATTAAGAAATGTGTGTGGCATAACTAGATGATGAAGAAGCTAAGATGAAAAAATCCAAAGATTTGAGTCTTAGCGAACATAAAGGGGGAGACACCTTAACTAGCCTCACATAATAAAAAAGTTATAAAATTGATGAGGTAGTCTCTTTAATTATTTCTTCAGTGCCCAATGTAGAAATTATAGCTATAATTTTACCTTTAGTAATGCCTAGGGTTGTATCATCTAGTTCCATCAGTACTAGTGTTGATTCAGATATTATTTCTTCTCCAAAACTAATAAAGACTCCTAGGGTAGTCCATTTTGAGAATATGGTTATAGTTTTGATTTTCAATAAGCCACTAGCTCCCAAGAAAAAATTAACCCAAATATAACTTCTTATGCCCTAACCATTGGCCATGCCAAAAGTAATAATGACTATGGAGCTAACCCTGGGTCTAACTAAATTCTTGAAAGAGGTAACACCTATGAAAGAAACATCCCTATGGGAAGTGGTTGGATAGAAACTTCCCCAAATCCCTATTCAAATAAGTTCATCCCTTCCAAACACTATGATTACATCCCTTCCAATGAAATCTCCACCTACATCTTCAAAACTTGCTCAGGAAGAAGAAAAGAGAGAACTTATTGGTCCCCAATGGGAGAGGGAGATGCAAAATGTCAAAGATGAAAGATAAATTTTTGTTTTGATAGAGCTACCCACAGTCTCCACTTAGTTCAACAAGGAAAGTAGGACTATTTAGAGAGTGAGGAAGAGGAATATGGCCAATGTGATAACAAAAGGTGAGTTGGAATTTAAAAAAAGAGAAAACTTATTCTCTTTAGCTAGGAAGCCCAAAAGAAATATCAATGAACCTATTAAATATATTGAGGTTTTCAACACTTTCATGGATTTCACTAGGGTGGCAATGAAGAAAATACATCGGAGTACTAAGGAGGCCTTAAAAAGATGGAAGTAAATATAGATTACATAGGCTCATTAAGAAGTAATTACTGATGTTCAGAGTGTAGCTACAAAACTATACAATATTTTGTTCAATATCATATTATCCAAGGTAGGTAGTAAAGACCACATAGTATATATTGTTACATTGTGGAACAAGATGAAGGATAAATAAAGAAGATTTAATTTTCTAGTTTAGTGCTTCAAGATTAGTTATTTTGAATCTCATGACTAATATGGATGCTTCTTGGTGTTTAAATTATGTGATTGTCAAGAAGAATTCCTCCCTAAATTGGAATAAACAAATGAAGAAGTTGTTATGATTTTTTATTAGTCAAGAAAGTGAAGCACTACAAATTTTGGAAGATATGAGAGTAACCAGGGTAATCACCCAAGCAAGGGAACTAGTCAATAGACCCAATTTTGAGAACTTTCTCGATTAAACTGCCAAAAATTTAGGAAATAAGTGGAATGGATTTTTTTATAAAACCAATGAAGAAGTATTATAGTTGGTTAGTTTTTTTAAAGATAGAGTAACGAGAGTAGAAGCTTTAGTAGTAGAATTCAAGAGCTCAGAGGCATAATAAGAAAGATTAATGGCTAAGGCAATCATAATTTTGAAGCCTTTGTTACTAAATTTTGAATTCATAGATAAATAATCTGATGTAGTTTATGCACTGGGTGAAGACCTAAGGGTAAATAAGCAACTTCTTGGTTGGTCCCATGCACACAACTTGCTGTCAGTTCCCCCAGCTTCACAAAACTCTTAGTCTTTACCTCAATTACAATTGTAGGATATCCATCAACTCCTCCAGTTAATGGCACTACATTAGCACTTTAATTTTTATAATGATCATGTATTTTCATGGTTATCACCAAGGTGGGACTTTAGTTCCCAATATGTTTATTATATATGCATATTGTATTTTCAATTAGGATGTATATTATGAGTATTATCATTGTACATGCATCTTTACATGATTTTGAATGAAATTTTTTATTTTTGAACTTGTAATTTTAGGAGAAAATTTAAGAGATGAGGCCTTCCCCATACTAAGCTTATAAATACATGTAACCTCCTAGTCTAAAAGGGAGGAGAATTTTGGCTATTCATATTAATAGGAAATTCAAAAAAGTTTTGATTGACTTGATCTCTATGCATAAATCTTAATT
Source organism: Torreya grandis (assembly GCA_037957365.1). Classification (NCBI taxonomy): domain Eukaryota; kingdom Viridiplantae; phylum Streptophyta; class Pinopsida; order Cupressales; family Taxaceae; genus Torreya; species Torreya grandis. The sequence goes on from JARHVA010000362.1 coordinate 1,603,497, forward strand.
CTTCTTCGATTCTATGGATTGTTTGAGACATTCCATCATTAAGGTATATTAGTGCTTTGATTTTTTACGAGTTATATATTTTAAATATAGTCTTTCATTTTTAGCTATAGCTTATTTGAATATCTTTTTCGTGCTTATGATAATCCTCTTGTAGATGTGCAATATCAATTTGACAATTAGATAACCTTTGATTTATGCATGTTTAAGTATACTGTGTTCTAGTTCCCTTTGAATCTTCATTTTATTTAATTATTTGTGTGCTACAGAAGCTCACAAAAATATTGCCTTAGATTCCTTGTTTTATTTAAGTTCAAATACTAGTCTTGAAAGACTTTGATTTTGGGTTTCCATAGGCTTTCTTTTTTGCCTTACTGTTGACACTTGGATTTGCACCCTTGAAGAGATGATCAGTTCTCATCATCCAAGTGTAAAAATGGAATCATCTCTTACTGTGGGTGACAATTTCATTGAGATGAATCTCTAGATTAAGGGCTAGCTCCCCTTGATGCACCTTTAAAGCTCTCTTGAATATATCAACTATGTATGAAAAGGGTTAAGAATAAATAGCTAAGGAAACAAAACAGTGATGATCCAATATGTTTTATCCTCCTATTTGACTAAAAATCCACTACTTAAAGGTAAACAAAGATGTTTCACACAAATTCACAAAAAAAAAAAACATTGTTGCATCAGTATTTGATAAGTTAGATTTGGGAAGGTATTTGACACTTAGGAGGGTGACAAATGATTCCACAAAGGGAATAAACATATACCACTTCTAATACTCTTATACACTTAGTAAAGAATACTAATAGAGACATGAAAAAACATCCATTTTGCACATTGGTAAGTGACCATGGATTGACATGCTAAAAAAGTAACTTTTCACAAGTCATTATCAACAAGATTCAAACCCATACTTAATAGTACAATGTGTGAATGGTGAAATCACTTGTATATTTCTTCAAGAGTTTTTCAAGTAAAAATCTAGCCAATTTTTTTCTAATAACCTGTGGAGGCTCCCAAAATGAGATAAAAGAACACACACACACACACACACACACACACACACACACACACACACATAGCCTTTAAAAAAGAGGTCAAGCCAAGGGAGTTCAAGGGTCACTTGGATGTGTGTCACCCCAAGAAAAGAAATAGTTACATTAAATTTTGTAGGATGCTTTTCCCACCATTACATCAATGGAATTAAGATATTCTGAACTGCATTTTGCTATAGATGAGTCCATCTGTTAGAATTCTATTTCAAAGCTAGCTGCTCTTTACTGCTTCATCAAGCTGTATAATGGTGCAATAACTTGAACCATTGACCTACTTATTTATGCCTATTGTACAACTATATACTTAGGATATTTGCCATTTTTCACCTTTATCTTTGCCTTTTGGTTCCAATCGAGCCTTTCTTTTAAACTCCAATGACTATTTTTTACAAGTTGAAATTGACGTGTTATGGGCCGTCACTTTTTTAGGTATGTTCTTCAGACTTTTATTTCTTTAGACTTCTTGTCTCAAAACTTTCCCAAAATAATTTGTTTAGGGATTTTGTCTCGTTTGTTCTTTTCCTTTAGCTTGGTCTTTCGTGCCTTAAACAATTTCCATGGACAAAATGTTTGAAGGAAATGGTTCTTGGCACCTTTTCAAGTTTTCTGAAAGAATTCCTTAGACAATTTCTCCAAAAGAATTCCCTTGGGATTTCTCTTTGGCCCTTTTTGGTTCTTTGAAATGACCCTTCAAAGAAATGAAAAAGACCCTTTTTTAAAGGAAACATATCCTTTGGCTTCTTACAAGTGACCCTTCGAAAGAGTTGAAAGTGTCCTTTGGCTTTTGGAAATGGTCCACCTTCCTGAAAAAGTCCTTCGAAAAAGTTGTCACCTACCCTTCGAAAAAGTTGAAGTACCTTTCAAAAAAGTTTCATGTGACCATTTATAATATTCAAGATGCCCTTTTATTTTGAGTTTCCCTTCAAAAAAGTTGTTTCAGACAAAATGTCCAAACAAATTCTTTCCTTCAGTTTTTTTGAAAAGATCCCTTCAGAAAGGCAAGTGTCCTTCGGAAGAAATGCAAGTGTCCACTTTCCAAAAAAATGCCCTTCAGGAAAGTTGTAAATGTACCCTTCATAAATATTTCAAAGTATCCTTTAGGAAAAATGAAATTACCCTTCGAGAAAGTGAAGTGGACCATTTATTGCAAAAAATATACCCTTTGAGAAAGTTGAAAGTGTCCACTTAGCTTGAAAAAGTCCTTTAGAAAAGTTAAAACATACCCTTCGAAAAAGTTATCTCGATAATTTTCTTGAAAGAATTCCATCAAATGAAAAGTTTGAAAGAAATGCACTTAAGAAAAAAATCCTCGGACAAAAAGTCTGAAAGAATTCGGCAAGGCTTAGAACAAAAACCTAAAAGAATTCATTGTAAAGGACTTAACCAAAAGATTAAAGAACAAAACTTTCAAAAGGAAAACACTTGGGTTTTTTTATGTAAAAGAACACTTCTTCTAAATGAAACCTACATACTGGACTTGGACAAAGGTATAGACTCATACATTTTTCTATAAAAAGGGGTGCTCAATTTTGGCCTGAATGGCCAAAATTTGGTCAACAAATTGGTGACTCACAAGGGTAGTATGCCTGCTATACTGACCAGACCAACAGCCTTATCTAACTCAAGGCTAATGGGGTCAATGGATTCTTGAAGATGACTAACAAGGATTATGCCAAAATAAAACACAAGGAAACACACCACACAAAAATAACAAGACCAAGAAAATACAACACAAAACAAGACCAGAACAAACTCACACATGTGCATAATCACTTAGGAAACACAAGAAAAAATAAGAACTATGTACAAAAGGAAAGAGAAAATTCATAAGAATGTTTTAGATATATCTCATTAATTGGGATATGCATCTCTTCTCCATCTAACCTTGAGAGATGGAAAGCATTGTGTTGTTTGTACTGTGTGATCACATATGGGCCACTCCACAAAGCATCAAACTTTGCGTGCTTTCCAATTTTGGTCCTATCTTCATCCCATTTCAAGATAATGTCTCCTCTAAAACTCCTTAGCATGGATTTCTTGTTGAAATACTTCTTTGTTTGCTCTTGGTGAGTTGTCATGGTCTACATAGCTTGATCTCTTGTCTCCTCAAGCTCCATCAACTCACATAATCTGGCCTCCATGTTGTCATTCTCCATTAATTGTAGATGATAGGTAAGATCTAAATCTGGTAACTCAAGTGAGATAAGAAGTCTAGCTTCCATTCCATACACAAGTGTGTATAGTGAGTTGCCAATTGCTCTCTTTGGGGTGATCCTATCAGCCCAAAGGGTTGTCTTCAACTTGGTGTGCCAAGTCCTTTGATTCTCCTCCATAGTTATCTTTAGGATCTTCACCAAATTCTTATTTTTGGACTTAGATAGTTTATTTCCCTAGGGATAGTAGTTGGAGGAGGTGATAAGATAGATGCCATGATTCAAATCCCATTCACTTGTCCTTGTTCCTAAGAAGGCTAGTGCATTATCTAAAATGATTATTAAAGGAGATCTAAATCTAGTTACTATACCTTGATAGAAGTCCAAGACTGAGTTTTCATTTGTCTCTTTTAGAGCTACAGCTTCCACCCATCTTGTAAAATAATCAATGGCTATCAACACCCACTTGTGACTAGCACTAGAAGGAGGATTGATTAGACCTATGAAAACCAAACCCCATTGCATAAAGGGTTGCTAAACCTAGATTGGATGAAGAGGTACAGCATCTAACTTTTTTTTTCCATAAAAAATAACACACTTTTGGTATTTCCTCACCCAAGCATGAGTGTCTTTAAACAACCTAGGCCAAAAATAACCAACTCTCATAATCTTAGCAGCTGTGGTTCTTGGAGCAAAGTGACCACCAGCTAGTCCATCATGAAACTCATGAAACACTTGGTCAATATGATCCACATCAATACACCTCAAAATCACACCTAATAATTCCTTCCTAAATAACACTCCATCAACAAGTACATAAGGAATAGATTGCAGCCTAAAGTACCTTCTTCTAGCTCTATCAAGACCTTGTGGACACTCACTAGTTTGAAGGAAATGAATCATGTCTTATGTCCATCTCCTTATGGCTAAAGGTAAAACTACTCTAGGATCATCATGAAGTGCCAAAACAACCTCCCTTTTATCTTTTAAATCTAAAGAAAGATGCTCACATAATCCTTTTCCTTTCACTAACTTAGTTGTTTTGATCTCCACATCCTATTCCATCACTTTGGTGATCCAACCTACCCTTTTCTCATTCAAATATCTGCTCAAAAGAAAGTATTTTACACTAAGATGAGGTTAAAAAATGTGAATCTTGTTGCTAGATAGCATATGCCTGAACTTCTTCAAGCTCTTTATGATTGAAAGCACTTGTTTTTCAACATATGTGTATCTTGTCTCATAGCCTTCCAAACCTTGACTAAAAAAGGCAATAGGTTGTTCCAAATTTTCATCATTAGATTGAGTAAGCATGTCATAGATTACCTCTGCATTCCCAAAAGTATATAGGTTGAAGTCTTTAGAAAAGTTAGGACTTGCAAGAGTAGGGGCCTAGGCAATGGCTTGCTTGATCTCTTCAAAACTTTCTTTTCTCCTTCTTGTCCAAGTGAATATCTCATCCTTCCTTATCATAGATGTCAAGGGTTTGACCATGTTATAAAAATTAGGAATGAACCTCCTAATGAAATTTATCTTACCAAAGAATCTTTGTAGACCCTTCTTATGTTTAGGTAAAGACAATGCCAAGCTGGCAATGACCCTTTCTAGATCAATGACAAACCTTTCTTGGAAATAATGTGGCCTCAGAGTTTTCCTTAATGAACCAAAAAAACACACTTATTTGAGTTTAGAGAGATCCCAAACTTTCTATACCTCTCAAAAATCTGCCTTAGGTGCTTCAAATGATCATTTGTATCCTTGGAGAAAACTATCACATCATCAAGATAAACCAATACAATATCATTGATTACTCCTTGAAAATCCATATCCATTACACATTGGAAAGTAACTCCAAAATTTGAAAATCAAAATGGAATCTTATTATATGAATATGTGCCCCATTTGGTGGTGAAGGCTATTTTGTATTGGTCACTTTCTTTCACCAAAATCTGCTTGTACTCGAAATAACCATCTAGGAGAGAACCTCTCACTACCTGCCACCACTTGCAAAATTTGCTCCATTTAAGGGAGTGGGTAATGATCCTTCAAAGACACTCTATTAAAGTCCCTAAAGTCTACACACAACCTGATCTCTCCATTTTTCTTCCTAATAGGGACTAAATTGGCCAACCAGGAAGAATGCTTGATAGGAAAAATGATTCTGGATTCAATCAACTTAGTGAGCTCTTTCTTCATGAGTGGTTCAATCTTGGGATTGATTGGCCTTTATATTTTCTTGATGGGTTTGGAATTTTCATCTAACTCTATGGTATGTTGAGACAAGCTTTGATCAAAACCCTTCAAATCACTATACTCCCATGCAAAAATATCACTAAACTCCTTGCATAGTTCAATGAAATCATGCCTCTCTTGACTAGTGCATATATTCCCAAGTGCAAGTAGCTTATCTTTAAAGATTTCTACCCTTTATAGTTCTATTTCTTGGTTTACATAATTACCTTCTCCTTTTTAAGCTAGTCATCTTCATTGAATATGCTTTCAAGAGTCACTAGGCCTTTAGGAAGCTTGTTGGACTTCAATTGGACAATCTGGCCTCCATATTCATGCTACAGCTTAGACTGATTCTTGGAAGAAAAATCAGCCTCTTCTTGTAGCAAAAGTTCTATTTTCTGGTCACTATCAAAGACCTACCCATTGGTGACATTATCTGGTATGGATGGTCTCACAATCACCTTTAGATGGGGCTAGTTTTTACCTTCTCTTATACCTTTTGGAACATCAAATTGAGCACCAATAGGTGCCAATATACCAACATGATTATTATCTTCCCTTAGAATAGAAGTTATATTAAATGCCATGAAGTCTTATACAAGGTCCCAAACTCTATGCTTATAGGACTTGAGCAAGGAGTTCTTGGTCAAATTTTTCCATCTAACTTGATTGCCAGTGAGCTCGCTATCACCAAACACTTGAAATTCTTTGACACCTCTTTTCCTTGCCCACTCAAGGCCATGAATGAGGGCCTCCTATTATACTACATTACAATAATAATATAATTAAAATTTAAAAGTTGAAAAATACCTTTCCTTTGAAGGTGAAACCAACATGGCTCCACCACCTGCCCCAATCTTGCTTATAGACCCATCAAAGAAGAGATGCCACAAGCCATCACATCCTCACTTGATTTCATCAAAGTAGGCATGAAAGAATCCTTCTCATGCATATAATAGACCCAAAGACCACATTATTCAATAAATTTTTAAGGATCATGTTCATATTTATTATCTCCCCACTCATCTAGGAACAAATCAGAAACTCCTTCAAGGGAAGATGATGGGGATTGGTCAATGTGAAACTCCTCTTCATCAATGATAGAAAAGTTAAAATTTGCTACCTTTGGTGAGTATGGTTCCAAGTGATCTCTATGGATAGGTTCTAACTCAATCTTTACTTTAATGCCATATTTTGTTCTAAACACCATGTAGGACCAATTAGCTGTCAAATATCCACCTATCTTGGATGTAAAGTCCCTTGACAAAAAAAGAGCAAAATAGGGAGGTAAATCTATTACCACCACATCATGAGGAATTGAAAATGTAAGACAATCATGAAGGATTAGGTTCAAACCTTTCACAACCCCTAAAGTCTTGGCTAGTGATCCATCCAATTGCAAAACTCTTTTAGTCATTGGCTCGTATTTGATGCCTAACTTATCTACTATACATTCATGCGTAACTAATGTGCTTGTTCCACTATCTATGATGAAATTATGAGCCAAAAAATCACCACTAATTAGATATAGGTAGAAAGGATGAGTCTTCTCATCTTTATTTACTTGAACATCTATAGATTGAGTTACATTGACCAAAACCACATTGTCACTTCTAAATGGGCCAACTTGTTTACCTAGCCCATGCAATTCTTTTTGGAGTATATCTTTTTGACCTAATAATGATAGATAATCCCATAATTAGATGTTCATATGAAGCTTCTTCATCTAGTACACAACATTAAGGGAAGGATTACTTACCTTGGGGTTCTTTTTAATCACATGTGCACCTTGTGATGTAGCTTGTGGAGGCAGGGTTATAATAGCTATCCTAAAATTTGGAATCCTCTAATTTTATTATGCTTTTGGAGCTGAAATAGGTCCTCCTCCCATTTTAACTGATGTAAGAGTCAAAATAGGTCCTTGATTGGTTCCTTAAACTTTTTCAATGGCCCTTTTCTTTGATTTAGTATTGGCAGCCACACTAGCATTCTGATTGCTTGTATTCCCCATGTAATTAATGGCACAAAACTCACCCTCTAAATGATTCATGAGAGTGGAATGAGATTGAACCTGTCTAGTCTCCATCTCAAATTATGTTGGCATCTCAAAATTTGAAAATTTATATGTTTGATCACCTTGTGTAGTCATGCCTTGATTTTGCATCTCATTGGCATACACAACCCATTCTTGACCTTACTCAAAAGAAGGGTAGTTGGGTTGTTCCTGGACCAAATTATTTTGAGTGGGAACAAGGGCTTTGGAGGATTAGGGAGAATTATGATTATAACTTTGATAAGACTTGACATGGGTGATTTGGCCTTGTCCTTGATTATTGCCCTGAAAAGGAGGTCTATTTGTTTGTCCAAACTGGTTGTAAGATTGATAAGGCCTATAGCTTTGGGCTTGTTACCTTTTGAGAGAAACCAATTCATTAGTAACACTTTGAATTAGGATTTTGACTTCATGCATTTCATTTTTAGGGGAAATAATAGATTTTTCTTGACCAAGCAAAGGAGCTAAAGTGGGCAACACATTTTGATTAGGAGAATCCAAATCAGAGAATAGTGGCATTGGAGGTCTAAGAACTATCTTTCCTGCTTAGACAAGACAATTATAACATTTATGGATATTTCATATGCAGCAGTCAATGTGTTTCCAACCATATATTGAATCATCATGGTAATGTCACTATTCAATGCTTTCAAATAGTACAAAAAAGCATAGTTTGGGCTAGGTCTCACAAGGCCTGGGATTCTATCCCATGTCTTTTGGAACCTAGTATTAAAATCCTATGTGAATTCATGAGGTGCCCTTTTGATTATGGTCAATTGATTAGAAATAGATAGGTGATCACTTTTTTCCCCAAACATATTAGTCAATAAATCCCCCAACTCATCCCATGAGCGAATAGAATCTACAGGTAGGGTCCCATACTAGTCCAAGACTTTTCCTTTGAAAGACAAGGCCAACACCTAATATCTACATTTTCTTGTGTAATATTATGGATATTATAAAAGTTTGATATATTCTAAATGTGCTCAATGGATATAATTTGACCATCTCCAATAAAATATGGAACACTTTTGAGGGCAGCTCCTGGAATCTGATCATATTGGGCAAGATGCAAGGTAGATGCCCTGATGAAAGGCACAAAAGGTTGTCTTCTAGCCATTTTGGAATGATTCCTATGGGTGTTAAGGGTGGAATGCAATACAAACTTGGAATCTTCAAACATAAAATCTCTTTTGTAAGGATGAGTGTTGACAAACCTAAATATTTTGGTGGAACATGGAGGTGGTTCCATAAATTTGAAGGGTACACCTTTAGCAGTAGACCTAGTGGTCACCTTTGGCATGGAAAATAGGAATGGATCATTAACCAAAGACTTGAAATCTTAAATGGAGTCACTAGGTACTGAATGTAGATGTTTCTTTCAATCTTCAACAATGCCAAGACCAGTACCAATATTGAACAATCTTTTAGGATTGAGAGGTCCCATCGAGGCGTGCCAAAAATTGTTGATGCTTGGATTTGCACCCTTGAAGAGATGATCAGTTCTCCTCATCCAAATGGAAAAATGGAATCATCTCTCTTACTATGGGTGACAATTTCATTGAGATGAATATCTAGATTAAGGTCTAGCTCCCTTTGATGCACCTTTAAAGCTCTCTTGAATTTATCAACTGTATATGAAAAGGGTTAAGAAATAATAGCTAAGGAAACAAAACGGTGATGCACCAATATGTATTATTCTCCTATTTGACTAAAAATCCACTACTTAAAGGTAAACAAGGATTTTTCACACAAATTCACAATAAAAAGACATTACTGCATCAATATTTCATTAGTTAAATTTAGGAAGGTATTTGACACTTAAGAGGTGACGAATAATTCCACAAAGTGAATAAAAATATACCACTTCTAAGACTGCTATACACTTAGTTAATAATACTAATAGAGACCTAAAACAACATCCCTTTTTCACATTGGTAAGTGACCATGGATTGACATGCTAGAAAAGTAACTTTTCACTAGTCATTATCAACAAGATTCAACCCCATACTCAATAGTACAATGTGTGAATGGCAAAATCACTTGTTTATTTTTTCAAGAGTTCTGTAAGTATAAATATGGCTAGGGTTTTTCCAATAACCAATGGAGGCTCCCATAATGAGCCAAGATAATGCATATATATAGCCTTTGAAAAAGAGGTCAAGCTAAGGGACTTCAAGGGTCAATTGGAAATGGATCACCCTACGAAAAGAAATAGTTACATTACATTCTATATGATGTTTTTCTCATAGTTACATCATTGAAATCAAGATATGCCAAACTACATTTTGCTATAGATGAGTCCATCTATTATAATTTTGTTTTGATGCTAACTACTCTTTACTAGCTCGTCAAGCTGTGTAATGAAGTAACAACTTGAACAATTGACCTACCTATTTATACCTACTATACACTAGATGCTCATGATCTTTGCCATTTATCACCTTTATATTTGCTTTCTATTTCTAATCAAACCATTCTTTTAAACTCTAATGACTAGGTTTTATAATCTAAAATTGATGTGTTGTAGGTCGTCACTTCTTTGGGTATTTTCTTCAAACTTCTTATCTCGACACTTTCCCAAAATAATTTTTTTAGGTATTTTGTCTCTTTTGTTCTTTTCCTTCATCTTGGTCTTTCGTGCCTTAAACAATTTCCATAGATAAAATGTCCATAGGATAATGGTCCTTGGCACCTTTTCAAGTTTTTCAAAAGAATTCCTTAGATAATTTCTCTGAAAGAATTCCTTCAGGATTTTTGTTTGGCCCTTTTTGGTTCTTTGAAATGACCCTTTAGAGAAATGAAAAATACCCTTTTTGAAAGGAAACATACCCTTCAACTTCTTGCAAGTGACCCTTCGGAAGAGTTGAAAGTGTCCTTTGGATTTTGTAAATGGTCCACCTTCCACATTAGGTTCTATCTAACAAGATGTTAGAGATCAACATCATGGAAGCATCTCTTCCAAACCGATGCTGAGTCCATAAAACTGCACAACATGGGAAACTAGATTATATTGAGTTTTTCATTTCTTTTAAAATATTTTAGCAAGAGGTGGAGAGGTAGGAAAATTATATAGTCATCAAGAACCATATTCATCAAAATTTTTGGGCAACCCTATCATGAATATGGTCTTTGACACTTATGACTTTCCATTCCTAGGGGAATATGATAATGAGCCTAAGGATAACACCGATGAGGTTCATGTTGTGTAGTAGTATCAACAAGTCAGGAACAACTACAACCTAAGAAACAAGTAACCTATGACTTCTTCAATACTTCCCAATAATAGTGATACTACTCCTCTTGATCTGAATGATAACAACAATCCACCCCCACCATAAAGAGATAATCCACCTCCACCTAGGAGGGATAATCTATGTCCTCATAATAAAAAAGATTAGTTGCATAGCTTTGAGCATCAAGATAAGGGAGGATATAATATTGTTGAAGACATGAAAAAGATTAAAGTCAATATCAATTTTAATGAACTAGCTTATATCATTGAACAAAGGGAGGTACTACTTAAGGCCCTAATAGGGAGGAATTCTTAAAAATCTAACACTACCCATGCAAATGTAATGATGTACAAAGATAAACATGAGGTATTACCATTGTTTTTAATAGTTTGAATATTTGACAAAAATTTACACAATTATCTGGTTGATTATGGGGCATCAACCAATGTGATGCCTATGACTATTTGCCAAAAGTTAGGTTTGAATTCTAATAAGTCAAAAAGAGTGTTACTACAATTGCATAAGTCCTCAGTCCCATGTGTTAGCTAATTGAAAAACATTTGAATATAGTTGGAATTAGAGCCACACGTGTAATAAACTATTGACATCTTAATCATTGACATTCTATAGGCATACAACTTACTACTAAGCCAAGACTAGTAAAAAAATGTTGAACAAGTACATGGCCACAAATTTCTCCCACATATGGCTACCCTAAAAAGGGGTACTAAATCACATCAGGGTAGATAGGGAGCCCAAAATGAAGTACTTGATTATTAACTCATACAACATTGAGAATGAGAAATTCAATTTCATATCAACACATGCAAACGTGTATAATTTCACCACCAAACAACAATTGTATGAACAAGAATTTGAAGGTCTTTCTCAACTATGAACTTTGTACTTCTATGGGGCTTGTTCCAAACAAGGTTATGGTATGGGTGTAGCTTGATGGACCTAGAAGGTAAATAATACATAGATGCTTATAGGTTATAGTTCCCCTACATCAACAATAAGGCCAACTATGAAGTCATGATCTTAGGCCTATAATTTGCATTAAATCAAAACACCAAACAACTAACAATGTTTGGTGACTTTGAAATGGTTGTAAAAAAATCAGAAATAAGTACCAGTGCAAGCTTTCATACCTATATAAGTACAAACACCAAGCTTGGGACTTGATTGAATCCTTTGAAGCATTTGACATCAAGGCCATCCCAAGATAAAAGAATCATATAGTTGATTCATTAGTAGCCTCCACTGCTAATTTGACACCACTTCAAGAATAAAAAATAAAAAAAAAATTGGTAGAATTAGTCCCCTACCCTTCTATTTCTGATAATGTTGACAACTTCTAGGTGTTTGATGATGATCAATAAATCGTACAGTTCCTGAATAGTTCATGAACTTTTGAGGCCCAGATAATAGATGAAGGGAATATCCAACCTATGCAGATTGAAGAAATGAGTGAAGAAGGTGTTATATATCTAAAAAAAATTAATTCCCCTTAGGAATGGTTTTCTTAGAATGATATTTTGACATCACCCTCAATCTTAGAAGCAAAAACAAATGAATACAATTGAGTCTAAATTCACCAAAGAAAATTTGGGGATTGACTAGACTCCCCAACTAGTGAATATAGGTCTAAGCTATACTAAAAATAAAAAACATAGGATGAAGGGGTTGCTTACATATTACAAGGATGTGATTTCTTAGACATATGATGACATAAAGATATTTTATCCAAGGTTCATTACCCATACCATCCCTTTAAGGCAAAACACAAGTTATTTAGGCAAAGACAGAGACTAATAAACTTGATCCTGGAACCTCTCATAGAGACTAAAGTACAAAAGCTCCTGGATGACAATTTTTTTTCCAAATTAAGCACGCAATGTGGGTAGCTAACCTGGTACCAATCAAGAAAAATAATAGAGAAATTACGTTATGTTTTGATATTAAGAACTTAAATAGAGCCTCAAAAAGGATAATTCCCTTTTATCTTCTTGAGGTGAGGTAATATAGATGGTGAGTGGCTTAGAGATGATGTATTTTTTGGATGGATTCTCAAGCTAAAAATAGGTATTATTTAAGGTAGAAGATAGGATGAAGACCGCCTTCACCACCAAATAGGGAACCTTTGCATATAAAAGGATGTTGTTCAGCCTAATCAATGTGGGAACCACTTTTAAGAGAGAAATGGATTTTGCCTTTCAAGGACTAGTGGGGAAGTGCATCATCATCTATATGGATGATCTTAGATAAGATCCCAAGAATAGAGGTGACCATGCAGGCCATCTATAGAAAGTCTTAAATAGGTGCAGAAGGTATGGATTTTATCTGAACCTAAAAAAATGTATTTATTGGGCCATATTATCAATAAAGAAGGGATCTCCATCAACCCATACCACATCTAGGCCATCTCTAAGCTAAATCCACCCAAAAATAAGAAAGAGCTAAAGTATTTCTTTAGAAAATCAAATTTGTGTGAAAATTCATTTTTTTTTTACAAAGATCATCAAACTATTGAATGCCATGCTGAAATAAGATGTCAAGATTGAGTGGAAAACATAGGCCAAGAAATCTTTCCAGGACATCAAAACAACAATCACTTAAGCGCCAGTCTTGATTATTCTTGATTTCAATAGATATTTTTATCTTTATTCATTTGCTTCTAGAACATACCATTATTTTGGTATTGATGTAAAAGGTGGAATACAATGAGTATTCCTTTACCTTCATGAGTACCAACTTGAAGGATGCAAAACTAAAGTATTCCATAATTGATAAGTAGATATATGCCTTGATCATGGCCATAAAAAAATTCATACATTATACTATATAAAATAAGACATATGCCATTATCCCTGACCCAATTATCAAACTCATGCATAGCCAAAATGAGCTTGGAGAAAGGAGAGGGAAATAGATGGCCAAAATCTAGGAGTTTAACCTTGAAATTAGACCAACTAAAATGGTAAGAGTCTAGGGCCTCATCCAGCTAATGATTCAAACTAACCCATGCATCCACACTAAGAAAATCAATGAGGCCCAAGTGATAGGATGGGAATGGTACTCACATATCATCCATTACCTACTTATATGACATGCCATCTAGAGTTTAACAGAGAGTAAAATTGAGCCCTCAGTTTCAAATTGACTTATTTCATAATCAAGAAATAGGTCATTTATAGAAATAACTATGAAGGATTATACCTAATAGAAATTTTGAAATAAGAAGATAAGGGCATCTTAGATAACTTGTATTAGAAGGTTGGCAATGGGTATCCATCTAACAATACTACAACTCATAAAATTATAAGGATGGATTGTTACTAGCCTACAATATTTAAGGACACCCATAACCATGTCAGAACCTACCATAAGTGCTAGGTGTTTATTAAGAGAGAGGTAAATGTTGCTATGCATTTAAATCTAGTTATTTAAGGACACCCTTTTTCCCAATGGGGCATGGACTTTGTTGGTGTAATAAATCCAAACTCTTTAGAAAGACATAAGTTTTTCCTCAAAGCTACTAATTTCTATACTAGATGGACATAGACTATTGTTATTAAGAATTAACAAGCCATACATGTCATTGATTTCTTGGAAGGAAATATAGTTGCTAAATTTGGCACACCCATTTCATTGGTTTGTGATAATGGTCCAACATTCCAATCTGCTGAATGCACACAATGGGCCTACCACAATCAAATCACGCTCAAGTTCTCTTCAAACCATTACCCATAAGTAAATAGAGTGGTTAAGTCAAACAATAAGAACCTAATAGATGCCATAAATAAATCTACCTAGAATAAACCAAGAGAATGACATCTCTTATTAAAATATGCATTATGGGTAGATAGAACTAGGCATAAGTAAGCTCTTAAGGCCTCACCTTTTCTACTAGTATACAGATGATATCTAGTCTTCCCCATCACTCTCAAATTACCAATGTACCAATTCATGTAAGAGTATATGTGATAAGATGAGATAATAACTTCTAGACTACTCAATATAGTTTAATTAGAAGACATAAGGACTAAAACACTGCACAACTTCAATAAACATCAAGATATTGTCAAATGTTGGTTTGCCAAGAGATCTAAAATCAAGGCTTTTAGGCTTTTAGGATTTTAGACCTAGTGATCCTCTAGGATAAATCACATGATAAGAAATGGAAACATGACAAGCTCACTCCATTATGGATTGGACCATATTAGGTATTTGAAATCCTTATAAATAATGAGTTTCAGTTGAAACACCTCCGAGGTAAGGACCTCACCTTTTCAATCAATGAAACACTTCATGGCTGCCCCAACTGGTAATGCATTAGATTGAACTATAAATAAATATTTAAAGTAGGAGTAGATTATATTTCCTTATTTATATATTATATTTCCTACTTTCTAGATTAGATTTATTGCTTTTTATATTAAATTTCTTGATTTTTGCACTTAATTTCCTTTAGGGTAGTTTTGTTGATTTTGATAGCTTAGTTCCATGCTTTATAGTTTAGTTTCCTAATTTGTAAACTATCTCAAACAATTTATTAAACTAAATCTAAAAAGATATGTCAAAATGAAAGGGATGATACCTGAAGGGAGCACAATTAGTGCTCATAGAAATTTATTTTGACAATACTAAACTTTCTAGAGTTGAGGTATGTATTGTGACTAAAATTTGTTTTATTTAGATTAAAAATACTTACTCAATTATTGGCACTTGCTTTGATGTACTCATACAAATTTTTAAAAGGCTTTCCATTTAAAAATATGCAATGCACTATCATATGCTAAAGCTTGGGAAGGAGATAATAAACATAGGATTGAATACCCCAACCCTTCTCTATTTGTGTTTTTTTAAAAAATATAATAGAGGATAGGTGATTCAAGTAAAATATATTAGGGATATGGATGCTTAGCTGGTAATAGAACAAGGCTTTATGTGAAACCAGAGGTAACTCTATCATGGTTATGAATGCCTGACTGCTAGCAGAGCAATGTCCAGGCTTTATTTTTCATTGTTTGCAAGGTCAAAATTCATAATGAAACCTACAATGTTTATTTGTATCTTCATAAAAATATTCATGACCAAAATAAATTAATTTCACTAGATCACACATTGATACAAGGAATGGGAAGGTTAGTATGTTGTATTAGAAAGTAAGATTTTATTCCAGAAGTTGGATTTCCTTATTATTTCTTTGTTAAGACTGAAGTTGTCATAATAAATTTCTAAAATTTTAGTTTTTAAAAATACTTATGAGTATTTTACCCTATGATTCACAATTTATTGTGCCCTAACACACACACCCCCCATTTTTAAGATTTTAAAATAGGGACCCATTATTAAAAAACTTTTATTTTACAATATATGAGCCTAAAAGATATATGACTAGGCTATCATGCATTTATCATCTAGGGTTATTTAAATATAACATTTCACAAGTTCAAGTTGTGAAAATCCAAGCTTAAACTAGTATCTTAAAGTCATTTCTAACCTTGGGTTTTCATGAATTATATTTTGATATGATGTTCTAATTTGTGATCTAATGGGAATAATATTTCTATGCCTTACTATATATATTTTTGATCACATGATTAACAATCAAAGACCATTAGTTTCCTCCAATCAGACCCACATGGTTGTGACACGCATCGCTCTCATTTCATTCATATATGTAGACGATTGCAAAATTTCTAAGTCTTCGAAGCTATGGATGTTTACAAGATTTTAGCATTGTTAAAAGTTTAACTTCCAGTCCCCTAATCTCTTTAAACTTACAACATGGCATATTCATGTTAAAATATAAACACATAAACTTCATCTATTTATCGATAAATTAAATAGTTCCACATTCCCATGTTCCAATGGTTTTGATTTTCTGAACCTCTGGGGTTATGAGTGATCGACACTTGGCACATTCATGGTGATCTAAATCCATGTGAATTTTAAGTTGTTATTTGGTCTACAAGACAATGATTTTGTGCTCACGAGTGTCTGGGCTTCTGATATGTTTCCACATGTCTCAATCATGGTAACTTGTGTCCATATGGAATTCTTCATCAAAAATGAATACCAGTCTAATGTTCTAAACTTTTATGTTCTCAGTGCTTTGAGATAAAGGCCACATGGCATGATCATGTTAACTCGTCACTAAGGGACCTACCTAACACAATGAATAAATTTAAGGGGATGAGTTAACAAGAACCTAACAAGTGGAACTATCTAGGGAAGGCATGGCCAAAACATAAAGGGGAAGGATTTACAACATGCTAAAGAAGTAAGTCAATTAATGACTGACAACTATATCAAAAGTAATGACTAGACACATAATTAATCAACAATTAATATTTGGCAAGTAAGGGCACCCACCAAAGCTTACTGGCAATTAAAATTAACATAGGCATTAAAAACAAATGTTCATTATCTACATTGAAAGTACATGAATACATTCAATACACATGCCTATGAATGATATATATAAAATTTGTGATAATAAGAATTCACTTTGTTATTGCTATTTCAATTAAACAAGTGTATTTTTGATCTTCCCCATCATCAAGTGATCCTTAATTTTCTTCAGCTAGTAAAGTGTAGAACAAACCAGTTCAATATAGCAAATGGAATTACACAATGACCAAATAATAACAATGGCCTCTTCATCAAAATAGGGTAAGCCCTCAGTCCCTTCCCCATACTCATTTGTGAGATTAATAGAATACAAAGATATAATATTTGAGAAGAGCATCATGAACTTCAAATTTCCACATAATTCGGTGCTCTAGGAAAAGGTCAAATTAATTTAGTCCTATTATGCTAAAGATGAACTCTATCTAGAGGCCAAGTAATACATATACAATTTGCTACCAATTACAAAGTAAGGTCTCCACCAGGAAGTGGATATACTTGAGGCATTTACATGTATTAACCTCTTGAATGTTTTATTTGTTAATGGAACCACTATTGGAGATATTGTACATGTAAGGAAAGTCAAGATTGCCTCTACTTACATTTTGGGTAGCGCATTTGAAAAATATCTTAGGCTCCCCTATCTCGAGACCACCTATAATCAAGTCTTGGATAATATTTGGCTTGAGCAGAACACCATAGGCAAAATGTTAAAGCAATGGATTGAAAAGGGTTAGAGTCAAAATTTAAAGGGGGAAATCTCTTTCAATTACATCATTAAATTTAGACCTGGAGTTTCAATAACAAAGACACTTTTAAATAGGTTATATGGTTTCCCAAGTATTATGTATGTTTAGGTTGAATGGGTTCCATTATTGGATATACTCCTAAAAACTAATAATTTGGTGGTACTTGGAGAGATTATAAGTGACAGACTAAAGTCATAGATACTTTACCCTAATTAGAGGCCTAAGGATGACAATTTCTACATGATGTCCTGTTGGATGCAGTAACATCCACTATTTACAAGACTTATGGTCAAGGATCGCAACCTTCAGATGAATATTTGGGAAATAGGGTCAGAGAGGATTTTTATTGCATGTTCATTCATACGTATAGGAATGAAATTAAAAGGATAAGAAATGAGGTATATCCTCATATATAACAAGCAATGCAGGGCAACTCGATGCCCTAACTATCAAAAAATAAGACAAGGAGCCTAAGTAAAATGGTAGATTACTAGTTATATCTAGATGTATCCATCATCTAAGTAGAAGGTACCAAGATTGATCCTCTACTATTACCATACCATGTTCCAAACCATGTTATAAAATAGGAAATAACCTAATAAGTCTTTAATAGTATTAATGAGGAATTATATCAGAGACATTTGTCCTACTACTTCAAGATTCCTTTTAGCATTTGACAACATCAATATGTGACTATGTCACATTTCATTCAAGTTGGTAAGGCTAGAACACAATATAAATTACATCTTACACCTCCTACAGAATGGTACCCTAGGAAGATAATAAGGGGGTATCTCAAAACTATCATAGAAAAGAAGAAAGTCCATGTCTCCTATAATCACTAGGCATATGATCATGATCAGATTTTCTTAAATGCCTAAGATGATTCAAAAGTATGGATAAACATGAAAGACAAGTCAATGTATATGATACTTTCCCAATCCCTATAATAAAACCCATAGGTAATAGAATAAGGGGACCAAAATGCATGGAGTCAGTAATGGCTTCTATCACCACCATCAACCATCAATTCAACCTCCTTCCCCTTGAACAGAGCCTATAGAGGAGTAATTAGATGAATTTGGTAGTTAGAGGGAATCAAATCCTCAACTTATGAGGGAGATTTTGATAGGAATTTTTTTTTTCAAGTCCATTCTACTTAAATATCTTCACTTGTATAGGTCTTGGGCACAATAACTACAAGGAAGAAATCAGTGATTTCCTTAATTAAACAAAGGAAGAGTTGTTTTGTGATGACTCATTTACCTTAGCTTACTACAATCACCCAAGTAAGCCTTCTTTAATTCTTAAAAAAATATTTTACTTCAATTATAACTTCCTCTTACTCTCTACAATCTCCTAAGTCCCATCAAGCAAGCCCTCTACCTTCCACTCTTTCCTCTTCATCACCTTTAGCGACACTTACTATCACAGTTGTTCCCATAACCCCTATACCATATCATCCACCTTCCACTAAAACCATATTCAGAGATTGAGGAAGAGGAAGATGGTCAATGTGAGAATAGAAGGTGAGTTGAAATTTGAACAAAGAGAAAAATTGTTCTCTTTATCCAAGAAGCCCAAAATAAATCCCAATGACCATACTAAATATATTGATGATTTCAACGTTTTTATGGATTCCACTAGGGAAACAATGAAGGAAATGCACTCGAGTACCTAGGAGGCCTTAAAAATATGGAAGAAAATGTAGATTACAAAAGATCCTTAGGAATTAATTATTGATGTTTAGAGTACAGTTACAAAACTATATAATATTTTGTTCAATATTAGATTATCCAAGGTAGGTAGTAAGGCCCACATAACATATATTGTTACATTGTGGAATAAGATGAGGGATAAAGAAAGAAGATTGAATTTCTTGGTTTAGTGATTTAGGATTAATGTTTTTTGATTAGTTGAATCTCATGACCAACATGTATGCTTCTTGGTGTTTAAAATATGTTATTGTCAAGAAGGATGCCTCCTTAAATTGGCATAAACAAATGAATAAGATGTTGGGACTGTTCATTAATCATGAAAGTGAAGCACTGTAAATTTTGAGAGATATGAGAGTAACTGGGGTAATCACCCAAGCAGGGAAGTTGGTCAATAGACCCAATTTTGAGAACATTCTCCACTCGACTACCAAAAACATTAGGCAAGAAGTGGAAGGGATTGTTTATAAAACCAATGAAGAATTATTATAGTTGGTTATTTTTGCTAAAGATAGAGTAATGAGAGTAGAGGCTTTAGTAGCCAAATTTAAGAGCTTAGGGGTAGAATAAGACATATTAATGGTTGATGTAGTCATAATTTTGAAGCCTTAGTGACTAAATTTTGAAATCATATTTAAATAATTTGATGCATATTACACACTAGGTGAAGAGATAAAGGCTAAAGAAGCAGCTTATGGGTTAATCCCACACACACAATTGGCTATTAGTTCCCCCCAACTTCACAAAGATCTTAGTCCTTGTCTCAGTTGTAACTATAGTATCTCCATCAACTCCTCCAATTAATGGGGTTGTATTAGCACTTTAATTTTAGAATGATTATGTATTTGCATGGTTATCACCAAAGTGAGACTTTAGTTCCCAATATATTTATTGTACATGCATATTGTATTTTTAGATGGGAAGTCTATTCAAAGTATTATTATTGTATAGGTATCCTTGCTTGATTTTGAATGGAAGATTTTATTTTTAAACTTGAAATTTTATAAGAAGCTTGAAGAGATGAGGCCTTCCCCATCCCAAGATTATAAATACACGTAACCTCTTGGTCTCAAAGGGAGGAGAATTTTGGCTATTAATATTAATAGGAGATTTAAATAAGTTCTACTTGACTTGATCTCTATGTGAAAATCACAATTCTTGTCTAATTCTGTGGATTACTTGAAATTCTTCATAATTTTTAATATATTACTAATTTGATTGTGTATGATGTATCTATTTTAAATATAGTCTTTAATTTTTAGCTATAGTTGATTTGAATATATTTTGCATGCTTATCATAATCTTCTTGTAGATGTGCAATAACAATCTGAAAATTAGACAACCTTTAATTTATGCATGTTTAAGTTTATTGTGTTCTAGTTCCCTTTGGTTATTTATTGTATTTGTTTGTTTGTGTGCTACATCAGCTCACAAAAAATATTGGTTTAGATTTCTTGTCTTATTTGAGTTCAAATACTAGTCTTGAAAGGCTTTACCCCTAGGTTTCTATAGGCTTTCTTTTCTACCTTACTTTTCCCTTTTTTTCAAGTTTCTTTTGAAATCTTACCCACCTTAGTTTGAATAATCATCCTTCCACCCACTCTAAGTAGATCTAGGTTCACCCATAACTAGTTCATTTATGGTAAACAATATGTGTCACTCACTGCTATTTCACCAACAAGTTATTATAAATTTGAATGCCTTGTAAATCATGCCTTAGAGTGAGTCTATTCATTGATCCTAGAATATTAAAGGCAACCTAATAGGAATTTTTAGGGTGTGTATAAAACCCACATCAAAAATATGTATGCATACAATATTTCTAAACTTTATCAATTAATCATGCTTTCTCTCTTGAAGGAACCTGTCAAGTCTCAATCTCTATGAGTGCATGTTTTAAAAGATGCAATTGGAAAGGGGTTGGCATACCTTTGGTACTTTATAGGATTGTTGGCCCCTATACCTTTACCTTAAATAACTACAATATATTCTTATCCAATTCCCTAAGTAATAAAAATCCACTTATACACTCCTTAAAGTAATTCACCATCCAAAACATCCCATACCTAAGTAAAACCTGTTTTATCTATTTTTCCTACTACGTCAGCCCGATCAACCTTTTTGAGAATTCACCACACATTATGTAACTTTTTCAGTCCAAGCTGATGTAGATGGAGGCCTAATGGCTCTATTTCCCATGAAACAAAGTAGACCTAGCCAACCTTGTCATCTAAATTTCTAGGAGGGTTTAGGGTCAATCCTTAGCTATAAATACCCCCTTAATTTCATTTTTAAATGGAGGATCATTCAATTGTGCATCATTACAACTTGTAAATATATTAATACTATCAATTAGAGGTATCATTACTTAGATTTTTGGCTTGGAGTAGTATGAATTATATTTTAGAGGTCTTGGATACATAGGATAAGTCTTGTAGTCTAGAGATGATCTGTCCTTGTGATCCTTACTAGCAATAAAAACCTCTTTCAAAACACTATTGGCCAAGGGAGATATTGAAACACAATGGGTTCACTTCAACAAGGTAAGTATATTCCTAGACCTTCATTTTGATAAGTATATATTATATAATTAATGGATTGAATTGTATCTCTCCTTGCATAGATTACTTCTATATTGTTTTGAATATAATTATCTTTTCTTGTTTATTATATTACCCATTTATGCCACAAGTTTTGGTGAGTATTAGGTTAGTTTGTATGTTTATTTATTAGATTAATTTGTATGTTTATCTAGTAGATTAACTTTCATTACATCATAAGACCTAGATAGGGTTATTACATGATGGAATTTAACTAGAGATCTTGGAAATCTCTCCCTTATCATTGTGTGGTAAGATTTCCCTTAGTTTAGGTTTATAAGATCCATAATTGGTCATGACTCTGATATAACAAAGTATTGCTAAGCAGATTGTTAATTAATTACCTTATCCTATTTTGTATATTACTGAGTAGGATAAGTTATAGATCTATGTTATTTCACTTACATACACCGACATCTTGCTAATGTTTCTAATAAAGTTACTATAAAATACTATTAAACCATGGAAGCTTCTTGCTTCAAACATGCTTCTTGGTGATGGTCAATGAACAATGGCTCATAAATTTTTTGGATCCATCCTCTATCCATCACGTGAAATCAAAAAACCAAAAAATACTAATTCCTCTTTCATAAAAAAAATATTTATTTAAGTTGGCCATCAACTTTTCTTATTTTAACCTCTCTATCACTTGTCTCAAGTGCATCATTTTTTATTCTATTATATTGAAAATCAGGATGTCATCAAAATACAAAATGACAAATGTATCCAAGAAATAGTTTTAGAACTTCATTCATAAGTCTCGTGAATGTACTTGGTGTATTTGTCAACCAAAATGGCATAACCAACCATTCATACAACCCCTCCTTTGTTTGAAATATGTATTTAATCCATCACCTTCTCTTATCCAAATTTGGTGATACATGCTCTTAAAATCTATTTTTTCAATGTACCTTACTCCACTCAAGCAATTCATCAAGTCATCCATCCTTAGAAATGGAAATCTATAATTGATAGTGATCTTGTTTCTTATTCTAGAATCCATACACATCATCTAATATCCACCCTTATTAGGTGCCAATAATGTTATAAAAATTCATTGGATTAAACTTTCCCTTATCAAACCCATCTCCAATAAATATTTTACATGTCTCTTTACCTCCTCATTATCCATAGGCATCAATCTATATGCTACCTTGTTCAGTAAATTAGATCCAGGCACTAGATCCATATGAAGATTAATGTTCCTCATGCATAAAAAACCTTATATAAGATCACCAAAAATTATCTCCTCATATTCACCATCAATTCCTTCAATTCTATCATAAAATCATTGCCTTCCCTATAGCGCCAACTTGCATTTACTTGGAAGTGAAATCAAAACAAAATTCTCATTTGTCACCTATTTCAAGAATTATTTTATAGAAACCAAATGAATATTTGGAATATAGTCCACTTATTCCCCTTTATCCTTCAGTGAGCTCAAAATATATTTTTCCCATCCTTCACAAGAGTATATGTGTTCATCATGCCATTATTTTGACCTTTCTATCGAATTACCAAGGCTTTCCAAATAATACATGACAAACATCTATATGATATCACACAAAGCTTCATCCTTATATAACCCAATCTTAAAAACTAACAAAACATTTTCCATTCACTAAAAAATATTGTCCTTTAATAACCAAAACACTTTATATGGATTTGGGTGCATGATTTTATCTATACCAAGTTTTCCCACCATTTCATTCAAAACAATATTACTAGTGCTACCATTATCAACAATAACTTTGTAGTCGTTACCTCTTGATTTGTATATGGTTCTAAAAAGATTCTTTATTTGCATTGGTTCATCCTCCTCCTTAGGTTTTAGTAACACTATCTTCATCATGAGAGCTTACCCATTTTTAGTTCTTTGGTATGATTGGATGATGTAACTTTCATCATCTATTTGCATAATGTGATTTCTAGCCTCATTTCTTCTACTGTTATTCTGAAATACCTTAGGACATTCAAAATTTATATGTCAAACATCTCTACACTCAAATCATTTTTGTATGAATGCTCTACCTATTCCTCTACCAAAATATCCTCTTCCTTTAGAAGAATACCCTCTTCTTCTTGATGTTGGATTTTGACTTTGTGAAGTGCTTGTTTAACCTTCACTATTTTGTTGTCTTCTACCATTGTTTATTTGGCCTCTTCCTTTTGTAGTATTTTATTTCCTCCTAGACAAATTTTCCTTACCCTTAAAAGTGTGATCAATAAGAATTTAAGAGAGGATATTAGTTTCATGTTAGTATAAAATAAATCAAATAAAACACATTAATTAGAACTTACACCTCTAGCCTAAACACTCAAAGAGCTAGTGAACTATACAACTAATAAATGAAAGCAAAATAAAAGAATTTTACCTTCCATGAGAGCAAGTGTTGTGTGTTGGCAATGAGTTTATGTGATTGATTATGTGATCAAAGATTCTTTGGCAATGGATCTTCTTGCACGACCTCTCTTTGTCACCTTGGTAATGATGGGCTTGGATTTGGCTTTGAATTGTCTTGGTATTTTAACATATTAACATTACACAAAAGAAGTTTTTTTATCAATGAGTGAGGCCTTATATTTATAGCATTCCAAACTAACTCTAATCCAAGTGTAGTTAGGTTAGAGTTAACCATGGTTGAGTTCGAATTAACCTTAGTTGAGTTAAGGAGGGGACATGCATTTAATATTTGGAGTAGAGATCCCATTTATTAGGCATGGATCTCCATTTCTAAATTTATGGAATTTAGAGAGATATTTTCAATTCCATTGACTTTGAGGATGATGACATCATTATGACTTCATTTTTATTGAATTTTTCTTTTTATAAAATTTATTCTTACTAATTGCACATATAAATTTCACTTAAGAATTTAAGTTTATTTTATTAGTTAATTCATTCTGCTTAGCATTTTTTCATTTTAGGAATTATTTAAGTGCCCCACTTAATGGGTCCAAAAACTAAACTGTCACATTTCTAGGTTGCAAGGTGACTAGAGATGAATCTGTTAGAGGTTACTATTGCATACAAAATAATACTCCAAATAGGGATGCCTCAACATGATTATGAGAGCTAATGTCTAATGTGTGGATGAAATTGGGACATTCAATGACTCTTAAGCTTAATTTATATTATTTAGTAGAAATCAATCTGAAATCTGATTGGAAGCTAGTTGTGGCTAAAATGGGGTGTCTACAATTTGCCCCTATTTGGGAAGGCATTACAAGATATAGGCACAGTAACGTATTCTCACATAATGAAAAATTTGTTAATACCTAATGCCCTAGAAGGTGATGGATGAACCCTAGATACCCTTGAGTGAGTGGGAAACAAATAAGGTTGGTGAATGTTCCCTTGAAAAGGAGGAAATAATGGCACTTAAATGGAAAAGGGGGTAGAAATACTGATTTTTCTAAAGGTGATTATAATTAGTGGCACAGTGAGATGCCCTAGTAGAGTAGATAAAAAGAAGGATTTGCCCAAAGGTCTTTATAATCACCATCATAGTGAGGTGAAAAATAATTATTTGCCCAAAGGTGGTTATAATCATTATCATAATGAGAAAGGCCCTTGTAGGGCATATGGATATAATGATTTGCTCAAAGGTAGTTATAATCATTAGCATAATAAAAACATGTCCCATTAGGGTAGTAAAATGATAATGATCTGCCTAAAGGTGGTTATAATCATTAACATCTAGATAGATCAAAACACAATTATTTGCCCAAAGGTTATTATAATCATTAACATTGTGGTTTGGCCCAGTAGATCAGATAGAAGCATGATATAAGTCATTTTTTTCCTAGTAGGGAAAATCGGGGATTTCATACTAAATTCATAGTCATGGAGTACGAGTAAGCCGACAAAGAGGATAGGCATGAATTTGTGCTACCTTCTAGTATGGATATGCACATCCTAACTAGTAAGGATTTAAAATTCATTTGTGATGTAATCATTCTACATTTGGGTAATGTTTTGATAGGTCAAGAAATTATTAGGTGTAAACAAGGAGAAGTACTATGGCACCATTCTTTTAACATACACCAAACTAATTTTTGTTGTGGCACATCATGGTATGCATCATGATATAAAACACCATGATGACTTAATCATAATATGCATAAGCATTGAAACTTGATCCAATAAATAATTAAAAATAATGCACCAATGATAAAACCATGATGTCAATGTTGATATATTAATATGGATGGACTTAAGTATTATGCGCAACAAATCATCTAATGAACCATATATGCTATGTCAAGGCATAATAATGAAAAAAAATATATAGGTAAACAAAAAAACAAATAAATAAAACAAAACAAAACATAATAAATTATTAATAAAAATAAATGAATGAACAACAAAACACCAATAAATAAAATAGTGAATAAAATAATCAAAATAAGATTAAACAAATACAGATAATGGTTAATCACAATGTTAGTGCAAATTGAAAACAAATTATTCATACATGTGTAAGAGAGGTGTTACTCTTAGTGATAGGGTGACCCCTGAGCTAGACAACAATGGAGGAAGTATAATAATGAAGGAACAAAAGATGAACAATGTTTCCCCTAGACTATAGGGGAAAATGACACACAAATAAGATGACAAACATTTTCCCTATGTTATAGAAGACAATGAAACAAAATAAACAAAATGGGGGGAATAGAATAAAAAATGGGGTAGTCGATTTGACTCCAGATGCACAATGTAGGTAGATGTTGCCTACATAGGTCCATGGATGAAATATCCAACATTAACTTCAACCTAAATGTAGTTCTCCCAGGAGATGGGATAAAAGAAAATGATGATAATAAAACATGACGGACATGGAGAGGAATATGAGAATGGTCTCATAAAATGGCAAGTGCATGAGAAAAGAGGGGATGATGTTTCACAATCATGAAATCATCAACACAAACAAAGAATGAAAGTGCAAAAGTATGGTTTAGGCTAAAACCACACTAAAAGATAATAGATAAGCAATTGCATATGAACTGGGTTCATAATACTTATTATGTCTAAGGCTAAGAATGAGAATGAGCTCACAAAATGGTGAGAGCATAAATAACTCACAAAATGGTGAGAGCGTAAATAACTCAAAAAAAGATGAGAGTGTATGATGAATCCAAGTGGTCATTAGTGTATCAAATTCAAATACACAATGATCATAATATTAAATTTCAAAATGATGAGAGCATATGGCTAAGGCCAATAAGGATGAGGAAACTAAAGGACAAGTGGTTACTTTTGAAATAGCAAGGAGTTCTAGGATCTTTATGTTAAAAAAATTGTCAAAAAAGAAAGGAATGTGTGACTGAACTACCTTGATATATCCCATGTATCCAAGTGTTATCTATATAGTTCGTGCAAACCTCAGGTTGATGTAGTTCTCCTAGAAATGGGAGAAAAAAGACCAAGGTGGTATAAAAATAAATAAAACAAATAAGATGGCCAAAATTTTTAGATGGATTTATATCTTGCATGGAAATTCTAAGCCAATTTTCATAATTTTACAATTTTTAAGATTTTTTTTATCTTTTACAAATGTTTTTGGAATTTTATAAGCCTCTCAACTCGAGAGATTAAATGGTTTAACTCACAAAATGAAAAAAGCGTGGCTTAGGTTGATTGCAAAATAGTGAGAGCATCCAAACTTGAATTACTCATAAAATGATGAGAGTGTGGCTTGGGGTGACCAAGATAACCTCAATGTAAATTGAGGGCTACCTATATAATCCCAAAATGAGACCTCAAGTCACTATAGTTCTACTTTAAAATAGAGGAATATGACTAGGTAGCATCAAGTTCATGAATTAGGTAATTGACATAGTAAAATATAGGAATGGCAAGGTGATGTAGCAATGCATGGTAAATGTGTTGCTCCTAATTTTTCCATAAGTGGTTATAATTAGGAAACAATGGCATAGGTCAATGACACTAATTTTTTTAAATTCAGTTTTAATTAGTATCACCTAGAATGAAATAGAATGTGACAATAATGAAGAATGTAATTACCAAACCAATATCATTCTAGTTCAAGATACTATCTATTTTTATCATACTAAATCAATTACTGAAACTTCATTTGAATCCAATCGCTAAAGATACCCAAAGAGCTAATGGATCAAAACCAAGGTCAAAAAGGGGAGAGTAGGAGGGTAAAATAATTGTGGTTAATACTGAAGGTATCGTAAGAATGATATTTGATATAATATAAGGAAGATGATATTACGGTACAATGTAAATAATCCTCATAGACAATACTTCAGGTCTCTCAATAAAAATAACACTTGAGGTGTATTATGTTCATGGGCTCATCAAGTTCATCTTCATCAGGTGTAGCGACCCTGCATGTTCTAGAGCCATAATTAGTGACAATGACATAAGGGCCTATCTAATTAGGCTTGAACTTGCCTTTCTTCATTTTCTTGATCGTGATGTTCTTCTGATTTTCTTTGAGGATAAGATCACCAAGCTCAAACTCTCTATAATTGACACACTATTTATAGTAACCATGTGGCCTATTTTGATATGCTTAAAGGTTGTTTACATCATCCATGCACTTTTTGTCTAGTAACTCTAGCTTTTATAGGTGAGCAACTCTGTAATCCTCATAATCTAGGATGTGTTTCAATGAGATACATAGGGAAGGCAACTCAAACTTGATCGGAATAATGGCCTCTATGCCATAGACTAAGGAATATGGTGGGGCTCCTATTGGAATATGGTAATTAGTACCTTAAGCCCAAAGGGCGTAAAAGATCTGTAGGTACCAATCATGACTAACATCATTGACAATGGTATTATTATATGCTTCTGATTGGCCATTAACTTATGGGTAATATGTGGTGGAAAAATGTTGGGTGATATTATACTCTACACAAAGTGCTTTGACATCTTTATTTTTAAACTATCCACCATTATCAAATATAATATCAGATGGGATACCATAGCGGCAAATGAGATGGTTGAAGATGAATTTAGAAATTTGTTTTCAACTCATGTAAGTGAGGGGTATAGTTTTAACCCACTTAGTAAAATACTTGATAGCGGTAAGGATGTGTTTATGGTCATCAGATGAGGGAGGGTTAATATTTCCAATGAGATCGATTCCTCATGTTGAAAATGGCCACAATGTAAGCATTAGTTTGAGTGTTTTAACTGGAACATGAATCAAATTGGCATGCCTTTGACATTTGTTGCACCTTTTGATATCAACAGTTGTATCTACTTCTATTGTTGGCCAATAGTAACAAGTACAAAGGAGATTTTTGGCAAGGATGGGCCCACTAGTGTGGGATCCACATGCTCCTTCATGAACTTCCCTCAATGCTAATGTTGCTTTTGTCAAATTCAAATAATGAAGTAGAGATCCATCAAAGCTTTTATGGTAAAGGTTGGGTCAAATAAGGTATATCAAGAGGCTTGGTGTGTAAAGGATTTTTATTGTTTACATGAAAGGTCAGGTGGAAGGACATGGTCATGAAGGTATTTATATAGGTTTGAATACAAAATAGAAATATGACCAACAATATCACAGATCATAGTAATGGTTGAAGGTTCATGAGCAAGTGCTAAAAGATGTTCAATAAGGAACTTATAATTTTTTTCTTTCTCTATGCTACAGATCAAAGAATCGATGGTATCCATGGCATCTATTATCCTGTTATTAACTTGAGGTATGTGTTCGAACTGAATATGGGCAATCTGCTACATGAGAATGTCCACCATGGCCTTGTATGGTAATAACTTATCATGTTTTGTCTAAAAGTGGTTTGTAACCTGATTGATGATTAACTGAGAATCACCATGAACAATGAGATGTTGAATGCTTTATTGTACTACTTGACAAAGCCCTATAATGATGCTTCATATTCAGCCATGTTATTAGTACAAAGAAAGTTGATATAGAATGATTTGGGAATAAGATCCCCTTCTGGTCTAATAAATAATAGGCCTACCCTTGATTTATGAGTTGTGAATGACCCATCAAAATATAGCTTCCATTTTTGCTCTTCAAGTGGTGTTTCTATGATGGTCATGATGGAATCATCTGGGAACTCAAAAGTGAGTGGTTCAATATTTGAAAGGGGAGCTTCATCAAGATGGTCTAAAAATACTCGTCCCTTTATGGCCTTATGGTTGACATAATAAATCTTTAATTCACTCAACAACATGATCTATTTAGTCATGTGGCCCTGTAAATCTATTTTAGATAGTAGATACTTGAGCGGATCTACTTTGGCAATGACTATGGTCTTGTTATTAATCATGTAATGATGCAGCTTTTGGGCTGTAATGACCATTTCTAAACAAGATTTTTATATTGCCATATAGTTATGTTTATATGCTACTTGTGTATGATTTAGATAGTACATGACATGTTATTTCACATTTTCATCATGCTAAGCTAAAATTACCCCCAGAGCTTTGTCAATGGTAGATAGGTATAACAAAAATGGCCTCCCTGATATTGGTGGTAATAAAATAGATTGATTGGCAAGATATTCCTTTAGATGCTCAAAGTATTTATGACATTATTCATCCTAAATAAATGTAACTCCTTTCTTTAGTAAATGAGTGAAAGGATGGCATTTGTCAGCCAACTATGAAATGAAGCATCTGATATACTAAATTTTACCCTGTAAACTATGGAGTTAATTAAAAGTGGAAGGTGGTGTCATCTTGGTAATAGATTATACATTGGAAGGATAAAATTTAATGTTTCAGTGAGAGATAATAAAGGCTAACAATTTGCCTAAAGTGACACTAAAGACACACTTATTAGGATTGAGTCAAACCTTGTACTCATAAAACCTTTCAAATATCCTTTGTAGTAGGTTGGATGACCTATACGGTTCTTATATTTACCTAATATGTCATTCACATAGTCTTCGATAATATCATACATCATGTCATCAAATATAATAGTCATAACTCTTTGATATATGACCTTAGCATTCTTGAGGCCGAATGATAGAACTTGATAGTAAAATGTTCCCCACAAAGTGGTGAACATTGTTTTGTGTTGGTATTTTGGTATAATTTTGATTTGATTGTATCCTAAAAATCCATCCATGAAAGATAAAATTTCATACCCAGCTGTGGAGTCAACTATCATGTCAATATTCGGTAGAGGAAAGTCATCCTTGGGGTAGGCCTTGTTGATGTCTCTGAAATTAGTGTAGATTTGATTCTTTCTGGATCTTCACTGAAAAACATAATGTTTGATATCCACTCTAAATATTCAATCGATATGATACATCTTGTTTCCCATAGTTTTTCCAAATTTTTCTTAACTAACACAACAATATAAGGATGCATCTTCCATAGTTTTTATTGTCCCCAAAAAATGTCATTCATTTTTGGGACGACCTATGGACTATTTTGGCCCTGCACAGACCAAAATCCTCTCTTCCCCTTTTCAAAATTTGTCCTGAGCATTCAAATTCCTCATTTTTCAAGCTTTTACAGAATTCTACAGACTTTGCAGGCTATGTTCTACAAGATTCGTAGGTTGATTTCTACGAACTCTGCAGATATGTTTCTACGGACTCATCATGCTTGAAATTAGTAGGTTCAGTAGGTTTGGTTCAATGGCTTTAACAAGTAAATTCCTTCAAAAGATCAAGTTTCCAACACTTAGGCATTTTTAAGATTGGTTCAACGCCTTGGTTCAACCAAAAGAGTTCAATCGGCAAGCTCCTAAGCAAAGGTTGAACCATTGAACTGTTGAACCTTGAACCAAAAAAGGTTCAAGGGTTCAACAGGTTCAAGGTTCAATGCCATCAGCAAGAGTTAAGCACTTTGTCTAAAGTTCATCAAGTTCAACCACCTCATGGTTCAATGGCTTTAAAACACTTAGAGAAAAACAAAGGCTTGAACCATTGAACCGTTGAACCTTGAACCATTTTGGTTCATCGGTTCAATGGGTTCAACGACCAAATGGTTCAACGCGTTTGGTTCAAAAGATCAAAAGGACTTAGCAAAATATAGAGAAAGAACCATTGAACCAGTGAACCATTGAACCAAGGTTGGTTCAATTAGTCGGTTCAATCATCAGGTTCAAGGGGCTACCCCAAAGCAAAAGAGGCAAGTGCCCTTGCAGAGGGCAGGCAACATTGGTTCAAAGGTCAAAGAGAAGGCAAAAAAAGACATAATTTCTTTGGATTTGTTCAAAGGCCCAAAAGGAATAATTCCTCCAGACTTTGTGTTTGATGGAAATGACTAAGTAAGAGAGTCCGAAAGAATTCTTTTGGAAGTATTTTCTATGGGAAAAGACTAAGACAAAAATCCTTCAGACATTTTGTCTGAAGGAATTCACACAAGAAACCCTGAAGAAATTGAAGGGAATGAGCAGCTAAGAAAAGGAATGCCTGAAATGAAAAAGCCTAAGAGCGAAAGCTGCCAATTGTCGTCTATCAAGACACTTTATAGTTTATTTCCAAGAAGCAACAGAACATGTCGTGTGTCCCATTGTAACTCAGTGGAGCATGACAAGTGTCGACATCTACATTTTAGGCTTCTTATAAGTTTCAAAACTTCTCACAAAATCATGCAGAAAGCACCAAGTGGCAACAACGAAAGGTTGTAATATGTTTTTTCTACAAAGCCGTGGAAGATGCCACATGTCCCTTGAAAATATCAATGGATCATGACAAGTGTCAACATTCGCACTCTCTTCCTTTTATGTCGTAAGGACTGTGTGGACCCCGAGTGAGTTGCTAAGGTCAAGTGGAACGTGATAAGTGGCATTGTCCATGTGAATCCAAATGAGTCCCATATGTTTCTACAGTGTTTCTAGGAGCTCATCAGAAACTGCCACATGTCATCTTCTATATGACTCTCAAAAGGTATTCAAAGCCTCATAGAGCATGCCACGTGTCTCGTTAAAACTCAGTGGAGCACGAAAAGTGTCTACGTCTACATTTCAAGTTTTTTATAAAGCTTATTTCAATAAGCTTCTCTTAGATTTTCACTGAGGCTATCATGTGTCACTTGTTGAGATCAGCGAAAAGCGGCCAAAGCAAGCGGGAAAGACACGAAAGAATTGGTTTGAGCATGGGCTTGAATGCATTCAAAGGCCAAAACACCAAAGGGAAGAATGTAAAGAGCCAACAAATCTAAGGATATAGCCCTAAGAGCTCAAATGCCAGGAAAAGACAAAACCCAAAAGGGAAAAGATAGCCTGAGGGCTCAAATCATAGCAGAAAGAGGGAAAGGCCAAAATATCTTCAAGGGAGTTATTTCTTGTGGGTGAAATAGTAGATCAAGTAGATTTCTGAGCGTGCCAAATCAAGGACATGGCCTATTTTTCTTCTTGGGAGTAATAGCCAATTGGACAGCTACGCAGACACTAGGGGAAAGACCAGACAATCCATACCAAGGAAGAGACATATTAGATGAATGGACATGCCATAGTTAAGGTAGCCATCCTATTCTAGCATGGCCCTCCTTGACAAAACTACCTTGAATGTAACATGGGCCTTTTTTATGAAAATAAGCGCCCAAGTCTTCTTGGGAGTGCTATATATTGTAATCTCTCATTTGATGAAAAGAGAGATCTTTCTGTTACCAGAAACAAAACTCTAACCAAATTGAAAGGCATCACTGAGACTTTGAGCTCAGATTGTTTATCATATTTATTTGTTTGAATAAAAAAGCAAGTTACTTTCAGACTTTGTGTTGTTATAGCTTGTATCATTCTAGGAGATTGTTCTTATGTCTATTTCCTAAATGTATTCTTGTTTATGCAATTTAATAAGTAGAGCTAGTGGAAGTGATAAGGAAGGTGTCCTGAAACCAGTTACTTATAGACTTTGTGCTGACATAATTGTTTTCAGTGTGTATTTTTAGTTTCTTTCTATGTAAAGGACCTTGGGATGACTTTGTGCCCCCATTATTCTTTGTATTTCACTCTTGGGCAGTCAAGGTGGAGACTTTGTGCTACATCTTAGATTGTTGGTTACTTTGCACCCTGTTACCAGTCACTTATCATACCTGAGGGATAATTCTATTGTCCCTTGCAAGAACACTTCTGAAAGAAGATAAGTGCCTTCAGTGTTTTCACCAAGATTTTCTCTTTTGTTTGTGAACATCATCTCTGAAAGAAGAGAGATGGATGGCTTATCCTACCCCTGAGTGTTATTTTTAACTTATATATATAGTATATGGCACCTTTATACCTATAGGGAACCTCCCCTTGATGAGAGGAGAGATTTGTCCCCTTTAGATGTGGTAAACCTAAAACTTTGGACAACCAATCTCCCTATGCTGTGGTTGAAGAGACCTATTTTGCTCACCAGTTAGCTGGTTGATAAAATATTCACACAACAATTTTTGGTGACTCCGCTGGAGAAGAGCGCATAATTTGAAGTCTTAAGCTTCAATTTGAAGCTGATCCTACTCTTTTCCATTTTTTGTTCTATAATCTAGGAACTCCACATTATACCAGAAGCCAAAAATCTCAAGGTGTTGTTGACCCTACTTTTGAGTTGGTGCAGTAGAGTAATTTTGAGTTGTTTCCTCCACAACCTCACCTTCAACGAACTAGGAGTCTTCTTCCTACCCCTACCGGGTCACCAACACAAGGCAAAGCTTCTTTTTCTACTACTAGCAAAGCTTTGCCTATCCATACTCCACCCAGATTTGTGTTTCCACTTTTACATAATCAAATCATGGATCAGGGCCCCTAGGGTAACTAATTTGGTCTGCTAAATTTGACCCCACCTCTACATGAGCTTCCACACAATTCAAGGAAGAATTTCCCCAAGCTTGAATTGAATCCTAAAGATGACGCTAATCTCTTCACTGAGGAAGAAGAATTATTTGGCAACTCTCATATTAGTTTCCTAAACTACCAGGATGAACCCAAAAGTGAAGGCAATGCAGCTAAGGGGTCATATGTTGTGTTCACCAGGTCTAAAAATCAATCAGCTCAACAAGCTAATAAGGAGAAAGCAGAGGAGCGACCTGAACCAGTAGTTTTGATTGCTAAGCGAGGGTCCACTCTTCCTTTTCAGCTAAAGGACTCAATGATTGCAAAGAAGGTAAGTACCTCAAATACCCCTACGTCTTCTACTTCAAATTTGTAGTCTAGTCTTCCCTCTTTCAAAAATCAAAAGGATGAATTTCCATCCTCTGCTCTTGGCTCATTCTAGGCATTTGACATAATTGACCATATAAAGAAAACCAAAATTCAAATGTCTGAATTTGAATTTTTGTAGTCCCATCCTGAGCAATTAGATAAATTGGTTCAGTGTGTTAAAAACCAGGCCATCCCTATAGGACAAGCAATTTCCAAAGTAACACATGATCCCCCCAAGAATGCACCCACCAAGAACAATCTTGTCATTACCCCTCCTGCTGCTCCTGGTAGGACTGAACCTTTCTATGTCTCATTACTGATAAACGGTCATCAGCTAAATAATTGCATCATTGATTTTGGAGCTTCAGACAATGTTATGCCTGCCAAAGTGGCTGAATCCCTTAGCCTCACACTAACCAAGACATTTGGTAGATGCTTCTCCATGGAGAAAAAGCAAGTACCTCTGCTGGGACAAATTAAGGACACCCAATTTGCATTTACATCATTCCTAGACAAAAGAATCAAGATGATTGTCTTGGTAGCCAACGTCCCAGCATCATATGGCATCCTTCTTGGGCAGATTTTTTGCAAGGATGTTGGTGGTGAATTGAATATGGATTTATCAGAGGTGAGGATTCCAGTCAAAGTTATTATGAAGAGGCTACTCCCTGAGAAGAAAGTGAAATATGTGGTTACCTAGACCTCAGCACCTGAAGCTCAAATTCTATTTGAGTCTTCAGGCATGGGTAACTACTTTCTATCCATGGATGAAGTTCATGAGGCATCTGATGAAGCTCCTATAAGTGACAACCTGGAAATGCATTCAACTAGAACAACAAGAGAATTGGTGGAGTACAATACCAATGTGGAAGGATATCCACCTCTGAATGAAGAAGATTTCAAAGAAAAAGCAGTGTCTAATGAGGTATGGATTTTAGAATTTGATGGCAGTTGCTTCTCTATCAGTTTACGAGTTGGGGCTGTGCTGATATCTCTTCAAGGAGATATTTTTTCTTCATCCTACAAGTTGCAATTCAACAACACTAATAACACCGCTGAGTATGAATTTATGTTGCTTGGATTAAAAGTTGCTAGGGACAAAGGCATCAAACTCCTTCATGCTAAAGGAGATATTGAATTGGTGGTTTGTCAAGTGAGGAACCTATATCAAACCAAGAATGAAAGATTGTGCCACTATCGTAATCTAGTTTGGAACCAAATTGAAAACTTTGATGCTTTCAACATCTCTAGAGTTCCCAGAGAATTCAATGACTGGGCTGATGCACTGGCTATTTTAGCTACTCTCTTGGTCCCCCACCTAGACTTCAAAGGAGATAGGTACACTATTGAGCTGGTCTTTTAGCCAAGTGTGCTTGATAATGCTAGTCATTGGTAGGTGTTTAACCACGACAGTCAAATCATTGCCTTCTTGGAGCAAAGGGATAGCTTTGAATGACTGTATTTTGAAGGCAGTAAACCTCAAAAGCTTGAATTGACCCTTAAATCAAGTTCAAGCATAGATGAAGAGTTTTTGTAGTTTAAAGGGAATAAGATTCCCAAAGCCCTGGTTTTCCTTGAGAAATTGTTTGACAAACATGATAGGTTCGTCAAACAACAGAAAATAGATTCAAGCTCCTCCCAAGATTTTGATCAAGTAAATCTGAGAACCAAGGAAGATCCCAAGATGGTGAACATTGGGAAATGATGTACTCCTAAAGAGAGGTTCAAGTTCACCACTTTGCTCAATCAATACATGGACATCTTAGATTACTCCTATGATGACCTGAAGTCACTCTAGCCTGATGAAATCCGACATGACATTCCTCTCAAGGTTGATTTGGCACCTTACAAGCAAAAGTCCAGGCAGTATAATCCAAAAATATTAGGTACCATTTTATCTGAGATACAAAAGATGCTAAATGCTAGGATAATCTTTCCAATCCATCATTCCACATGAATTACCAATATAGTGCCTATACGGAAATAAAATGGCAAAATTTGCCTCTATGTGGATTTTAAGAATTTAAATTAGTCATCCTTGAAAGATAACTACCCTCTGCCTATCATGGACCAAGTACTTCAGACAGTGATGGGTTTGGAGATGTTATCAATGTTAGATGGATTTTTAGGATATAATCAGGTTGAAGTTGGTGAGGCAAACCAGCATAAGACTACTTTCACCACACCTTGGGGCACGTTTTCATATAGAAGGATGCATTTTGGCTTGATAAATGCTAGTGCCACCTTCCAAAGAGCAATAGACCTTACCTTCAAGGATGAGATGGGTAAGTTTATCATAGTTTATCTTGATGACTTGACCATCTTTTTTAAGCATCACCTAGATCATGTGCACCATTTGCAAAAAGTGCTGGAATGCTACCGCCAGATGGCATTTCCTTAAACTCCAAGAAGTTAGTTTTTGGAGTAACAGAGGGAAAACTTCTCAGACACATTGTGTCCAAAGGAGACATAAAAATTGACTCAGACAGAGTCAAGTCTAGCCAAGAGCTTACCCTACCCACAAGTAAAATTGTTGTTCACTCTTTCTTTGGAAAGGTGAATTTCTTACGGAGGTTCATCCCTGAGTTTGTTAAAAAGACTAGGCACATTGTAAACATGATGAAGGGAAAGGCCACCTTCAGCTGGACTGAAGAAGGCAAGTCAACATTTGAGGATATCAAGACTGCCATTGCCCACGCCCCAATTTTGGTTTGTCTAGACTATAACAAAGAGTTCACCATATACAGTTATGCTTTAGAACATATGCTTTCAGCAACTCTGGTTCAACAAAATAAAGAAGGTATGAAATCTCCCATTTCCTTCATGAGTTGTCCTCTCAAACCTCATGAGCTAAAGTACTCGAACATGGAGAAGAATGCTTATGCAGTGGTGAAGGTAGTAAAGCATTTCTGCTTCTACATCTTAAATTCACACACTATTGCCTTAGTTCCTGACACCACGGTCAAATCCATATTGACTCAGTAGGAGTTTGGGATGAAAGAGGCAATTGGGTTGTAAAGATCCAAGAATTTGATCTAGTCATCAAGCCAATAAATATGGTACGAGGAAAGGGGCTATGCTAATTAATTTTTGATAACAAGCTAAAAGGAACAAAACATGAAGAGTCAGAAGAAAAAGATGCACCAACAGTTCTCTTCATCTTCACCACGAATGAGTGGTACTTAGGTATTGCCCATTTCCTTACTTATGGTGAGTGTCCGGCTCACCTATCTTATAAAGAAAGGAGGACTATCAAGTTGAAAGCTGTTAATTTCATCCTTTGGGACAATGGCCTGTATAAGAGGAGCCTTGATGGAGTGTTCCTCCATTGCGTAGACAAGGAGCAGCAAAGCCAACTTCTGAAGTCCTTCCATGATTTGGCCTATGGAGGACATTTCTCTACTTCTGTAACTGCCCATAAAATTTTGTGGGCCAAGTATTATTGGCCAATTCTCTTTCAAGATGCATATAAGTGGGTAAGGAAATGTGAACTCTACCAGTAGTTTGTTGGTGGACCCAAGCTGGCTACCCTGCCTCTCAAACCAGTAATCATAGAAGAGCCATTCCAGTAATGGGGCATCGATTTCATTGGTGTTATAAACCCATCTTCAAGTGTTGGACATGACTATGTCCTTATAGCCATAGATTACTTCACCAAGTGGGTGGAGGCTATCCCAACCAAACATGCTACTTCAGAAGTAGTGTGCAATTTCCTCAAAGAGAACATCATTGCCAGGTTTGGGGTCCTAGTCAAAATTGTCATAGACAATGTAGCTTGTTTCACTTCCTAAGAGATAACTCAGTTCTATTTTTACTATGGGATCACCCTCTCTCACTCTTCTAATTACTTTCCACAAGGGGATGGACAAGCTGAATCAAGCAACAAGAACTTGGTGACTATTATCAAGAAGCTGGTAGATGACAACCAAAGGACATGGCATAAAGCATTGGTTGATGCTCTATGGGCAGATAGAATTACACCAAAAAGGGCAATTGGTATTTCTCCTTTCCAACTTCTTTATGGACTCAATGTTGATATACTAGTCACGTTGGAATTGCCAACATTGAAATTGGCTAAGGCAATTGAAGATCAAATGTATGAAAGCACCCTTGATAAGAGGATCATGTGCCTGACTGAGCTGGAAGAGCAGAGAACTATAGTTGTGGACTGAATTGCTGCCCATCAAGGTTTGGTGAAGAAGCTCTTCGACCAAAAAGCCAAGAATTGTGATTTCTAGATTGGAGATCAAGTCCTCCTATGGGATAAGAGGAGACAACCAAAGGGAATGCATGGAAAGTTTGACTCCCTGTGGAGGGGCCCTTTAACTATTCATCAACTCAATGGTGAAAATAATTTCTTATTGAGGTATCAAGATGGCACACCCTTTTCTCTGCCTCACAATGGGCAGCATCTGAAGCACTTCAACTCTTGAAGCATTAGATGGGTTCACCTGTACATATGTATATTTGTATAGTCTTTTGTTTCTATTTTGTGCTTTTCATTTTCATTTTTTGGAGCCTTTCTTTTTGGGTAGCATGACTCCATAGCCCAATGGCATACTTCAAAGGCACTGAAGATTTTATTTTCTACTCCCCTCAGTTGTTTCAAGTTTTCAACTGAAGGAAGTTCTCCAACTGGAGCCAGTTGTTGTCCCCAAAAAATGTCATTCATTTTTGGGATGACCTATGGACTATTTTTGCCCTACATAGACCAAAATCCTCTCTTCCCCTTTTTGAAATTTATCCTGAGCATTCAAATTCCTCATTTTTCAAGCTTTTCCAAAAATCTACGGACTCTGTAGGCTAAGTTCTACAGGGTTCGCAAGTTGATTTCTACAAATTCTACAAATATGTTTATATGGAATCATCATGCTTGAAATTAGCAGGTTGAGTAGGTTCAGTTCAATGGATTTAATAGGTAACTTCCTTCAAAAGATCAAGTTTGTAAAACTTAGGCATTTTTAGGCATTTTTAGGATTGGTTCAACGCCTTAGTTCAACCAAAAGAGTTCAATCGACAAGCTCTTACGCAAAGGTTGAACCATTGAACCATTAAAATGTTGAACCTTGAACCAAAAAAGGTTCAAGGGTTCAATAGGTTCAAGGTTCAACATCATCAGCAAGAGTTAAGTGCTTTGTCTAAAGTTCATCAAGTTCAACCACTTCATGGTTCAACAGCTTTAAAACACTTAGAAGAAAAACAAAGGCTTGAACCGTTGAACCATTGAACCTTGAACCATTTTCGTTCATCAATTCAATGGGTTCAACAACCAAATGGTTAAACACATTTGGTTCAAAAGATCAACATGACTTAGCCAAATAAAGAGAAAGAACCATTGAACCATTGAACCGTTGAACCAAGGTTGGTTTAATCGGTTAGTTCAATCAATAGGTTCAAGGGGCTGCCCCAAAGCCAAATAGGCAAGTTCCCTTGCAGAGGGTAGGAAACATTGGTTCAAAGGTCAAAGAGAAGGTAGAAAAAGATAGAATTCCTTCAAATTTGTTCAAAGGCCCGAAAGGATCAATTCCTTTAGACTTTTTGTCTGATGGAAATGACTAAGTAAGAGAGTTTGAAAGAATTCTTTCAAAAGTATTTTCTGTGGGAAAAGACTAAGGCAAAAATCCTTCAGACATTTTGTTTGAAGGAATTCACCCGAGAAGAAAGCCAGAATAATTGAATGGAATGAGCGGCTAAGAAAAGGAATGTCCGAAAGGAAAAAGCCTGAGAGCGGAAGCTACCAAGTGTCGTCTGCTGAGACACTTTATAGTTTATTTCCAAGAAGTAGTGGAACATGTCATGTGTCCCATTGTAACTTAGTGGAGTGCGACAAGTGTCGGCATCTACATTTTAGGATTCTTATAAGTTTCAAATCTTCTCACAGAATCATGCAGAAAGCACCAAGTGGCAATAGCAGAAAGTTGTAATATGTTTTTTTACAAAGCCACAAAAAATGCCATGTGTCCTTTGAAAAGCTCGGTAGAGCACGACAAGTGTCAACATCTGCGCTCTCTCCCTTTTGTGTCATAAGGACTGTGGTGGGCCTTGAGTGAGTTGCTAAGGTCAAGTGGAATGTGACAAGTGGCATCATCCATGTGAATCTAAATGAGTCTCAGATGTTTCTACAATGTTTCTAGGAGCTCGGTAGAAACCACCACATGTCATCTTTTGTAAGACTCTCAAAAGGTATT